>OY740767.1:12736934-13336934 GCA_963513935.1 Aphrophora alni | reverse complement strand
AAAAAAATATATAAAATAGCAAAATAAACCCTAATTTATCGTAGAGTTAGTTTTGGTTTTTACTAACTCATAAACTGTAATATTTTATATCAGGTTTGTGACGTTGGTTTTTACCATAAATTTTACACATTTTGTAAAAATTTGAGCAAAACCACTTTAATCAATTTTGTCAATATGTAAATTTTGTTATAGAGTCAATGGTTCATGTTCTGATTTGAACAATAACTCCCGTACACCCATTTTGTGGGGAGTGTCGACTATTATGTGTTGGAAACTCGGTTCATTGTATCTCGTAACAGATTGGTAGTCAAGTATTATTTCCATTATTCATTAATAAATTCTTAACTATCTTTTTTTTAAATAGGCACTTACCAGAAAAATTTGGTTAATATTAATACTTGTGACATTATAAATTACTACAAACCATTGGTTTGTGACATCTTTACAACATTTAAAACTAACATCTCTTAAATATACAATAAAATTTTAAACAACAATTTTTTTAAATTTATACCTGCTGTAGTCATTCTTCCTTGCCAATCTTCTATTAAAAGTGCACCTCCACTGTCACCCTGTAATTAAATAATAAAAACAACAATTATTAAAATATTAAAAATAAATTTTTAATAACAAGAAATTATAAATCAAATTCTTATTTATTAACTCTCGGAGACTTTTTTATTTTATTAAGGTGACACCTCAGTTAATAAATACCATGTTTAAAGTTAATTAAAGCATAAATAAGGTAAACACAAGTTCTTCACTTTTATGACCAAAACCCATGAGTTTTGTTTGTGCATACGTTTGCTGCTAAAAATATAAGGAAACATTTATACAGTTAATACATTAACTGTTGTTATATACACAATTTCTAGTCCTAGTATGTATTTATAAGTAATACCTTTAATTTTAATCAGAGAAGCTCCTACTATTTAGCCATACAAACAAATTTTAGTGTTAATAAATGGAAAAAATAAATATGTGAATTTCATTTTTTGGACAAACTTTATGATGGTTCTCATATCATTCTGCTTATATATAAAAAAAAATGATCAAAAAATGTAAATACTGCAGTTCAACTGAAATCCCCCAAAAAAATATTTTACTGGCAAGTGTAGATCTTGGCTTATATAATAATTTTCGTTTTATATTTCAGCCAAAATTAGCAAGATAATTACGATTTACAGTTCCTTAATAATGATTAACTAAAAAAATTTAATATTTTTTTAAATTACTGTAGTTTGCTTCTTTACCTGTGCGATCTCCTCAAAATATCTCAAAAGAATTTTTTCTTTCTTTATTACTGACTTTATCACAATCTATGAGTTGCTCCTTATCAAATTTTTTCTATTGTTTATTATTTATTTTGTTAAAAGGATTTATATATTTCAAATACTGCTTAAACTTACTTCACATGGATATGAACTCGTTGTAAGCGTAAATCGTATTTTATTAAAATTGAGTTTTTCATGATGATGCTGGAGGTTCATTTTTGTTTTTTGTAAATTCCAGAAACCGTAATCCAGAACCGTTATTTCCTCTTGTAATTTGGCACACTGTATCGAGTCATTAATATTCACATTTCACCAACATTTAAAGGAAATCGTTAGAGCAGCTCTATGACCAATTATCTTTGCAGGATGCAGAGAACTGAACAAACAACAGATGCCAAGTAGACAAACAGACATCATTACTAAACCACTTTTTTGGACTCAAGGGAGGGGTAATCAAAAGAGATATTTCTGCTGAAAATCCGAGATTACTTTTTTTGCCATAACTTTCTAAGTGTAATAAACCTACTGTGCACTGAAAGAAATTTACACCCTTTCATGTTTGCCTATAAGTTTTTATTTTTTCTAACAGCTTACCTGACAAGCATCTTGGCCACCATCAGCCAGGCCTGCACACATCATGTTGATACTGACTCTATTAGGTCCAAACCCAGGTAGCTTGTGACAGTCTTCTTCATGTAACACTTGGATTTGGGTTTCCATTAATTCTTTTGTAACATTTCCCTGCTCTTGCGTTACACCCCAACCAGTCACACGGCCGTTCATTCCACTAAAGTCTTCTCCTGTAAATCAAATAAAACCAATAGAAAACAAAGTTTTGTAAATATCATTGTTAAATTTTTACCCAATCACAAACTTTGCAATTCACAAGCAAAACACAAACGTGTGTATTAACATAAATACTGCATGAACTTTGTGACCAACCCATACACAAAAGCAAAACCTAAGCATACAAATTGTATTTGTTATTCCAATCCAAAAAGTTCTTAGTTACCGTACTCGTTGTAAAAAAATAAATAATGTTCATCCAAAAATGTAGAATATATCTCAAAAACGTCCAAAGTTATTAAGATAAAATTTTTGAAAAATATGAAATGAAATATTTATTTCCTCAGATAAAACATACATACAAATTAACAAAAGTTGTTCAGATACACAATATTAATAGGGTCCTTATCATATATGACTATTCACATTGACAGTTAGTGAACATGTAATTGTATTGACTAAATACAATATTAATAAACAAATAAACCATTTATTTTTAGTCAATATATAATTATTTTATAACATAACTATGGAAAAATTTAACATTCCTGAAGGAATATTTGAAACAAACAAAACAAACATTCAACCTGAGAAAATATTGGACTTCAAAGGCAAAACCTGTTTAAAGATGACACCAATGTAAGTTTACAAAAACAGAATTTTCAGCTATCAGAATTATAAACAAAACGGATAAGTTAACAATAAGTACAAATTAAATTTTACCTAATTTCTCATAGTTATCAATGTATTGCATTTAAACACAAAAACTCAAGTAAACATTCCACATACATTAATATTCTACATTAATCAAATAATACAACCACTCATTTATTTATTTTTAAATTTATTTGTATTGGAAATAATGAGATGATTATTTAATTCCACAAAACAGCTTTAATCGCGACATATGTTTAGCCGTTAGGCATTTTAGTTTAGACTTGTTTTGTTTTCAATTTAGTTGCTTGAAAATGCCTAACGGCGAAACATATGTCGCAATTAAAGCTGTTTTGTGGAATTAAATAATCATCTCATTATTTCCATTATCATGGAATTCCATCATGTACCGACTGTTGTAACATTAAATTATTTGTATTGTTTAATTTTGTAAAAATCACTGGTAAAAAAAAAAGTTAAAAGACTCTTGGTGCTAAATATTCTATAGTTTTCTGAAAATTAGGTTAATATGGTCTTGGAATTTCAGTATGATTAACATTCTTTAGTCTAGTTTGATAAAAATGTTCTTGGAATTTCATTCTGATGGTTTAGAGTTTAGGTCATAAAAAATGGTTTATAATTTCAATCAGACTAGCACACTTAGGTAGTTTAATAAAAATGGTTTTTGAATTTCATTATGATTAGCACACTTTAGTAGTTAGATCAATTTTTTTTTAAATTTCAGTATGATAAATATGATTTTGGAATGTCAATATGATTAGCATTCTTTAATCGTTCAAAAAAAAAGTCATGGATTCAGTATGATTAGCGCTCTTTAGTCTAGTTTGATATAAATGATCTTGAAACTTCAGTAAGATTAGCACTCTTTAGTAGTTCAATAAACACGGTCTTGGAATTTCAGTATGATTAGCACACTTTAGTAGTTTGATAAGAATTATCTTAGGGTTTCAATATGATTAGTATTCTTTAGACTTGTTTGATAAATATGATTTTAGAATGTCAATATGATTAGCATTCTTTAATCAGGTTCAAAAAACAAGGATTTCCGTATGATTATCACTCTTTAGTCTAGTTTGATACAAATTAACTTTACACTTCAATAAGATTTGAAACTTCAACCTAACTACATGTAAATTTAGCTTCAGTTTTCTTATTTTGCCTTATAAACTCTTTTTAAGCGTAAATTGTATTTAATTAAAAATAGCTCGAAATCTTTACTAATTTGAATTTTATTCTTATGGCACCTACCCCATAAATTTGGTCTGTATATCATAGTACAAATGACAAACCCACTTTTTGATTTGAAAACAAGTAATTCCAAAAGAAACACAACTACACATTTTTGACCCATCACATAACTATTTTATATTTGAAAAGTAAAAAGGAGTGTGAATGGTTTTGCACTAAATTTATCTTCTACATATTATATGAAAAAATTTAATTACTGTAAAATATCTATGCTTTTCAATGAAAAATACCTGGCGTGGGTAAGCATGCAGGAGCAACGCTGTTTCGAAATTTGACCCTAGAACTCATTTTCAATAATGCAATATCATTGTTGTACTTGATAGGTTCGTTGAACTCTTCGTGGAATATGATTCTTGCTACTTTCCTGGTTTCAGTGATTGTCTCATCCATAATAGCTCTGTTATGTTCTGACAGCACTACTGTCAAATCTTTGCTCCTCAATTTGCTACAAACATTAAATATCATTAAACTTACATAAATTATTTTTATAAATACAAAACATATCAAAGACAGCTGTACATTTTCAATTTCTACTCATCAGTTTGAACAAAATATGATTCAGAACAAATATTACAATTCTGGTTTGTTTATAATTATGTCAGTACACCCATACAAGTCATTTTGATATACGAAACCCCAAAAAATAGTAGTTAAAATTCAATAGTCTCAATCTTAATAAATGGTGTAAAAATATTGCACCATCTTTCTCACTCATCCAACCCCAAAACCTAAATAAAACGATCCAAAAATAATTGTCACAAACAATGACTGTTCGGTAGATACCATCAATCTAAAATATTTACAGTATAACATTGCAACATTTTGTTCCTAGATATTTTGTCTGAATCTTAATACAATCGTGGAAGTAAAGTATAAAAAGTTGATGGAATTTGTACATTGGTCACCAAGGCCAATCGGTGGATGGAGTGAGGTAAACTTTAATTTTTAGGTTCAGACAGTTATCATTCCTAGGTTTATCGATAAATAGAGTAAAATATGTACTACCTTTGTTATCCCAATACGTGGTAAATCACAGTCAAAAAAAGGGAGAAAGGTACTCATAAAGCAATTACCTTTATAACTTCTTCCCTGTGAGTGTTGTTTTATTTTTTCAGTCTACAATAGATGTGGTATTATTTAATATTTATTCTTGGTCTCTTAATAATCCCGTGTTATATTCTACAATAGGTAAAAGCCACTTAGGTTTATAAGAACAATTTTTATACAATGAATTGTCGAGTCAGATGTTCACAGAACCACTAGCCAACTTGTCTAACACTATTTCAGGAGTGTTGGATGAATGTTGTAGCGGTATTTAATTTCACCGCGAAGTTAAGTTCCAACAAATACACTATCTCCTTGAGATAGCAACCACTGATGGCAAAATCAGCTGTTTCCCTTTGCACGTGCTTTCCTCGTTTTGATAACGGCACTAATTTGCTAATAGATACTTGAAATGAACTACACGTTTTTTGTTTTTGTTTAGAACAGCAGATTAAGTAAAATTGTCTTCAGTGAAAGTGAAAAGTCTTTTAAGAAAATAATAATGTTAATAATAATATGGAATCAATGTCATGCGTGATTTCGGCTAACAACTTTTCAAAATAATAAAAAGTGATAAAAATCGCAAGGTTCGTAATGCCAGTAATGCTTCACAAGTTAAATTCCAAAGCTACCTCTCTGTGATCCAGTTAATAAGAACATCAATTTATTTTAGTAAGATAAATTTAAATAAAAGAAATATAAAATCCGAGTTTGCTATCATATATACTTTTGCATTTTGGTTATACTGTAAATTTTTTTCTAAGTATACTCTTTCTTTCATTGATTGAAGTTTGTTAACAGTCCATTTTGTTTCTGTTTAAAAATTATTGTAATTTAAATTTATAGCCAGGTTAAGAATTTTTTGCATTTCAGCCTAACGTAAAATTACTTTTTTTTTTGTAACGTGAAATTATGTTACTGTAACTTACAAAACTTAACATAAAACATGAATTTTAAAGTGCTAATGAACAAAAAAAGTTTTTAATATGTTCTATATTTCAAAATTTGCAAGACTTGTATACATTCTATTATATAAATATTAAGTATAACTAATTTGAACAATGGCTCAAACAAAAACAAAATTTTGTTAATTACCGTACATGTATTGTTACCAGTAGAAAAAGACAAATCATATTAATTTTATTAGTATAGTTATTTGGATGGGACAGCTAGCAAATTTTAGGTCTTACAATCCCAAAGGGACTACGTCAAAATTGTTTAAATAAAAATATTTCTTTATACGACTATAATCATCAGTGACGTCACAAATAGCAAAATTAATATTTCTGTAAGTTTTTTAGGATCTCAATGTAAATTTATATATATATATATATATATATATATATATATATATATATATTTCTGGGGCATGTGTCTAAATATTTTTAAGGGCGTATTACTTTTATTTAATAAATATGTTAATAGATATATATTCACATATATAAGTGACCTAATAGCTAATTCACCTTTCAGCCTGTAAGTAGCTAACACAGGTGATTTTCTTTCACAAACAAGGTAAGGTGATAAACCTTTTTTTATTCTTGAACATGTGCCGTCTTTATTAGGCTCAGTTCACCTTCCAAAATTGTCTTTTCTTTTGACTGGTACAATGTATATATACTTACTATACACAGTGTGCAGCTGTCAGGACATAGAGATCATTTATAAGTGTTCCTCCACAGAAAAATATATTATGCAGAGATAGTGCTACAACCCACGGGTACTCGTTAACTCGGGTAGTCCATCCTCCAACTATACGGTTCATTCTGTTGGGAATCCCACAAGCTGGAAAATATACAATTAAAAGTATGAATTTGAAATAATATACTCTTTTTTAAAAGTTCATAATCGTTGTTATAACAACAAATCCACAAACATTGTAAAATGTTTGTCTCACTTTGCACACAAGATCAAACTTTAAATATACCTCAAAAAACATAATTATAACTCAAAAAAATATTGATTCTGGAGTTATAGAATAAAAGGTGGTGAATTAGGATTGATGGGATAATCTCCAACAGAATGAGCTCTACTGAGGTAAATGAAATAATCTGACAATTTTTTATATACAAATTCACAATATCTTCACCTCTACTTCTCAAGCAGTCCTTAAAATTTCAAAGACCCTAATATTAATAAGTAACCAATTTTTCATACAACTTAATCGAAATAAATGGCTCTTTCCTTTTTCAAAGAAAGTAGATTTATATGGTATAAAAAAATAATGGTAGTTACAGAAATATAACTCAGCTGTATTCACTTACAGTAGTCTGCGTGTGCGGACATAGCAGTGGAAAGAGGCCACTTTTCTACAAACATTTGGATATTCATACTTTCGCCATGATTTCCCGGCATCCTTTCTCAGTTTACAGTTTTTAGCCTACGCTGAAACATTGTTTAACTGACAGTGATTACGTGCTCATATTCCTCTTTTGTTTTTCGTGATGAGTGAAGTTAATTTTTATGTTTGACTTTTACATTTGAAATGGGAGATTTTTTCAAGTCATAATTAAGGGGTAAAGTAATAATTCATAGACAAAATATGTATGTAATGTGTATAAATTTATGAAAGAGGAAGCAGACATCAAGACTGTGAGTATTTCATTAGTTAAAGCTCTCCAAAGAACACCAGTGGCTATTGGTGTTAGTGAGCACTTAGTAACAAACATAAATAATAAACTGAATAAACTAAACAAAAGTGAAGACAATGTGAATTATTTTTCATCACCGAAAAGACTTTCTGATCCCGGAGAAAAGACAGTTACAGAACTGGATGACTTTGATAAATGAGTTGTGAGAAGAATAGTGTACGATTTCCATTTGGGGGGGGGGGGAAAAACCTACAGTGAAACTCTTAAAGGAGAAGTTAAAAGTTTCCATTGACTTTAAGGGCAGAGAAACTAATTTAAGGCATGTTTTTAAGCAATTTTGGTTTAGGTGGCTGCAACCATGCCTGATGCAGGTCCAGAAATTATCATATATTACACTGCGTGTTAAATCAAATATTGAGAATCTAAAAAGGCTTAGCAGTAATTTTTTTTTAAATAAAGTACTTACCACAAGATTGGCACCAGCCATTATATGGCCCAATGTCGAGATATTGTTTTGCCAGTCTTATCTGTAACATGACGTGAAATGTTATAGCAATGTTTATACTTAATGGGTAAACAGGCAACACCTCACCCCACCTACTTTACACAATTTTGTTATGTAGATTTGGGACAAAATGAAGTTTAGACCTGATCTTCCATCTACATTTTATTATGTTTATAATTTTTGGCTTGTCAGCTGGGATTTGAGTAAACTTTTTAATGAAAACATGGTCGAGTTTCAACTTGATTAACATTGTTTTTGAACACTGATTTCAGTGTCACAATTATATTTTTCTTCACATATACATAGTTGAGAATGTTATGTGATAGGTCTAAAAATCGATCGAATTATTTTTCGGATATAAAACCAATGACATAGTTTTTTTGGAATAATATTCGTTTCTCTGGCGTCTAGCACCTGTCCAGTGTTCTACAGTCCAAATTTGTGGCCAATTGATACCATATCCCCTGGCATTAATTTATTTTAACTCAAAATTTAGGGCAACTGTCGTAAGGGAAAAACACAAAATTACGATTTTCTCAAAACCGGCTCTAACGATTTTGCTCAAATGTGTGACAATGCTTCACTGAGCTCAGCGCCTACTTGAGAACGGTTCATTATTACCTAACCTAACCTAACCTAGAATGTCCATAGCAAACAGCAGACTAAATAGCTTGGTTGAGCGGACCAAGCAAGTCAAACTGAGAGAAGGAATCCGTCCATACAAGCAGTCAGGCAGGCTGGTGCAGTCTAGTGTAGTTTTTCAAGTTTTGGTTTAGGCTAAATGTATATTTCACTGGGGCGAATAAATGTCATTCAAGCCTTCAGATTCTTGAGATAATTATAAAGAATTATGTTTTGAGTTTCCTGTCCATAACTCAGGTTATCAATTGACCTAGTAAAATAATAATAATAAATGTAATTTGGCATTAAAAGAGGAATTTTTTGACTTTTGTACATTTCTCTTAAAACAAACGATTTTCGTGAAATTTAACTTTAAACATTTTTAATGACAGCCATTTAAAAAATTTACATGATAAAGTTTTAGTTTTTGGTATACTGGTAAAAAAAAAATTTTTGTATAGCCTACCAAATTTCGACTCAAAATCTTAAAAAATGTCATAACTTACAATTTTTTTCAAAAAACTCAAAGTGGGCGAAAGATGGAAAACGAAGCGTTTCCCGGACATATGTTTACAGGAATTTTTGGCACAACATTTTCTGAACACTCTGTATCGATTAGTCAAGCTTAGACCTTGAATGAATGAGATCGTTTTAAAATAACAAATATTACTTTTTTTTATTTATTTAGTAAATGTTTTACTATTAAAACTTTTAAAATAACGATTAACACAAAGATTAACATATATATTTATAAATAAAACAACTAATTGTTACACGTTCTGTTCATTAACAAAAATGTGTCCATCTCTTTAATATATACCTTGTGCACTTTTGTAAACGTTTTATTCTTATTTACACCGATTAAAAAAACCAAAGTAGAGTACGCGTTTATACAGGAACATTTGTGGTCAATATTTTTTATGGGGGTTGTACCGGTGAAAGCAAACGCAACAAACAAAGTGTGGGGGCCCTCTTTTCCTCTTCACCCCCGACACATTCCTACCTTGAGGATTCTGTAATACATATATTTTGTTTGTAGGACATTGATATCTTCTATTGTGCTAGGAATATGTTTTTAATAAACGAAATATTAGCGAAATCATTCTTTATACTCTTTTCTTTTATTTAAATGTACAAGAAAAACTATTTATAATCTTCTTTTGGTTTTTCTTAGAAAAACTTTATATATATCCCTGGTGATTTTAAATGGTGGGAAGTACTCAAAGAACTGGTATATATGAACGGTGAACAATTCATATTATCTTATTAATATTGATATTCACAAACAATTGTTGATTATAGGCCTACATATATTTTAATTTCACTTCTTATGTCAAATAATATTACAAAAAATTAACTTGTAAAATATGTAACTTGCAATAACGTGAAATAGCCCACAGTGTATCGATGATGATTGCCCGAAATTTTTCTTATTGATATATTTACTCAATATTGACAACAGGTCAAAACTCAAAACATCTCGGATACAAATTTACTTTCGAACTTTAATTAATCGTAAGGGGAAAATCGTGAAAGATTCAAAATTTTTGAGTTGAGTATAATATAGTAAATTTTGGAGGAGGAATTTGTGTAAATAGGAGTTTCTCCACCTCAGAACCTTAAGCTGTAAATATCAAAATGTAAAATTTGTTTCATACCTGTTCGGAAGAATTGTTTTTTTCTTGAACTTGTGGATATCCATAAGTGTAATTTAACCCCACAACAATTACGTACAAAACAAATTGAACTTTGAAATTAAATTTAGGTGAGGAACTATCCATTGCGATGGGTTCGACAATAGATACTCCGTTAAACTAGACAAATAGTTAATGCATTTGTAACAGTACTTTACTAAAGGCTTGAAGTGAAAGTTTCATAATTAGAGAGTGCCTCTAGCAATTCCGACTAATGTAAAGGGTGAAATGCAGTGCGCTTGCTTTTTCCATAAAGCCCACTAGACTTGAGCCTAGGGCACACAATTTAAAGAGAAACTTTTAAAATTAAACAAGTTCCAAGCACGAAAATTTTTGGAATACTAAGCCAACCGTTCTAAGATTTGTGTAACTTTCAAACTTTAATTTGAATTAAATTATTAAACTACGGTGTAGTTTTAAAGTTACTTCAAATCTTTTTTTTTTTTTTTTTCACATTTTATATCAGATTGTTACACCAATACCACCCAATATAAACGTAAAAACAACTTCGAAAGTGTTTTTGAATTGTATGGGATCACTCTAGGTCCAAGATATAGGAATCAACTTAGATAATCGTAATGCAAAAGTGGTCATGTGACAACGTTTAACACCGCCTTTTCAAATAAAAAACTATGGTGGAATATAAACTGAAAAAGGTTTTACCGTTTTCGAAATTAAATAGGTTTAGATTAGATTAGGTTAGGATATCTCAAAAACGGTAAAACTTTTTCAGTTTATATTCCACCATTGTTTAAAAGAAATAAGGTGTAAACGATATATATTGCATGGCCGCCTTCTCATTACAACATTCAAGTCGACGTAGGCACGTATTAGACTTGGTCACTTGGCGACGTCACCGGTTGCGTCACCGGTGACATCACCGGTGACTGTACGGGCAGCCAGCCGCGACACCAGGAGAGTCACCAGTAGTGAGGCCAAGTCCACTCATTCAGCGCTGTCATCTCATCCGGGTAGGACATGCACTGTGTTATCTGTTAACCTGAGTAAAATGTCTAGCCAACAAGTGAAATGTAAAACGAGTAAAATGTCTAGTGGTGAAAAAGATAAGAAAGGAAAAAGAGAAGATGATTGTGTTGAGTCCCAGTCTAGTGTGTTGTCTACTCAACAAGTAAAATGTAAAACAAGTAAAATTTCTAGTGGTGAAAAAGACAAGAAAGGGAAAAAACAAGATGATTGTGTTGAGTCCCAGTCTAGTGCGATGGTTGTCGGAGACAAAAGTTGTGGAAGTGGTATTACAGAGAAAGGAAATAAACAAGCTGATAATGCGAAAGAATGCCAGTTGCTATTAGAAAAAAAAGTGAACACGGAAGATTTTATTACTGCTGTTGAAGGCCATCCCTCAATTTGGGATGTAAGTTGCGATGATTATAGCAATAAACATGTAAAGTTAAATGCATGGAACGAGATCATTACTTCTTTCATTGAGGATTTTGATGAACGACCTTTGGCCGAAAAGAACACTCTAAGTAAGTAACTCGATTTAAGTTTTTAATTTAATTAATTTAATTTTTTAGACCTATTGCCCCCTATCGAGACGCTCTAGAATAGCGAGTCTTTGTTACAGTGTAACGAGTGCAACCGACCTAGTATAAAATCGCCCGGCAACTAAACAGACTTATCGTTTGTTTGTTTACGTCTACGGCCGGATACTAAACATTCACAAGTTGAATCCTGCCGCAGGTCATTCGCCCGCGGCGGATGTGACTCATCCTTATCTTTACCAACTGTAGAATAAGTTTGTAATGTTTTACTACAAGAGAAATGTTACTAGAGTGTTACAGAATATTTGGAGGGCACTTTATAAAATTCTTTTAATATTTTTTATCAAAGAGTATTATTATATTTTATACTTCAAATCTATGTAAGTTACCAGGTGGCATGGAAGCTAAAGTAATACATTATTGATGTAAAATACAGGTCTTTATTTCCAAAATAAATAAATATTCATAACACTCTTGGAATTTTGAAAATGTCTCGACTTATTCCAATTAACTGTGCAAATCTCACTTAAAGTTCTTGTCACTCTGGAGGTTTTGATATAAATGGTTAATGCGATGTTATATCCTCCAGTATCTGCCTCAACACGCCTTGTTTTCAGATTGCACATTAAATTCTTTCCATTTGCCAAGGTACGGATCCTTCTTCACTGACAAAATAGTCACAGAACATGTCCCTGAGATTTGTTGCCTTTTTAGTTGGTGCTTGACAGTCGTCATTGCAATCATACAAACCATCGATTGTTAACGTGTCCTCGATTTTGAATCCATCACGTTCTCTGACGAAGTTATGCAATAAGCAGCAGACTCTAATTATACTCTCACACAAAGGAAGGTCTACATCTAACGGGCGATGAAAAATTCTCCACTTGTTTGCCATTATTCCAAAGGCACACTCTATGTTCCTCCGGGTTCTGCTGAGTCGGTAGTTGAAGACACGTTTCTTGACACTCAAACATTTTCCTGAATAAGGTCTCAGTAATTTGGTCGTTAGCCCAAAACCTTCATCCCCTATAATCACAAAGGGCATTGGCTCATGGAAACCCTGAAAAGACGACTGAGCTTCAGGGATATTTAAGGAGCCATCATCGAGTTTCTTTTTGAATGTACTGTCCTTGAAAACTGTAGAATCAGATGACTTCCCATAAGCACCAACGTCCACAAAAATAAATTTATAATTAGCATCACACATAGCGAGTAGCAAAATTGAGAAAAAATGTTTATAATTATAGTACAATGATCCACTTCCAACCGGCCTGATTATTCTTACTTGCTTCCCATCAATCGCTCCTATACAATGCGGAAAGTTTGTTTTCTCGTAAAAATCAGCTGCAGTCTTCAGCCAAAACTCTTTAGTAAATTCTGGAAAGCAAATTTCTCTGACGTTTTTCCAGATAGCATCCAAAACTTGTCTCACAAACACTGAGATTGAGGGTTGGCTTATTCTAAATTGGTATTGTAGATCTTTCATTGAAGTTCCCGTTGCCAAATACCTAAAAAATTGATAAATAAATATTAATTTATAATAAATATTAATTTTATTGGTTGGCTTATTCTAAATTGGTATTGTAGATCTTTCATTGAAGTTCCCGTTGCCAAATACCTAAAAAATTGATAAATAAATATTAATTTATAATAAATATTAATTTTATTGGTTTTCTTCTAGATCTCTTAAACTTGTCCGTGTTTTTGTTCCAGTAACACTCCTCCAGAGAAAGTGGAAGTCAATCAGAGCATGCTACACAAGAGAACTTCTTCGTTTGATAGGCATTAAAAGTGGATCGGCAGCAACCAGGAAAAAACAGTACATTTATTTTGAACTTCTCGGTTTTTTAGAAACTACAAGGAAACAAACTGCTTCATCCCTAGACGAAGAAGCTGTAAATATAGACGAAAATGATTGTTCGATGACGGATGGTGGTGAACAAATAAAAAGTCAATTTAAAGAAAGATCAAGGAAACGACCTAACCCTGACCAAGAACTGATTGATGTCTTAAAGAAAAGGGTTTTATCTGCTGAAACACCCCAGACTTCTGTTGAAACAAATGAGGACCAATTGTTTCTTCTCTCCATGGTATCTGAAATGATGAAAGTACCTGTTGAAAGAAAATTGAAACTCCGAGGAGATATAATTTCCCTCGTCGCTGCTGCACAAGCCCCTTTGCAACAACGATGGATTCCAGAGAGTAATTCCTACAATAATGTTCCAGGACCATCGTGGCAACAGTATTCAGCACCTCCTACTATGCATCAGCATTCCAACAACCAGTCTTCTATGCATTATCGGCCTACTATGAACCAGCCTACCATGCATCAGCCCCCTACTTTTCATCAGTCACCAATGAACCAGCCGACTTTTCTTCAGCAACCTGTGAACCATCAAACAAACAATTTCGAAGTTCCTGTAGAACGCCCAAACACTATTGACACCATACAGTCTCCATCATCTGGAAGAACATCAGTCCTTTCCAATGACGATTTCCAAAGTCAATTCCAAAGTGACAGTGAAATTTTACTCTTTGACGGTACCAACTGATGAATCAATCGTAATTGTAAGTTTGGTAAATGTTATTATTACTTTTTTTGTAACCCTTGTAGTAAATATTTTTTCCTATTGTTATTTTTATTCTAACTCATTAATTAAATTTTTAGTACAACACAAAGGCATTTTTTTTACCTTAGTTGTTACATGTTTTCGATATAATTTGTAAGAATATTTTGTTTGAATAATGTTTACTAGTACTGAAAAACATGTGTGACAGTAACACATTTTCACTATTGTTACAGTTAATGATTATTGAAATAGTCCTGTTAGTTAATTTATTAATTTACTTTAGTAAAAATAATCACATGTTTTAACCATCACAAATGCTAAAAAGCTTCTAACGCAAATAATGTATAATATATAAAATTATTAACATGTAATGGAACTCAGGTAATATAGTGATACATTTTACTGTAATACAAAACCTGTGAGTTATCAAATCAGAATCATGTTCTGAATATACTAAAATGAAGTAAAACACTTTTTACTTACCTTAAAGTAACTACAAGTTTTTCTTCTGGCGAAACACATTTCCTCATTCTAGTATTTGTCCCGGTTATTTCTACCTTTATTAGTGAAAGCAGTTCAAAGAAAGAGGATTGTGACATTCTCAAGTAGTTGAAGAACTTGTTTTCGTCAGCTAAAAGTTGATCAAAAAGGGTATAAAATAATCCTTTTGATTCTCTTAAAGATAATATCGGATGCACGTGCATTTTCCTTGCCCGTCTCCTCCTTTTCCTTAACAAAAGAGCAAGAAGTAGCATTTCTTCATATTTTTCAGACATGACGTCCGCTCACTACACTGTCATCAAAACAACTGAACTGCAGAACACAAAAATACAGTGGTGACGCAACAGCGGTGACTGTGTGTAATAGGTGCCATTTGATTCAATACCCAGCGATAATTCTTGGTCACCAGTGGTGACTCGTCTGGTCACGGGGCAGAGTCACCGGTCAGTCACCAAACGCTGGTGACGCAACCGGTGACCCTAGTGTAATAAGCGCCGTAAGAACTAATGCCCACCGACTAGTCAGGTAACCGGTGACGCAACCGGTGACGTCGCCAAGTGACCAAGTCTAATACGGGCCTTAAATCTTAAACCTACTAATATCTCAAAAACTGTAAAACCTTTTTGAGTTGTGACTCAACCACTCTTTTTAGAGAGAAAAAAATATGGTGTCAAACAATAAGTCATATAACCGCCTTCTCATTGCAACCATCAAGTCGATGTCTAAATCTTAAACCTACTAATATCTCAAAAACTGTAAAACCTTGTTGAGTTTTGATTCAACCACTCTTTTTAGAGAGAAAAATATGGTGTCAAACAATAAGTCATAAAACCGCCTTCTCATTGCAACCTTTAAGTCGACGCCTAAATCTTAAACCTACTAATATCTCAAAAACTGTAAAACCCTCTTGAGTTTTGATTCAATCATTCTTTTTAGAGAAAAAAAATATGGTGTCAAACAATAAGTCATATGACCGCCTTCTCATTACAACCTTCAAATCGACGCCTAAATCTTAAACCTACTAATATCTCAAAAACTGTAAAACCTTCTTGAGTTTTGATTCAACCACTCTTTTTAGAGAAAAAAAATATTGTGTCAAACAATCAGTCATATCACCGCCTTCTCATTACAACTTTCAAGTCGATGCCTAAATCTTAAACCTACTAATATCTCGAAATTGGTAAATTCTTTTTCCGTTTTGATTCACAAGACGTTGTTAAAGAATATGTCGCACGACCACATTCATATTAAGATATTTGAAGTTGGTTCTTACATCTAAATCTAGAATGATCCCCTAATATTCTAAACATTTAAAAAGTTAGTGTTTTTAGATTTATAGTGAGTGGTATTGGAAAACAATTTGATATAAAATGTGCAAAAAATAGAGGAGGAAGGGACTTTAAAACCACCCTGTATATCAATTAAGTTGGCCCTATGCCAACCTACAAATACGAGGCCTACTTTTCATTGAAGCAAGCTGTAGCAACAACACAATTACCTGTAATTAATTACTAATGTGTAGTGCCAACTACGGCCATAACACACTCATATTTTAGATTTAACTAAAATTCTGTTGTTTTAATTAATATAGCCTAGTTAATGTATAATTTACTAGTTTCACAATTGCATCGGTAAAGCTAAGTTAAACGTTTTGGGGTAAAGTCTAGCGCACCATAGTTGCTACAAAACGATTGGGAACATGTAGACCTAATCAGCACGGGCATAGTCGCCGCCATAGGGGACATGGGGGGCGCGTCCCCCCCCCCCAATATGTCCCCCCTAAATTGTATAAAAAATTTTAATATAAATCGTAATATTTTTGTTTAATTGCATACATAACACAGTAGACGCGCAAGCCCGCCCGATCGGTTTATAGTTTGTTTCTTGAACGATTGGACTTGGAATCAAGCGTGTGGTATAGGGTGTTCCATTGTTGTCAAGTCTAATGGTTCAAAAAACGAACTATAGACATGTTTTCAGGTTAAATACAAATTGTTTCAATGAAAAACTGCTTGTACAAATGTAAGTTTTTGGGTTTAAATTAGTGTTCAAATGTCTTTTCAAGGTCACAATTTTTCTACAATTTTCTTGTCCCGGGGTGCCCCAGACCCCCCCCCCATTTGTCCCCTCCAAAGTGTTGATGCTGACGACGCCAATGCTAATCAGTCTATTAAAAGAGGGAAGCATGTTGTTCTTAAATTTTCTATATCAATCTTGTGATAAATAAATACATAATTAGAACGACATTAAAATTCGTTCAAATCTTTTAACCGTGAATATTTAAAACAAACTAGCTTTTATGCTACATCAACAATTTAGTGTATTTTCATAAACGTAAATTTTATTATTTTTGAATACACATAATATTATAGAAAGTATAATGATATGAAGAACAAATCGACTTTGAAATGATTACTGATAAGTACATTTTGGGGATCCCTGGAATCAATATAATTATTATATGAGGACTATCATTCTGTCTGTACACTTGTAAGTAGCGCAATCCTCTTTAAGCCAATCTTTAGTTTACAAGCAAATTTTGATATCTTCAATAATTTTTGTTCAATTTTGTAATAAATCAAAATTTGGAGATAGCTGAAAAAATTTAGACTTTCACAAAATCAGTCATGATTTTTATGAAATGTAACTAAAATACGTCCTCTAATATTCTAAAAAAATATATTTTTTTCGTCAACTTCATTAAATGTTGTTTCATGAGTTTCCTGCTAAAAAGTAAAAATAGATATGGTTTTGAAAGTTCGAACATTATAAAACCGACAAAAGCGTTTTGTGTGAATTTGAAGGTTATGATGTAAACCGTGTCCAAACCACATGTGAAAGAAAATTATAGTTCTTGGATAGATTAATTAAGAAAGAACAATCACGTTAATTTTTTAAATTTTTTAAATAGAAATTAAAAACAATCCTTTTACTCAAAATTGTATTTTTCCCCCTCCAATTGCAAGTTTATCTTCACATAAATTTGATTTAATGGGTATATAGGTATATTTCAAGACATTTGACTCTTCTAGGTGTCATCAATGTTCTTTTCATATTTCACAGATAACAAAGTACTCTTCAATCGTCACAATACTTCCTATTCTGACTTTTCGATAATTAGAAACTTTGTTTGAACCACACAATCACAAAAAACATGATTTCAGAAAACTAAGTAATAGTACAATACACAAGTATTTTTGGGAAAATAGTGAATATTTTTTATTGAGACGAAACACTAGAATCTCTTGTTTTTTTAACCTTTAGGCCCTAATATCTAATTTTTTTCACGTGTGTTTTTTAACACTAATTTCAAATTTATCGTCTTTAACGACTCAGATTAGCATTCAACAAACAAAATTCGTCAACAAATTAAAATGTGCTTGCTTTTCAACAAATTTTGATGAAACCACAACAGCATGGATATCAACTTCGCTGATTCACATTGCAATTTTATGTAAGACAAGTTACTTAAAACACAATGGCAAGGAAACATCAATTTTTTTTTCAATTGATTTTGCTTAAACTCATTTACCAAGTTGATTACAATTTTCTGATAACAAATTCATTATTCCAATCTTACATTGAACTTCTCATATAAAATCAAAATTTGTTCAAACATTTAAACTTTTTGTTTCACGCCTGATTTTAATGAAACTGGGACAATTCTAACATGGGTCATGTAGTGTATCGCCTTAGTAAGGCGATACGGAAAGTATAACTAATGTAGAGAGGTAACTTAAATAAGACACAGTTATAGTTGACGTAGTGTCCATTGTTAGTACAGACAGAACTCGGAAAGCCCACGAGAGAGCCTTGGAAAACAGGACTTTGGTATAACGGAATCGTACTAGACAACCAATTGCAATAGTCAGTACAGTCATTTTACTTTATAAATATTTACTATCTTAAGTATAGTCACATTATATTAAAACTATATACCACAGGTCAATTGCAATATTCCTATTTACCATCAAATAAGAGTTTTCAGATGATTGGTAACAGGTATCAGTGTCACCAGTTGATAATTTGTCACCAGGATGGCCAAAATATTTGTCTCAGTTTAGAGGTGAAAGAACTTTCACAGAAGTCATCATCTTCTACAAGGTTAGTAAATATTTGTTATTGTTATCTTTTATTTTTGTACAACAAATAAATTGCTTTAAACATTCTATTGAGGGGAGAACATATATTAAGAGTCTAATGTTGATTGTGGGTTTGTTTTACAGAAGTGCTTCATTCATATCGGCAAGAAATATTATTGTATATTATTATTTGTTTTAATAATATAAACATGCCATTATTTATTCAACCAAGAGTGAGAGTGAGAGTGAGAGTGAGACAGACAGACAGACAGAGAGAGAGAGTGAGAGAGAGAGAGAGAGAGAGAGAGAGAGAGAGAGAGAGAGAGAGAGAGTGAGAGTGAGACAGACAGACAGAAAGAGAGAGAGAGTGAGAGTAAGACAGACAGACAGACAGACAGACACACAGACACAGAGAGAGAGAGAGAGAGAGAGAGAGAGAGAGAGAGAGAGAGAGAGAGAGAGAGAGAGAGAGAGAGAGAGAGAGAGAGAGAGAGTAAGAGTGAGAGTGAGACAGACAGACAGACAGAAATAGAGAGAGTGAGAGAGAATGAGAGTGAGAGTGAGAGTGAGAGTGAGAGTGAGAGAGAGTGGGAGAGAGAGTGAGAGTGAGAGTGAGAGAGACAGACAGAAAGAGAGAGAGATTGAGAGTGAGAGTAAGAGTGAGAGTGAGACAGACAGACAGACAGACAGACAGACAGAAAGAGAGAGAGAGAGAGAGAGAGAGAGAGAGTGAGAGAGAATGAGAGTGAGAGTGAGAGTGAGAGTGAGAGTGAGAGTTTACAAAGCTGCGTTTTTTGTTGAAAAAACCTACTGTTTATTGACATCAAAACTATTGAATAATTTTCCAGAATCTGTAGAAAAATGTAAAACACTGAAACAATTTCAAATTCAAATAAAAACATGATTATTTGGATGTAAAATGTATAAAACCTAATGACCCTAACGCCATGGTGTTACATTACTGCAGTTTTCAATATTTAGGCACAGTAGCATGGATTTCATCAGAATTTCTATTCTAATCATAAGGTAAGCTGTAAGGTTTGGTAAGCTGTAAATTTTGTTGTGATTTTATCCCTGGTAACTTGAGCTACTAACTACTGTATTGCAAAATAAAACGGCGTACTTAAATTCAAATAATTTAAAAAAAACTTATTATTATTAATGCTCTTTAAGAGACAAATATAACTCCAATGAGAGAAACGGTAATTAATTCAAAATGGGATTGTTTTTTTTTAATAAATTTTTTCCAGCTTCAATCAGCGCAAACAAGTTCGAAATCAATAAAGTAAAAAACATATACACATTATATAAACAACAAGTTAAAAGAATGTTAATTGAACTGCACATAATGGATACCAAACCCAAATAAATGGCCAATAATATTTCTTATGAGGTGTAGTACAAAATATCAGTTTTTCCAGTAGAGGTTATTTTAATTTTAACATAAACCTACCATCATGGAGGTGAAATTAAAATTATTAATAAGTATTATAATAAGCATGTTTGGTATAAGTCCTAACAGAAAAAGTTATTGTAATTAGTAATTAAATTTTATAATTAACAATATTTGTAAGCCCTTGCAACTCCAGAACTAACAAGATTATGTTTTAATATGCGTCGTAAGTAATTTAAACCATAAAAACACAATAGAAGAAAGAAAATCAAAGTCCTCGATGCAACCTCATTCTTAAAAAGATATTAAACTGATATTTATCTTAGATGGAGTTCTCTATAATTATAAAAATTGTCTTATTCTATATAAGACATGAAAAATTTAGTCTTGAAAACAGGGTAAGCATGTTTGCGAAATTTTTATTTAATTTTCACAACCGAACAAAACATATAGTCAAGTTAAGTAAATTCTCTTTAAGTAGCAGTTAAAAACTTTTTTGTCATTCACCTTGTTTGCTAGTCTTTGTAATAAATATATTCAGATCCTCAAGCTGTATAAAATGAGCTAGTATTAAGTATTGAAGAACCAACAGATAAAATAGATTATTTTTAAAACCATATCAAATGCTAGCTGTTATTAAAACTATTCAACCATCTGTTATTTATTTTTTTTTTTTTTTTAATGAAATAAAACCTAGCCTAAGTCCCAAATTTTATTAAAATCTAAGAAATTTTGCTTCTAGAACAATTGTTTTTATTAACTATATGTATCTAATTTTGATAATATACATTAAAAATTATATTTTTTAGAGGTATTTATTTGAGAATCGTTGAATCCCTATTTTAAAGCTGCGCATAATGAGCTATTAAGACATAGATAACAAGTTATTTCTGTTGCCGTTTTAAAATGTACAGGCCAAGCTCTGTAGGTGAATCCAAAACTATCAGATACAGAGATAATTTTGTGAACCTATTTAGTTAAACATAATACAAATTTTATATAATTAGCCAAGCGCCAGGAAAAGAAAATTTACGATTTTATACTAACGAAAGAGAAATGTTTTAAAAAGAATATTTTGTAATAGATCGAATAAAGTATCAAATTAAAGCCTTGATATGTGGAACACAAAATAACAATAACAAACAAATACTTCTAAAAATTTTACATATTTTTAAATATATTTATACATTTATGTTCTTTCTCCTATTGTACGAACAGTTTTCATACGAAATATTTCAAAAGTTTAAAATGAAAGTATATTATAAATAATAGTTTATGGTCTTAGAAATCTTTCTTTTTCTATTTATTTGCTTAATTATTATTTGTTTTATACAATTTTGGAATATTTTGAACTATAAAAGTTATTCATCTAAACAATGTGGACATTTTTACTCTTATGAATATCATCTTTCACCAGGCTATATCCATGCTAATATCTGTGAGATTCCGTCTTGTTTGGTTTCACTCTGACAAATTTTATTAAGTTTATTTGAGCATTTTAAAATTTATTTTCCTATTTCATGTATTGTTGCTTTCTGGTTTTTTTTTTTTTTTTTTGATTAATTTACAATAGGAGGTGAATATTTTACAACACTCTGTAGTAGTAAATATAATTGTGTGAAGAAAGCGTAATGAGGAATCAAACAAAACGCCTTCAAATTAAATTTTAACTGTTTTCTACAACATCTCATTATGAAATTTACTTGACTAAAAGTTTAAAACTTCCTCACCTTTTATCTTGGTGTAGTTTCATAACTTAAAACATTCAGTTTTGTGAGGTTAGAAAAATATCAAATAAATCATTACTTACATCCTCTTTATACTATTTTGTTCCAACTGATTTTTTCTAAAATTTTATATAACTTTCATGTAAATTATGAATTAGAGTAAATATAAACAATAATTAGAGTTATAGTTTGATTGGTGTAGCTCGTGTATCACTGAAGAGGACGACCTTGTCGTTGAAACGCGTCTGATACTTAGGCGTATTTTTTGTGAGAATTGTGTTCTATGTGTTTGTTATACTGAGTAGTTAGATCATTTATGCTTCCTAACAAAGAGCGAGCAAGGTTTACTGTTCCCATACCCACTACTTAAAGAAAAAACATAAATATTTCTACAATTAAATTTACTACAACGAATATCTATTAAGAAAATATGAACTATTATTATGTTGTGAAAGTTAAATTTTTTATTTTCAGCTTTTGATCTCTACTACTCGTCATGATTGCAGTAAGTATTCAAACCGTATACTTTTAGTGTGACATACAAATTTTATTTCATTTCAAAAACAATTGTAGGCTATAGTTGAATTTGGATTTTATTTTCCATGAAGAATATCAAACAGTAGATCAAATGAGTTTAATAGAAAATACACTAAAATAATAGATAAATTGTATAGATAACATATATGATAAATATTGGTTAAGCTAATTTGGTATTTTATAATATTTTTTGCTACTAACTTGTCGAAGTGATTTCAGAAACCAGTATTTGTAAAAAAATTTGGTAAATATAAGACAAAAATGTAACTGCCAGAGAAGCTAAATGATATTCCCAAACGTTCAATCAAAATATGTTGTATAGTCTATAATTTATGCACATTTTATAGCCAGGTAAGTGAAGTGATGATGACTGAAATAGCTATATATATGTTGGAGAAATTTATTACTCATCTACAGTCTGGAAATAAAATCATTAAAAAGTTTGTATTTTGAAAGTCTTTATCTGAATGTTCAACAAAAGTTGGCCTATATCCACCTTTTAAACAAGTGGAAAATATTTTAGATGTTTGTGTTACAGTGAATTATGCATGTCAATTATATACTTATTAACATTTTATTTCTTTAGAAATTATAACAAAAGCAAAATGCTGACATAAATTAAAATTTATAAAAAAATGGCCGACAGAAAAATATAAGTTATGATGTTTAAACATATTGTAAAATATATTTGTAGATAATTTTTTCTTGAAGTCTAAAATAGTAGCCCAAATGGATTCTCATTGGAAAATCAAAATTCTAAAGATGTAATTATAGAGTCCAGGTACAGTACGATAGGGACCTCCTTGAGAAATCTGATGCATTATTCTGAAGAGTTGCTCCTGCGCTATCTTCCTGGGATGGTAATTCCACTTTCAGTTATCTGCAAGTTAGTAGAATCCTTCAACATTTCATGTGTGATATTTCTTCAATTTTTATGATGATTTTTTTAACAAATCCACAATCCGATGAATGTGCTTTGAAACTTCAACCAAATTAAGAGTTTTTTTTTAACAATCACAATAGTTTTTAATGCTGCAAAATATTTTGATCAAAACCATGAATGATTATCTCCTGCCTGCTAAGCAAAGCTGAAAAGCGCTTTTGCGAGTGTTAGTATTTCCTTGCTCAGAAATCATTTCCAAGGCATGAACGATTTCTTGGAAATTTTCTTTGAAAATTCTTATATTATTATATTTCTCCGACCATCTCGTTTTACTCAACTGTGTATTATTTGGAATGAGTTGTCCCCTCAGAACTGTTTCTCTAAAAAACATGACTGTGTCTTTTATAATCGCAACAGTGTTCCGAATGTCGTGTGATGAACAAGGAAAGAACAGATGTAAACTTTTTTTCTTTTTTTTTCAGTCTTATAACCATATAGGCTATAACAAATAAGTTTAATAACGGTTATTTGTGCTTTAATAGAACGACTTCTTTATTGAACTGAAACAACAACTATTACTTTGTAAAAGTTGATAAATAAATACTACAGCTGATGTACATAACAGTTCTTCTCCAGGAAATATATAATGTATACAATTTTTTTTTATCGATTTATTTTAAGTTATAGGTTAAGCCTATCTGGGAGTTTCACAAAATTTTCCACTATTTGTTTTAAATTTCATTGGTGATGGTGTAGAGACTGACTGATTTTTTTTTTTTCTAATTTCAAGTGACTGAGATGTAAAAAGTTATGATTACCAATTTTAAATACATTATTATACTCTGTAACTTTTTTAGTTGGTACGGAATACAAATTACCAATCTGTTTTGGTTGTTATTTCTTCTCCATTAAACAGTTTAAACTTACGAACATACCGATGATGGAGAGTTTGACTTACAGCTACAGTATAATGACTGCTACCCTTCTCTACAACCTTTCCAATTTCCCATTTGGCTTAGTTGTAAAATTTCACCAGTATCTTATCTCCTGGCTGGAACTTTCATTTAACAGTTGTAGATGTTTGCAAAAATATCAACAGGATAATAAAAGATTTTAATTTTCAAAACTTATCTCATGAAACTCAAAAGTGGAAACCAAAGATGTGTTGGAACACTCTATAGATTGTATAAAAAATGTCTACCCTATTGTGTTATTTAATTTGTTGACTGTTCAGTGTTGATGTTGTATACATTTACCAAAACACCATCAATATAGTCCCAAAAATAGACTACCATTGAATTGATAGTTTTATTATAGATGTACTATCTGGAGATCAATCATTTCAAAAGTGTCCCTTCACATCAACACTATTATCTATATGTGGTTTTTATTTTCATATTATGTAATAAGGATAATATTATACTAAAATTTTGATGACATATTTTCAATGGTTTTTGATATCCCCCCCCCCCAGGAAACACACATTTGCGATTTTGTCTGCACAAATGATCTGATAGATTTATTATAGTTTATTATTATGGTGGATGTCCTAAAGTTGTGGTTAATAATAAAAATATGGTGAAGATGAAAAAGATGGAAATTTTTGACAGTTTTGATGAAATTAGTTAATATCTATGTTTTACGGCATTGAGGTAGAATTTAATTCATTTTCTAACAGGATGTGGACAGGTAGTAGGCAAGACTGGTGAAACTAGGATAACTGGAGGTATAGTTACAGACCCACATGCGTTTCCTTGGCAAGCATTAATCCTAATTGAACCTCGAATGTGTGGAGGATCAGTTTTAAATGATTTATACATACTTACGGCAGGTCATTGTGCAGCTCCGTAAGTATTATTTATCTGTGTAGAAAGATTATTTATCAATGTATGACTAGTAAATAAATATTATTATTATTATATATCTTTGTAACCTCATTATGAAGTTTATCTGGGGTATAATCCGAAATAATCTTTTAAGGAAATGTATTTGATTAGCATCAAAGTGATAACATTCTTTATAGCTCCATACCTATTCAAAATAGCACATTATCATCCTTATAACTGTTTAATAACAGGTGAATTTTGAATTCAAAATAACCTTGCTGTTATTTACCATTCACTCCGATCTGAATTAATATCCAATTTCTTCAAACTCCATTTTAAGATGCCATGAATAATCCCTAAATATGTCTATTTATTTTAAACTTCTACTCTTTCTCCGCCATATATCATTTGCTTCCAGGTCACCTACTTTTCTAAATACCATTATTTTTTATTTATAGTTAACACGATGTTTTTAATTTTCACAGTACTCCTTAAATTTCTAATAATGAATTACAAGTATGTCGTTATACAAGATTGACAAAATGTTTACCCTGTAACTGTCAATATTACACCTCATATTAAATAAAGAAAACAGCAATGGGCTCAAAAATTAATACACTATTGCCTAACACCCGATTTTGTGTCAAAACTACTAGTGATCCTCTCTGTATACCACACAATAGAAGTTCTTGTGTCTGCAAATTTCTTATAATTTTTAACATCAGAGTTAATATCCCTAAATATAATAACTTAAAAACTAATCCTTTTCTATTAAGGGTGACACTCCTTTACCCATTTTTCTAGTCTGTTGTACAATAAATTTATAAATATCTTATACACCCAATGAATAAGGGACATTAATTTAATTTTTGATTGCCATTTTATTTACAATAAAAAACAAATTTCTACCAAATTATGACTTTACACAAAATAAATTAACCACACTATATGCCTACCGAAACTAACCACTCCTAATGCTGTAACATTTTGAAATTTACAATAAACAATCTATCACGATCTAAAATAAATATTTCTATTAAAATAACACTTTAATAAATTTAGAAAACTTTAGTCGCCAACCTTATTTTTGAATCCACATATATTATAAACTATAACTTTCAATATATCTCTCCTAGTTATATCTTTCTCTTCCTAGTTGTTGTCTGCCCTTCATTCTCTGAAGAATAGGTCTCCCCTCAATTGGTCTTAGTGGTATCCATGTCAGCCCCTCTACCATGTAGCTGTTGTGATCCCAATAACAAAAAATGTTAAGTGATTTTCTAAGAACTAACCCTAGCTATACTAAACAAAATTGTATTAATTTATATTTAAATAATAATATGACGTAAATAATAAATATCCTGAAATGAAACACTCATGTTTTTATTTTTTATTTTTTTTTTTTTTTTACATTACTTAATAAGTTCAATAAGCACCCTTCTCCCTCCACTTTACTCTACAAACTATCTAGTCACTAGATAAATAAAATAACCACTGATTAAAGTTCAGCAAACCATAAAACACGGTGAGCTTTCTGTTATATAAAATGGCTATTGACAGGTTATGAGTCATGAACTACATGTAGGACAATAGTCTCCTCTTGTGTACTGCATCAAGATCATCACAACAATAAATAACAAAACCCCAATATTTATAAACGATTTATCATTGAAGTCAAGAAAATTAGTTTATTATTAGTCATATGATTCAGTGATACCTTTTTTCATATATATGATTTTTTTTTTTTTTTTAATATGTGTGTTTTTATGGACCTAACTTATTATGTGTCACAAGTTTTCAGATAGAGGATATGGTAATTGTACTTGGAGTTCACGATCTACACCAAATCATCTCTAAAACATATAAATTTTATTTTGTGGTGAAAAAAATCGTTCATGAAAAATATAAAAATAACGCAAATGACATTGCTCTTTTAAAACTTCATCGTCGGATTACATTCAATGAATATATTAATCCTATTTGTTTACCACAACCACGTAAGTTCAATAATATATTATCAACAACTAATATCAAAATATTGAAATAAGTATGATTGTTTCTAAAAAATTTGACTCTTATAACAATAGTAGTAAATATGTGTTATCAAAAATATTTTTCAATAATGAAATTCATTATGTTTTAAAAAAGAAAACAAATTTTTTGACCTATACATGACTTACCAATTATTTTTTGTAAAAGGTGATGTCAAATTCAAATTAAAAACTGCAAACATAAATATAATGAAAGTTATTATCAGTTAATCAATAGAAATGTTTTTTTTTTTATCATTATTTTTTAGTTATTTTGGATTTCTAAGAGCTTTAAAGAGGTACAAACCCATGTCAATTTCAAACTCATCTCTTCAAAAACATAAATATTAAGTGTTTCATCAAATAATAAAAAATGGATCAGTAGACACATAGGGACAGTTGAATTGAAATCATTTAAGTGGCTGTTTAAATTGTATAGACAGACACACCCGTGAAATTATTTTAAAAAAAGAATCATCTTTTAATGGCTTTTGAAACTGTTTGTTCCACATCTCATAAAAACTTATACGCTACGCATTTCTCACTGTGTGATTAAACCAAGTCGTGTTTGTCATTAAAAAAATATATAATATATGATTTAGTATTGCAATTTAATTTCAAATCTAAATATTTCTTGAATGTGGGCCATCCAATACAAATTTATTACAATCAAAGTTTTCAATAAAACATTTTTATATCAACTTCAATGATTTCACTTTGTATACAGTAAAGAGGAAGATGAAAAGATTTACTTTCCACTGTAGTTTATTCTATATTGTTTTTTATAAATACATTATTGTAAATAACTTCATGTGTTATAGTGATTATTTGTCTATGATAAACATGGAACAAATATGTAAAATGTATTATTTTTCCCACATTTTTTGTATATATCTTTTAAATTGCACATCTGGCATGCAATATAGTCACAATAAATAAAATACCAAATGACTTCAACTTAAGAGTTAACTCTGAGGATGAGGCGAATTTTTTTCTCTCTTTGATTGGTAAGAGAAGCATGGACGTACCCAGCGAGGGGCAGGGGGCAGCTGCCCCCCCCTGGAAGCAAAAAATAAATCTTTATTATACATTTTGTTGCTGAAATTTAATACAATTCTTGAAATAACTATTTTAATAATCAATTGTATATTGAATGACCATGGCTTGCCCCCTTTGCCCCCCTAGTTTTGATCCTGGGTACGCCCTTGAAGAGAAGATTGTAACTGGCCAGGCCGATACCTTTCCTAAAAACATAAGACTTCCTACATTTATAAATTTGACTTTAGACTTTAGACTTTAGACATTTTATAAATTTGTTCTTAGGCTTGAAACAAAAATTAGGTTTCGTTTAAAAAAAATGTTAAATGTCCTCTACAAATCTTGTAAACCAAAAACATAAAATACAAAGGTTTTGCTACAACATTACTGCTTTTAAAAATGAGTAGACAATTAAACGTAGAAAAAATATTAGGGTGATACAGCTAAAATTTACGAATTCTGTTCATTACTATAAGTAACAAAAAAAGAAAACCTGTAGCCGTCTCCCATAATTCTATATCATATTTTGTTTTTAATAATTTTACTAATTATTATATTACAGGTGAACAAATTGAAGGGAAAATAGCTACCGTAATAGGGTGGGGATTTACTGCCTATAAGAGAGGACGTCCATCTCAATTTCTTCGCGAAACTCAGTTGACAGTTATGAAAAGAAAACAATGTCTGGAAAGTAAAATAGGTAGAAGTATGGGAAAAGGCTTATTTTGTGCTACTGGGAAAATAAAGGATGCATGCCAGGTAATCATACTATTTAATATGTCGTAGAAGTTCTGTTCATTCAGAAACAACAAGAATATAAGTACGAAGTATATTCTGATTTAATACAGTAACACAATTATCAAAACACGTGAGTATAGGTCACCACTGTATACTTCTATCGCCGCTGTATACCCTACAGACTAAACTAAATGTATTTCTTAGCATTACTACTAATCTCTTGCTGGATGTAATAATTTAAAAGGAAAGCAGACCCAGTTTTTGTTTATGTCATGTTTAACTGGGTAAATTTTAGGAAATATAAACGAGAAATTAATTTGTAATTTTCCCTCTCTACATCTCTACATATAATATGCAACTATAATGGAAAAAAAATACAGTTAATATATTCATATATAGCCCATATATCCGTTTTGGGTATGTCCAAGTTCAAAATAATATTTTGTTTAGAAATTGTCCGTATATACCATGTGTTTACCGAAACTGTGTTAAAGATAAAGGACATACCATTATGTCAAATCGCAAATAAAATAACATTATGGTTCACGAGTCAATAATCTATATTGAATCTTGATTTTGTTCATTATATATTCGATTTCAAATTAATTTCATAAGGTATGAAAATTGATGGAATGAATGAAATAAATGGAGGTTCTATTTCAACATAAATAAGTTCATGGTTCACTAGAACCTTAATTACATTAAAAGCACAACGTTCTGTCAATCAGAACTCTATCCCTTAATGATATATTTTGAGGAAATTGTAAATGAAACTGCTCCTAAAAGCATCAACTAAAAACTTAATTACAACAAAGTTAAAAATGACAGATGATTATTTAATATAATTTTTTATCCAATTGTTAAGTAGAGAATCACAGCTTTTGATATTATTTAAAACGTATTAAAATGCAAGTAAAGGTCGCTAGAATAATACAACATTTTATTATAATTTTTTGTAGGTTAGAAACCGTAAAATATATAGTGGTTCCTAGAGTATTTCTACTTTCTATGAGTAGTCCATCTTGAAAGGCCAGTGGGAGTATCTGTGTATGGTTTCAAAGGACAAAAACTTTGGTGTCTTTGTTCTTTCACCAAAACAACGCCATAGTTCTCATTTCTTCTATGCACCATAGTAAAGAAACTAATGAAACAAAAACCTGAAATAATCTGCTGTTATAATATGGCTAAATGTGTTGTGGACATTTTGGATATGAAATGTGCGGAGTATTATACCAAAAGGATTTATCATTATCCCTCCTCCTCACCAAAATAATATTCTACATTAAGGAGTTATTGAAAAAAACTTTTATCATTAAATATTAAGTTTCTCATAATAACCTAACCTATACTGTAATAGATTCCTAAATAATTATGAAGGTTTAATATTCAAAACCAATGTATTCAGGTAAAGGTAAAAGAACATTTTGGTTTGGAAGAAACTGGAAAATAATTCAAATTAACCGTGACCCACGTTAATGAAAAATTTGTATACAAAAAAATTTTAATAAAAATTAAATGGTGTAGTCAAACATATTGATATAATTCTCTCTATATGTACAAATTAGAATGTTTGTGCATATTTATTTGTTCATTATATAATTTGTTTCAGGGGGACAGTGGCGGACCATTGTTTTATGAAACTTCAAATAAGATAGCAGTTCAAATTGGTAAGCACTGTGGTTATACATATAAGCAACTAACTATGTCTGTGGCTCTACTTGTATGGAAAATTGAATTTTTATGATATGAAACTTGATAGGGCTTCTCCATTTAAAAAAACTTTGAAATCCCAACAGTGTTTACATTTGGAAAAATTCTGAAAAAAATAATACCAAACACATACTGTATATGTAGAATTTAAAATAAACTCGGTATGAGTTTTATAAAAACATTACACAAAAAATGACATACTTTTGCTTATCTTTTTATAAATTTAGACTAGATATAATTGTATAACTTGCTATTCATATAAATAAATAATGAGCTTGACTTGTGAGATAATATTAGATAGAATAAAACTCGAACACAAGATCCCACAAAAATTATGTTTACTTAATCAAACGTGTTTCAACCACAAAGTTACCATCCTAAGTGAAATGTGTTTGATTATTAAATGTAATTTTTGTGAGATCTTGTGTTCGAGTTTCATTCCAACCCCTTTCCTTTAATTCTTTGGTTTATTCGGCCTTAGACTTCACAATAAGTTTATTTTATATTAGAAATTTGACTAATTATGAATATATTTATAATTTGTCAGGTATTGTATCCTCGGGTGCAGACTGTGGCAAATATCCAGGCTTATACACCACAGTCCCGGATTTCCACGATTGGATACTCAAACACACTGAAAACGCAAGATATTGTACCATTGAATTATAGAAAAAAAAACAATTATATTTAATTTTTAATTATCTTTATCGTAAATGAGTAATACATTGATTGCAATTCACTAAGATATTTTAGGAAACCAATTAAATTTTAATATTATTTACTGTAATTAAGTTTTGCTTTTATGTTTCACTTTTTTTAATAATTTTTAACAAAATATCCAGTTATAGTGTATAAAATCTTATAACTAATGTAATAAGTTTTTTAATATAAAAAACAATTTTACTCAATAAATTCTTTATTTTTTTCAAGACTACATTTTAATGACTACCTTCATTTGTTATTTTCTTGGCATTGAACTAGGACAAGGCCAATGTTTTATATAGATAGTCCAGTGCCATCTCAATATAGACAAATTACACATCAGTATTACACCATTTATTCAATCCCTTATAATGTTGAAGGGATGCAATTAATTGCACAAAATTAAGAATTTTTCTTTTTTATAGAATTTTTAATTGAATTTAAAAACAGGTGAAAAGTCTAAAGATTATAATGAGTGCAGACATTCTTGTGTATCTCTTGTTTTTAGGTGCTTTATTAAGGGATCCAAAAATATCTTGATATATACACATAATTGTATGTTAGAGATTTGTAATTTGAAAACTGTAGTACAGTTAAAATTCAATTTTAGTCCTCTTCAATTTTTTGCAATTATTATTTACAATTATAAGGAAGTAATATTATTCCTGATTACACAATATAGAAAGATTCAGGTTTCTGAAAGTGAGCTTTTTATTTTTTTAGCAGGTTGGACTTTTCCTTACCTAGCGAATTCCATGTACTCAATTTTTCAAGTTTATGTACATATTGGCTTTTAAGTTGATTGGGATTTTATTGAAATTTTATTTTTTACTCTGGAATGTGATATGGATCTCCACACTCCAGTCCAGTATATTCCAAAATAAAAGTTTATGCAATTAAATGTTGTTCTCTACTGAATATATCTAAATATATAAATATATATTTTAATATACTAAAATCTATATTAAATATGTTCTTCTTCTGAAAATGAAATATATCAAAAACATTATTTCTGATATCCGCAGTCCTACAAACATTAGTCAATACATTTATAATATGTGACACTTAAGGTTCCATCATTTCTGTCTTGTCTCAATTTTGAAAAAAAAAAACTAAAATAACAATGAAAGTCTTTAGAGGAGGTATATACCACATTAAAAGATCAGCTCTACACAGAAACATCTAATTATAAGACATCAATACTACCTAGATATTGATGTAGAGAATTTGACGTTATAAAATCAGTGGCAGCTGGTACATTTTTTTTAATGAGGGGCGCTGTGTAGAATTAACAATAATAAAAATTCATTTTTTTCTATCAAATAACTGATGTATACACTTACATTATTATACAAATAACAAATTATTATAAACCATATATTTAAAAAATTAATTCATTCTACTATATTTGCGTTTAAAAAGTTTTAATAACCTTTTCATTATAATTTTGTTTTGTGAAATTAATTATTGATGTCATACACAGCCCTGTTTAATCTCTTCTGTTTCTTTTCATTCCTTATGTAAGATTTCACTCTATGTGGTTTTCCTTGGAATTGTTACTAATATTTTAATAAGTTTAATGGTTTTTCTAAACATACATGCAAAGTTATCTCCATTAAATGCACTTAAAAATGAAATTAAACCGGTAAAGTTGTGAATTTCATTTCTGGACTAAAAATATTTATTGTTTTAATAATTTTTCTTGAATAATAAATGGACAAACTTTACATTTTTATTTTATTTCAAATGATGGTAGACTTTCACGAAAATGTCCAAGATTCTCTTGGTAAAAGAGTTTAGCAGCTGTTAAATGATTTGTAAATCCAAATCTTTCTCTAGCTTCTACTCAAATAAGGTCAAATGCTTCTTTACTTTCCATAACTTTAGACATACTTGTAGGTTCACAAGTTCCTAAATTGCAGATTCGAGAAATTGATTCATAAAAATTAATTAATGTTCTTTGAATCTTATTAGCATCCATTTGATTATATAATATTTCTACTTGAGGCATTATTTTATGGAAGAGTTCTAGCCAAAATAAAAATGTTTCATTTTTTTAATAATCCTAAGAATGATGTCGATTTTTAGATTGTTTTTATCAGAAGTCCTCAAAGATTGCAAGTCGAAACATTTAAGAAGAGGCTATTTATTTTTAAACACTGCATTAACTGTCTTATATTAAAATTAAAACGTGTGTTTGTTTGAAAATTTTGGAATGTGTAAATGAACATGTTTTTCTCACACTGCTAATCTTTGGGGAGATTCTGAAAGAATACCTGAGAGATTTTCAAAATATAAAAGCACCAATTTAACTGATGAAGTTGTGCATTTCATTAAAAGATTCAGTCAATTTGCACAACATTGAATAAAATTAGCATATTTGAAAACTTGTATTTTTCACTGAACTCCTGCCAGCTCATCTATCATAACATTAGCTCCCATTGTATGTTTGTGCTATAACTTATTCAGATCAGTTTTTAGCACTTTGTTTATTTCATTAAGTAAACATTTCAATAATATTTTCTGCAGTGAAAAGCCACCAAAATCATTCACGTGCTTAAAACCCCAAAACCCCCTTGAAGTTCATAACGGAAAACGATAACTCTTTGATATGTAGTGTGGTCAGACATGACAACATATGGTGATTCACTGATTTCCAATACTAAGTTATGTAATCTTGACAAATTTCTAGCATACACTGAAATAATTTGTTTTTTATTGATTTTGATGTTCATTTAAAATTGAATTGTTATCATAATGTTTTTGAAAAGATGGATTAAAAACAGCAATAAAATGATTTAACCTCTTAAATACCCCCATATTTTCTGATGATTCACTTTTATTATTACCTCGAAGAGATAATACAAAATTTTACCAAAGTTTTAGACAGTTGATTATTTTTGATAATATTTCTAGTTTAATCAATTTTTTTATAACTGGTTCAATATGCTTTGATGTTACATAAGCTTCATTAAGTTGTTCGTAAATATTAACATGTCCTAATAAAGAAAACAGTTAATTGTCCGTATATTTTCGAAAGTTTTTCACGTTTTTCTTTATTTTGTTTATGTTTCTGAAACCACTTTGAGACCATACAATTTCGCCGCCATAAAAGATGTAAGAAAAACGGCTTTCACAACTGCACAACCATTTAATTTTTTTATACCATTTTATATTAAATGACCTTTTGTATTTTTTATTGTTACTTATTCCTTCCTGATTGAGAACAACGTCTGGAGCAGGACGACCTTTATTAATTTCATTTTCTTCCTGTAAAGATAACTGAGAAAATTTTATGTTTTTTTCATACTTTCTACATGTGTGAATGTAATATTTAATATCTTTTTATTATAAATAAAAACAACAAATATAAGTCAAACATAAAAATGAAAATATTATAAGGAGACAAGTCAATTATCATAAAGTGACAATTAAAATGAAAAGTAACAACAAAATGTCACACTCAATTGACAAGTTTATTTTTTCCCTTCACAAATAATTGAGAGGAACTGGTAAATCTATAGTAGAGTGGCTATTTACTGAAGACAAACGAATCCAGGCCCGTACAACCGAATACAACAATCCATGCGCTGCCTTGAATACAGTGCCTTCCTTCTGGTTACAGCTGACACATTTAAATAACTACATTTAAAAAGTTGTACCTGAATTTCACACAATTTTAATTTTATATTTTATTTATTTATCTTTGTGTGCTGAAGTTCCAAAGAGAAAATATCATCATGAATTTCTTCAAGACCAATTTAGTTCAATGGATTTATTAAGCAAGTAGTCTCCAACAATGGAACTCTAACAAAGGATTTTAACTCAAAATATTGTGTAGTTATAATGGGTGGGATGAATAAAGTGGACAACTCCACCCTGGAAATAAAGAGTGCCTTGGAACTCATTATACCTGTCTTATGAATGAATTTACCATCAGTAATAACAGGAATCAACTTTGGTCTCTACGGGTAAAATTTAATTAATGAGAACAGTAATATCAATATATATTTATACAAATATAAAATTAAGGAATTATTTCAGAAAGTTTAACCAGGTTTATTAAAAAGTTTTAAGATCAGCCAAAGCTTATAAAATTATAAAGTAACTAAAGAAGTCTTTGGATAGAATGTCATGGTCAATCATAAATAAAGCACAAAAATAGAAGAAGAAAACTGTTTCAACTATTTTTTTAAACCTAAATAGAGAGAATATTGTTTTAACATTTTAAAGTTGTTAAGATATTTAATGATTTTTGTATGAATCAGATTGTAGAAAAGAAATGAAGGAACTTTGTAAACGTGAAATTGAAATTTATTGACCGTTATAATGCTTTCCATACTATATAATTTAAAAGTAAAAATAAGAATAAAAGTTGTATGAACTATAATCGTTCCAGACTTAGTCTTTTCTTTTTCAGTTGATGCAGTTCAAAATAATTATCAATATTGTCTAAATTCAATTGAATTAGTAACTATTTTAATTACACAGTTATCAAAGCCCACAAATGTAAGCCCATTCATACCATAACTAACAAGATTATCTCTCAGTGTAAGGCAACAGTTATCCGAAACTATTCATACACAATAGAAGACAATATAAATTATAAACAAATGAAGATCGAAAAGCTTTGTGTAATTACATAGATGGAGATAAAAACAGTTATAAAATTTGTCTTATTGTTAGCAATAAAAGGAAATGAAAACTTATAAACAAGGTAAACATGTTTGGGATATTTTTATTTAATTTAAACTGTACTTAATCTGCATTAAACTTAATTTGTATAATCAAGACAAGTGAAGTAATTTCCTTCAGGTAGCAAACAAAAACTTTTAGTTTTGTCATTCAGCTTGTTTGGCAGTATTTCAATGAATATATGCAGATCTTCAAATATATGAATATATGAATGAGCTGTTGATAATTATTGAAGAAACAACAGGTAAGATAGCCATTTTCAAAACCTTATCAAAAGACAGCTATTTTGACAATTAGTCCACCATTATGTCTGTGTTCATACATTTTTTATGGAATATAAAATCTAGCTTAAATGCTAATTTTATTGAACTTAAACATAAACTGCTTCTAGATTGATTAATTAACTGCTACTTTTTATTAATTATTGTTTACCTATTATATTTTGACAATATTCTGTGAAATTTTATATTTGTTGGAAGATAAAAACTCTCTTATTTTGTATTGTTTATATAGCTGAGGATTGTTGGATGCAGATTTTGAAGGTAAACATAATGAGCTATTGTAGGATATTCAGATAAGAAGTTATTGTCATAGCAGTTCCAAAATTTATCAACCACTTTTTCAATCTGTGTAGGAAAATCCAAAGTGTTTATGCACAAATATCAGATAGGCAGTTATAACTTCTAACTTCTTTAACCTATTTATTTGAATTATAGCATCAATTTATAAATTTTAGCCCAACATCAAGAATCATCAAGTCTAGGGAAAATTTATGAGTTTTAACGAAATCGAATTGTTTTGAAAAAAAAAATTTATATTATATAAAATTAAAATAACATTTTTTTAAATAAGAAACAGTTTTTTAAATTTCTATTTTTTACATATATGTTTGTGTTATTTCCTCCTTTAGTTTGGACAGTTTTCTTTCCGAAAAATTGCAAGATGTAGACTAGGTTTTAAATGAAAGTTTAAAGTTTAATATAAATAAAAATGATCATGAAAATATCTCTTCATTTTAAAACTTTTTAACATTTTTTTTTATTTCGTGAAAGATAAAAAGTAATGTATCTTATCGATTTGCACATATTTACTTGTATTGGTCATCTTTCACCAAACTGACTTTATATTTATAGTGTATCAATCTAAGAATCAGTTAACTTTGCACCCTGTACTAAAACACTTCAGAGTTACCAATAGCCTAAATTATGTTTAGCTGTTCGGAGCTGTTAATAAATTAATATTTTGAATCAAATAAATATAACCCTCTCCCTCTCTCCCTCCCTCCCTCCCTCCCTCCCTCCCTCCCTCTCTCTCTCTCTATTGTAAAGAAGCGTGTGACCAGACGCCCAGCGCTTTGGATTTCGTGTCATATACGGCAGCTTATGAACCTTCGTGATGTGTATTACCGCAAATCAAAGAAATCTAAAGATTTAAATGATAAGCAAAAGTACCGTTCTTTTAGAAATAGAGTAAAACAGGAAATAAGGAATTCTAAAATAAGATACTCCCATATGTTATTCAATTCTAGTAAATCATCAGCAGTACTATGGCGTGGTGTTAAAGGATTAGGTATTGGCAACGCTCGCGTTCCTAAACCTATATCGATCCCTCTAGATGAATTAAATCGGTATTTTGTAGCACCTCTTCCTTCAAATAATCAACCCGTTAACAATTTAATATCTAAATTGAAACTTATGCCTGATTCAACGAGGAACTTCAATTTCCACACTGTCCATGGCTCAGAAATCCTTAAAGCTATTTGTAGACTGGGTAGTGATGCTGCGGGTGCAGATGGCATACCTATTAGATTTATAAAGGGCACTATTATCACAACCTTACCTGTTATTATAAAACTGTGCAATACATCCTTAGCAAATAGTATATTTCCGGATGTGTGGAAATGTGCTTTGGTCCGCCCTATCAGTAAAACATCCCAACCTGCAGGTCCATCGGATTATAGGCCTATAAGTATATTACCATCCCTATCCAAATGTTTAGAGCGTATAGTCCATCAGCAGTTGACGAAATACTTAGAAGATAACAATCTTCTCTGTCCATTTCAGTCGGGCTTTCGGACTGGCAATAGCACTGCGACAGCACTTATATGTTTAACAGACAATATACGATTGGCCATGGACCGTCGAGAGGCTACAATATTAACTTTATTTGACTTTTTTAAAGCTTTTGATAGTGTTAACCATTCATTATTGTTTTTAAAATTGAAGAAAATTGGTCTGTCACCTCAAAGCATAGCTTGGGTCAAGTCGTATTTGTCTGGAAGGAAGCAGCGTGTTTGTGATAGTGAAGATATGTCTGCCTGGGAGCATGTGACTCGTGGAGTTCCACAGGGATCCGTTTTAGGACCTTTACTATTTAGTATATACATTGATGACATTAGTACTAGACTAAAATATTGTATGCTTCATCTGTACGCCGATGATCTGCAGATATATCTACATTCTAAAGTTAATGACATCGGCAATGCAGTTGAGCACATGACGTATGACATTAAAAGTATTTGCCTATGGGCTGAAGAGCATGACTTACGACTTAACAAATCAAAGACGCAACCCATCATTATAGGCTACTCCCGATTGATGAACACAATAGACTTGAACAATCTCCCTAAACTTAAAATTGAAGGCGAATTATTAGAATACCGTACCAGCGTCAGAAATCTGGGAGTGACAATCAATGACAGATTAAACTGGACTGAGTATGTAACTGAGACGTGCAATAAAGTATTTGCAGGGATTCACTCTTTTAAAAAAATGAAAGATTTTTTGCCATTTCATATTAGAGTGCTTTTAGTTAAATCATTAATTATGCCATACTTTGCTTACTGTGACACTGTAGTCAGTGACATGACTGTGGAATTGGCTAATAAACTCCAACGGGCTCAAAATTATTGTATACGGTTTATTTTTTGTTTAAAACGTGATAATCATGTTAGTCCATATTATAAACAATTATCTCTTTTAAAGCTCTATGAATTTAGATCCTTTCATATTTTAACTATGTTGCATGCTGTCCTTCAAACTAGAGTGCCGACTTACTTGGCAAATAAGTTTGTTTTTGCCTCAGATATAAGTACAAAAAGTACAAGAAAGGGTTCGACAATGCTAATCATTCCCAAGCATAGAACTGTAATGTATAACAAATCTTTTACCGTAATGGCATGTCGCTTGTGGAACTCGTTACCAGATTCCCTTAAAGCTATTGATAGCCGTGCTCAATTTGCAAAATCGTTGAAGCTGCATTTCATGAATGGTGGGGACGTGGACTGATATCTTTGCTCGGGGTGTGTAAGAAGTGAAATTTGTTTTATTTACTTTATGGTGTATGAAAGTGCGCGTGAATGTATAATATAGTTTATATTTAGAACAGTTTATTGTACTCTGGAAGAAATTGTATTAGTTTAGGATTTTTCTTTGTTGTAATTTTTTTCATTATTGTTATTATTATTATCTTTGTGTGTGTGTTCTTTGTACTTAGTTTCTTTTCTTTTAAATAGTTAAATTTAAATTATTTTTATTTTTAGACTTAAGTATGTTAATTGTAATTGATTTTGTAAAGACGTGTAAATTAATTGTGTAGGCTATGGGTTAAGTGGAAGAGAGGACCTGATGGTCCTAACTTCATCCAGAATAAAGGCTCAAATCAAATCAAATCAAATCAAATCAAATCTCTCTTTCTCTCTCTCTCTCTCTCTCTCTCTCTCTCTCTCTCTCTCTCTCTCTCTCTCTCTCTCTCTCTCTCTCTCTCTCTCTCTCTCTCTCTCTCTCTCTCTCTCTCTCTCTCTCTCTCTCTCTCTCTCTCTCTCTCTCTCTCTCTCTCTCTCTCTCTCTCTCTCTCTCTCTCTCTCTCTCTCTCTCTTTCTCTCAGTACAAAAAATACAAAACCCTGCGAATTAAAGAACGAATTTAACATCCTGATATGTTACACTCAAGATATAAATCATTTAATAGGTTGACTCAGCAAACATCCTATCATTCTCCTCAAATAGTGGTGTCATCCCTAAGATAAACTACCCAAGTTACTATCCATTATTGTTTTGTTGGCATAATTTTACATTATTATCAGGGATTGCTCTATTGTTGGGGTAATAGTTAATACAGTACTTGTATAAGTCTAACAACAGGATTTTATTGTTTGTGTTTTATTATCACCTCATTGTAATACCTATTAACAATACTTAAAAAAATTTCCACCCAAACATAAATTCTAGTCAGCGTGGGCCATAATCCATCCCTAACTACCAGAGAGCAGAACTTGAGAGATTATAGATATGTAATACTTATCGTAATTGAGTGAATAGAATATGAACTCTCTGATAAGTTTATCTAAAACCAGGGAGATGTTAAACTATAGGTTTAGAACCATCAGTGTTTTCGAAGCATAGGCAAAAAGTAACTAGAAAATAATTCTAATTAATCTTGACAAAGTCAGTTAAAATTAATTATCACAAAATTAAATCCAATTGATGAGGTCCAGCATTATAATTCTGTGTATGTACGTATATATAATACATATGTACGAATTATACAATAAAGAAATATAGAGGAACAAACATTTTAACCTATATATATAATAAATTTGTTTCAGGGTGACAATGGAGGACCTATGTTTTATAGAACCCCAAACAGAATATCAGTTCAAATTGGTAAGCACTGTGTTTAAACTCTGTCTACAGCTCTCCCCATGTGGAAATCAGTCTTTATGTGCACATCGCTAGGCCGATATGTTTTGTGTGTACATCGCTATGCCGATATGTTTTATGTGCACATCGTTAGCCCGATATGTTTTGTGTGCACATCGTTAGCTCGATATGTTTTGTGTGCACATCGATAGCCCGATATGTTTTGTGTGCACATCGCTAGGCCGATATGTTTTGTGTGCACATCGTTAGCCCGATATGTTTTGTGTGCACATCGTTAGCCCGATATGTTTTGTGTGCACATCGATAGGCCGATATGTTTTGTGTGCACATCGTTAGGCCGATATGTTTTGTGTGCACATCGCTAGGCCGATATGTTTTGTGTGCACATCGTTAGCTCGATATGTTTTATTTAGATTTTTAAGTTCAACGCATTAGATTAGAGAATCAATTTATTTTTGATTATTATTATTAATCAAACAGATTAGTTTGATTTATTATTATTAGTTGGATGGATAATGTACAAGACATTTTAGTTAATTTCAACCGTTCATTTTCAAAACTATGTAGCACGCTCCTTGTACCATTTAAAAAATTATTTAAAAGAATGTGATTATATAGATTATATTGAGTTCTAGATATATTATGCTGAATAACCTTTAAAGTTTTTATAACTGTGTAAAGTTAATAATTTTCAATTGAAACTCCGTCCGGATAACTGCTCCTAAAATCTGCAAACTATAATTATATGCGAATAAAACCTTTTTTTAGAACCAATTCCAGTACATGAGTTAAAACACAAATCCCAGTTTTATATTGTTTTTGTTTTTTTATAATTGCATAAATTTTTATTCATATACAAATACAATTTTTGTTCTATTATGTCAGACATTGTGCTTTATATTGCTAATACATAAAACAATTTTTTGTAATAATAATTATAATTTTTAAACTATCTAATGTTGTTACTGTTTTAAAAACTTGTGCAGCGAAATATTTAAAAATGCATTTTACTTTAAAGTCACTAAATCTGTAAGAAGTAAATTTAAATTTTTGGCTTCCAAGTCAAACTTGAATAAAATAACAGTAAAGTTTTTGCTGTAATTTTTTTTTTTTTGTCCCTTTATTATTTTCCTTGGTAAATTGGATTTTAGAGATTCAGAAGGAAATTGAAATTTTGAATATTAGACTATTGCCATTTTGGATTGAATTAAGATAAACTCTAGTTTATCCAGCTATTTGTTAATAAACAAAACCATTCAAATGAGGTATTACTCGTTGGGGATTTACATTTTTATATGTTGAGTTGTCTTCCATAAACTCCATTTTTGGGGTAGGGATGAATTTATCTCATAATGCCAAAAATAGTTTGTTTTCTTGTACCAAAGAACATTTCTAAAGTTTTAATCATAATAGTATTTTGTCATGGGGAATATCACATTAAGCTTATTTTATATTTGAAAATTTTCTAATTATTAATATATTAATGATTTGTCAGGCATTGTATCCTGGGGGATAAAGTGTGGCATATATCCTGGCGTCTACACCATAATTGGATACTCAAGAACAGTGAGGATGCCAGTTATTGTTACCGTGAATTATAGAAAAAGACAAACTTCGTTCAATTTTTAAATGAATGGCAATACATTGATTGCATACAAACTGAAAATTATAGACAGACATTTTAATTGCATTGTTAATTAATTGAGTTTTGATTTTATATTTTACATGTCACTTTTTTTATTGAGTTTAACGAAATTTGGTTTTATAGTCTTATAACTAACGTATCTACAAATTCATAAATATGCGATAAAAATTAAAGATAAAAATGTGATATTAATCTGGTATTAAGACATAATTACATTAATTCATTCAATTTGTAATATTTTGTACACATGATCAAAATTTAACTTTATGTTATCACATTTAATAAATATTATATTAATATATTTGATTAAATTATAGAATACACATTTTCCAGGAAAAATATTATATTTTTAAGACAATTTTTGAAAGACTATGTCATCATCTATAGTGTACTATTTGATATATTGCATAGTGTATTGTGAAGTGTGTTGTATATTGTAGTATGCTGTGTGAGTGTGTGTGTGTGTGTGTGTGTGTGTGTTTGTGTGTGTATTATTTTATTCTTATATTGTCACCCGTAACTTTAAAACATTGAAAAATAACTGAAAAAATAATAAACACAAATTCATGAAATAAATTATAGTTAACAATGGAAAAGAAAAAAAACCTCCCATATGAAAATAAAGCTTACAAAATATACAACCATGAAAGGAACGAATTAAAAAGAAATAATTTATTTTTTCAAATACAAATACATGAAGTATAAAATTTAATATCACAATAACAAAGTAAAAATAAATATTTAAACCATAATAACAGACACCAGACAAATAATATAAAACATAGAATAGAAGAAATTTAAATAAACAATATTTAGAAATGATAATAATTTTTAAAACAGAAACAAAACAAACAGGAAATATGTAAATAAAACATAAATATAGTAGCACAGTTAAAATTAAATAGAAATTTTAAAAAAATACGTTAAGGCATTGTAGTTCAGTGCCTAGAAGGTGTACATGAATATCAAGAAGATAATTTATTTACTAAAATTACCCAGCACTGGGTTCCGGGACACAAGGGCATTGACAGTAATGACAAGTTGGATAAGTAAGGAATGCTACAAAATTGATTGAATCTGAACGAGCTTTAGGGATCACATTGTTTCTGGTTATAGCGGTCATAAACAGATGGATTAATTAAAAACACCAGAAGAATTGGATCTCTCTAGCAAGTCACACTCAAAGCAAAATCTTTATGAATGAGGTCTTATCTGTCAACTATATTGAATTCACAGTGTGTCTTCAGGGAGTCATCACAACCCTTTGCTTAATCAAAGTCACCGAAATATCGTCTTCATCAGATAAGTGTATATTGTGCTTTCTATCATTTAGTGATTACAATTTCCACAAGTGTTGTGCATTTCAAGTCAGCATGAGTCTGTTGCTACATTTTTGTGGATTTTGTTTCTTCTTGTTTTAAAATTAAAACATTAGTTCTATTTCAATTTCAAATGAAATGTGCAAATTTCAGATTTTTTTTTTAAATACTGTAACAAACTTTAAGGTTAAAAAAATTTAGGAAACCGATTGATCAACAATTTTGAACTTTTAACTTAAACACAAATCATCTACTATATTCGTCAATACAGTTTACAATATTATAAGCTAAATCGTTTGAAATTGATAACTAAGTTTTTTCATCAACCATACAAATCGATTAATTTGGAACTTATTATCTGTTTTTTTTACCACTAAATTAACTATAATAAAACTCTAATGAGTCATGTATTACACTAAAAATTGGAAGTAGGTTTAGTCATGTTGAAGCATGACCAGTTCTGACATAAAATTAATTTTAATGTTTCTAAATAAAACCAACACTTTAAAATTACTAATAAAAATAAATCAATTTCAGGTTGTTGTTCCACAAGAACTGTATTGTTCTAGGTATACAATTATAAAAAACAAAATTATTTACTAATAAAAAAAATTATTATTTTACAACCCAATTGAACCCAAAGATTATTATGGTATATTTTGGGGTTTCTATATTCGGCAGGAAATTGTTAAATTTCCTATGACATTCATTGTTTTCTTTGGTTTATGTAATATGTACTGGATTACAGTACATGGTTTATGTAATATGTACTGGATTACAGTGCATGGTTTATGTAATATGTACTGGATTACAGTGCATGGTTTATGTAATATGTACTGGAATACAGTACATGGTTTATGTAATATGTACTGGATTGCAGTACATGGTTGATGTAATATGTACTGGATTACAGTACATGGTTTATGTAATATGTACTGGATTACAGTACATGGTTTATGTAATATGTACTGGATTACAGTACCTGGTTTATGTAATATGTACTGGAATACAGTACATGGTTTATGTAATATGTACTGGATTACAGTACATGGTTTATGTAATATGTACTGGATTACAGTACATGGTTGATGTAATATGTACTGGATTGCAGTACATGGTTTATGTAATATGTACTGGATTACAGTACATGGTTTATGTAATATGTACTGGATTACAGTACCAACGATTTTAAAGAACAAGTTGTGCGTAGCATTTGTTACAACTTGTTCTTGAATCGTTTCACTGTTAATATATTTCCATGTAATAAAATTTTCACAAGTGTTTATATTTACTATATTTGAAACATATTTTATTTATCTAAAATTTCTGTTACTTGAAAAGTTGTTTTTTATTGCATGTATAGGCCTACCTATTTATAAATATATGAGTCCAATTATTCTTTTATATGTTGATTGCATCTTTCTTTTAACAATGGAAGCAAACTTATAAATAAATACAGGAACATTATTCTATTCAAGAAACTGTACTTTTGAATGGTATTTTGAAACATTAAAGAAAGATAAAAGATGTTATTTGGATACCACTCAACTATTTTTCACACGTAAAGAAAATGTCGAAACAGAATCTACAGTTAGCGACTATTTGCTCGAGCGCTTGATTTCTAAACAAAACGTATGCAGTTTTTCTTTATCTTGGAAGTCCAGAGTAAAAATTTCCATTTTGTAACGTTTGTTATTTTGTATTACAGTTAGTTATATAGTCTATTATGAACACAATTTAATTTCATATATTTTGTTGAAAATGTAATAAAAAAACTATTTAAATTGCCATAATTTTAAAATGTAAAATTTATCTAAGATATTAACTCTGTAAATTTGAGTGAGATTCTACAAAATAAAATACAGAAATAAATGTTGTTTTCTTTTTTTTTATAATATATACAAATAGATCCAAATACTTTACTGGTGGAATTCAAATGTTGTTTGTTTATTTGTTATATAATACCATTAAATAGCACAATCTCAAGTTTATATATTGTTTCTAAACAGTATCTAAGAAGTTACAAGATACAAATAGCATACCTTCTAAAAACTGAACTAATTTGTGATTGTTTCCATTAGATTAATTAAAGAAAAATTATTGATGATTTTAGTCAAACTTGTGAACTGGGTTAAATTTGAAATAGCTTATTAGGAAATCGGCTAATATATAATTCCTTAAAACAATACCCTGTCAGAGTTAATAAATTCTGTACTTATAGTTTAGTCAACACGTTTAGCCATTTAAAATGATATAACCAGTTTCATTGTTTTGTTTCAAAAAATTTATAAAATATATACAAAAATTAATTATTTTAACATTTCTTATCTCTGTATATTTTTTAAAAAAATTATTATTAAAGCAAATTTCTTAAATTATTTGTATGTTTAAACAAAATTATATGGTTAAAGAAAAATAAATGAACCAATCTTTCTAACTATTTCCAAAAAAAAAATCTAAAAAATGTATAATATCAATGATATTTTTGCCTAAGTACTTATCATAATACTATTTTAGATAACTATACATTAAAATTTAAAGAAAACTATCTGATAAAGACGTCACTTTTCAGTGATCACCAATCTACTATGGTGTAGTATAAAATGAGGGTGGTTGACAAACTGGCAATACAGTATTAATTTGTGATTTCCATCTTGTTTTAAACAGATGCATAATAGTGGAGTTACGGGACTACTATTGATATATTTCCTTTATCTTGAAATCTTCTGGACGTTAATCACTTTTTGCTCATGCTAGAACAGACCTCTTGTAAATTCAAACACAATGACAGATTTCTAAAATATAAAGAAGAAACATAAAATTTTGCTCAATATTCTAAGTAACGATCACAACCTTGAAAATGGGAACATAAGATGATCATTGCATTTAGTGGTAATATTCTATTAAATTTACTTTTTTTTTAAACCTTGTTTTACCAATACAAAATTGTCATATATTTTACCACTCTAATATAATATAAAATAATCTAGAAAAATAAATTAACATCCTCTTGCATCCTTACCACTTTCTGCTACTGGTTATAGCTAAGGTCACCCAATTATGGAAACATAATTGACTGCAATTCCTTATTTCTCAGCCTTGTTTAATACAATAGTTATTACTTATCCAGTCTAGGTAGTATAGGATGTAGATATCTATTTTTTGCTGATCTGAAAAAAAATATTGAAAGGTTATTTTTGACCCTAAATTCCCCCAAAAATAAAGCACCACTTGAAATAATATGTAGAAAAAACGCCACATTAATACATTATTCTGAATTTTATATTGATGGTTTCTAACTGGTTTACAAAGTTGAGAACATTCAAAAACATAAAATTTAAACTCAATTAGCATCGTAATAATTTTCCTTACTACATAAATTAAAATACAATAATATTTCAAGTAAAAAATATACGACATAGACTGGGAATCGAACCCAGGTCATTTGGCTTTACGCGCCAATGCTCTACCAACTGAGCTATTCTAGTCGCTTCCCAGCACAGGGCGCAGACTTCTGATTTGTCTTTTTACGTTTATTGCTGCAATTTTGAGTTTCTAAATTAATTACTTCGCATATGCGACATTGAAATTAATTTTTACTCATTTTTCAGCCCTTACGTATGTATTTATTAATTTTTCGCTTATATGTTTTTACTAGCAAGTATTGAAAATACAATAATATTTCAAGCTAAAAATATACGACCTAGACTGGGAATCGAACCCAGGACCTTTGGCTTTACGCGCTTGAAGTATTATTATTGTATTTTCAATACCTGCTAGTAAAAACGTATAAGCGGAAAAATTAATAAATTAAAAATAAAATCAATATTAATAGTTGTATTACTACAATCCTTCATCATTCATAGTCTTACATTTTTTTAGTTGATGCAGTCCAAAGTAATTCCTTATTAACATTGCCTATGTCCTCCAAAATGCATTAACAAGCATTATACAAGTGTAAGTGCTTACAGAAAAATAAAAACTTGAATTCGTGTTTTAATTTCACAGTTAGCTACATTTGAATGCCCTTTCGTTCCAGAACTAACAAGATTATCTCTGAATGTGAGTCGTCATTAATCGGAAACTATAAACCTACAGAATAGAATATAACAAACATTATAAACAAAAGAAATCCATGTAGCCTACTTTGTGCAATCGCATTCTTTAAAAAACATATTGAACTGATTTTTTACTTAGATGGAGTTGACAACAATTAATATATTTGTCTTATTGTTAACAGCAAATGAAAATGAAGTCTTGGGTATAAGAAATAAGGTACGCAAATTTGTGGAGTTAAGTTAATCTGTATGTAAACACAACCACCCAAAAAATTAATTTGAACAATCAAGTCAAGTAAAATAATTCCCGTTAAAATAACAGATAAAATCTTTTGTTGTCGTTGAGTTTGTTCGCCAGTCTAAGTATCAATTTATACAGATCATCAAGGGTGTAGAAAATGAGCTATTAAAGGTACTGAAGAACCAACAGATAAATAGAACAATTTTAAAACATTATCAAATGGTGCCTACTTTTTAAATTAATCAACCATTGTTTCTCTATTAATAAATTTTTTTTAATGAAATTTAAAAACTATCTTAAGTGCAAATTAATTACACTCTAACAAGAACTGCTACTTTTTATCAATTACTTTTTATCTAAATTTGATGTCAATATGCAATGAAAATTTAGATTTTCTGGATGTTAGAATATCTCTTTATTATGTGTAATAAATATCTGTGATGTTGGACGCACATTTTAAACGTGCACATAATGAGAATATAGATGACTTATTTCCGTCAATTTTTTTAATTTACAGTCCACATTTTTAAGCTTATCTCCTTCTATTAGACACAATGTTGTAACTTCTGATGTCTTTAATCTATCACATTGTTTTATGTCACAAATTTATATAATTTAGCCCAATATCAAGAAAAATAAACTGTAAATAAAGAATATTCACATTTTTTTACTGACAAAGAGATGTGTTTTGATAATAACAGTTTTTGTTTTATTATTATATATAATTAAATACAGGATTTGTGTTATTTTAGAAGTTTACTATAAATTATTATATGCGCCTAGTAATATCTCTCATCGACATATTTCGTAACGTCCGGTTGTATACTTGAACTCCGGCTGTATTTAAATAAATGTGGTTTCAGACATACATGTAAAATTAAAGGATTTCCCACTGGTAAATTTAGCGTTGGGCAGGCTAATCATGTCACCATGACACATACCACCAAGTTTACTTTCACTTGACTAAAAATTCCTAACCTTCTATTTTGTTGTTGTTTTCATTTATATAACTTTAAAAGATTTTTGAGTTTTTTGGATTACAAAAATATCAAATAATTCATTACTCACTTTATACTATTTTGTTCTATGCGATTTCCTTTAAAATGTTTATATAACTTCCAAGTAACTTATGAATGAATAAGAATGAAATATAAACAGTAGTTAAATTGTTTTCTAAAAAGGAGGGACGTTTACTGTTCACAGAACTACTAACTAAAGTAGAAACATATATACTTGTACAAAGAAATAAAGGCCTACTATCCATTAGGAATATATTAATTTATTATTGTGTTGTGAATGGTTAAATTTTAATTTTCAGATTCGGATGTCAACTCGTAGTGATTGCAGTAAGTATTATATCTGAATACTTTTACTTTGATATACAAAACTTAAATCATTATTGTAGACTATAGTTATATATATTTTAATTTGGATATATCACACTATTGGGAAGATCTGATTTCTCTTTTGAAGATTTTCCAAGTTTCCTACGATTTTTTTTTTTTTAAGAAGAAAATAAATAATTTTGGTTTTATTTTTTTTTTTATTTTTGGGAGAAATCCGCTCTTCCCAATAGTGTGTGATTCTTACTCACTAAAAATCACCTTCCTTCCTGTTAGTACCCCTATCGCATAGGACAAGAAAACAGGAAAGGTTTTCCATGTACCAAGCTGAGAAGCTCTTTACATGGACATATCGAGAAGATATGGTGGAAATTTGAGATACCTTAAGTATAACTCAATACCCCGGCTCACCAGATCTATTTTTACCTCAGATGAGTATATCTCCTCATCAATGGCACGAATGACAACTTTGTACGTCCGTTCATTCGATAGACGATATAATCTTGTTGAGGGACAGAATCTTGTAGAGTTCAAGTACGAAATTTATCCAGTTCCAAGGAACTGGAAGGGCAGGCTTGGTTAGAGCCATTACACCACTATACCCTCACTCTGGCAGAAAGAGTAACGGGGAGTAATCTCACCACTAGCACACCACTACCACCACGAAACCATTCCTCAAACGCACGCTCCCAGAAGTCGAAACCTCTGGACAGGCTGCGCATGCTCCCATGGTACTCATGTCGGCAAAATTACTTCTGCCACGTTAGATGAGTCGCCGTCGGGTCGCTTGCGCTATACCCTCCCCTCCGAAACCACCTACTGGGGGCGGCGCCCGTTACCCACCTACATGGGATTGGGTAGCTCACCAGACGATCCTGGAAGCTAAAAAGCTTTTCCCCCAGTTTTCTTGGGACGACACCGTGGGGTATAGTGCACGACCCGATTTTAGGAGGCTCCCCATTTTCTCCTATTCTCATGTTAGCAAGGTCCCCATGCAACGTTTGATGAGTAGCCGTCAGGTCGCTCACGCGAACCTTACCTCACACTTTTCCGAGAGCGACGCCCATTACCCATCTATATGGGATATGGTAGTGAACCACCCGGCTTTAGAGGTCAGCACCGCGAGGTATAATCCTGACCCGGTATGGTGAGGGTCATGTACTTTAAGAGTTTCAAAAGAGAACTAGTTACTAGAACTAGGAGTGCCGATGTATGTAGAGCCTTTCGGCACAACACCGACACCCACCCAAGAAAAGAAGGAGGAAAGAGAATATCCACTATCAGCAGCACCACTACCCCCACGAGTCCAACCTCAACTGCATGGGTGACGGAGTGAAGCTCCGTCAGGGCTCCCATGCCCCGTGGTACCATTTTAAGCTATAACTGATTTCTCAGCTTCGCTCCGATGCCCAGAATGGTCTCGGGCCCGTGATCGTAAACAGACCACCATTTACGACCACTACGGTTTTGGTGTCCCTTCATGTTCCGCCTGGGACTTGAGGGTACACTACAGGTCGCCTGGTTTTCCGTACTATGGTGAGGGTCATTGTGTTCATCCAAGAACTTCTGTATTTTGATGTAATCAACGTAGGTCGATGTTTGGCGTCGTACTCCGTCCTTCACCTTTACCTCCATATAGAAATATGGGTACTACTTGGCTTTAAATTGACAGTTGATGTCCGCCAGCCTGGTGTTGCCTGGGTAGGTGGTAATAAGAGGAACCTTGACTGATGCCCCAGTACATCCTGTGGGAACGTTCTGATTAGGCCCTATGGCATTTGCAAAGGGCTGTGGAGCCTTAAAGGTTCCAGAGTCCGTTGCACGCTTAGTCGCTTCACTGGACCTGTCTGAGTCAGAAATTGATTCCTTCTTTCTCTTCCTTCGAACGACCTTAAGGCCGTTCGTTGGTAGTGGCACATGGGTCAGTAGTGTCAATTTCGAAGTGGTCAGTGTCAGTTTCAATGCCCGACATCGAGCTGTCATTTGGGCCGTTAAATTCCTCTAGTGAGGAGCAGTGAGCTTCTCGGACATCAAGATTGGACAAACATTGAGGAATGCAAAGGCGCTGCAAAGGTCCCTTTTCTCCCTTCACTAGATTGTTCATTATACTTTGCTAATTAAATGCTAATATCTAATAACTAAACAAAAATAAGAAAAACAAACTTAAACTACACAATATTTAAATTTAGTGTCCTGTCACTAACACAATTTATAGTGTTTTTTGTATAAAAAATTAATACGTAATCAATTAAACAATATACTTTACATGATTTTTTTACTTACTCTCGAGTAGAATATCAAAGCCTATTTATGAAAAACAAGAAAAGTTTTGTAACAAAAAGGGAACTGTTCTGTCACTCTTCACTGAACAAAGGAGGGAGAGTAATAAAGGGGGAAGAGAACAATAAGTCCTCCGTAATTCGAAAAATCGCCTTTAGGCCTTACCTTACTATTTTTGCAAAAGTTGAAAATTGGTCATTTTTAGCAATAAATTTCTCGGAATCTATAGAAGATATTTTAAATTTGAAAATACTCAATGAAAATGTGAACTTTCTTCTTTTTGAACAAAAATATTCAAACCATTCGGATTATTAGTTGTAGAGATATAAATGTTTTAAAAGAAGGCTTACAAGTGACAAAACTTGTTAAATTTCCATCACCTTTAAAACTGATATTTCTCCTAAACAAATAGCGATACCGAAAAGATTTTTTCAGAGAATCATCTGCATCTATTGATGAATATACCATTGGAATAAAACAATATTATTTTATTTTAAACCTTACTATTTATTTCTTCATGTTACCTACATACAGTAAATCTTGTCAAAAAAAGTGCTACACTCTACACTGCATACAAATGAACTACCTTAAACTAACCAAAAAAATGAAAATAACTCCAAATTTAAAATGAATATTTTCAATTTCTGAAATGAAAGTTCGATTCAAAATTAAATTCTGCATCTATTGATGTACATATCTAATCGTAATTCGAAAAATCGCTTTTCGGCCTTTTAAAACGTTCAAGGAGTGTTTTGCCTTACTATTTTGCAAAAGTTGAAAAATGGTCATTTTGAGCAATTAATTTCTCGGAATCTATAGAAGATATTTTTTAATTTGAAAATACTCAATAAAAATTTGAACTTTCTTCTTTTTGACAAAAATATTCAAATCATTAGGATTATTACTTGCCGAGTATAAACGTTTTAAAAAAATGCTTACAAGTGACAAAACTGGATTTGAAAATGGACATTTTTCATCACGTTTAAACTGATATTTCTTATAAACAAACAGCTATACCGAAAAGATTTTTTCAGAGAATGATCTAGTTTGGATTCTGTTTCTATTGGTGTATATTTCAATAAAAACAAAAATTATAATTTTATTTAAAACTTGGTAAGGTTCATGTTCTACACATTCAGTAAATGCTGCCTCTTAGTGAACAAATTATCAACTAAATCCAATTTTTAAGAAGAAAATAAATAATTCATGTCAAGGAAGTTCTATATTTACATATGCACTCTATATTGGAGTATTTAATGGTGAATCTTCCGACAGACCTACTGTGATAGGTATTACTTTGAGATATTTATATCAGTTACAGCGTGGTATATAAAATTCTGCTTTTTCACCATATCTTCTCAAACGTCCATGGAAAGAGCTTACAAACAAGCTTGGTACCTAGAAAACCATTCCTGAATCCTTGTCCTGCACGATAGGGGTACTAGCAGGAAGGAATGTGGTTTTTAATAAGTAAGAATCTCACACTATTGGGAAGATCGGATGTCTCCCTTTGTTTTTTGAAGATTTTCCACCTCTCCTATGAAATATTATAAAAAAATACATATAATGATAAAGTTGTCATTGTGAGTGACTTAAATTCAAATCATACAAGCTGGGACTGTAAGCATACAAACATGTGTGGACACCACCTACACAAATGCATAGAAACAATGGATGTTCTAGTCTTGGCTACACTCGAGGCAACACACACTAGCACGCACAACACAGAGGACATACTGAACATGGCCCTCGTATGGAACAAACTGTGACACTATGTTTACACGTAGATAGGGATTTGAACTCAGTTTACTATCCCATTATTATGGCTGTTGCAGGAACTCCATAATGAAGAAATACAGACTCACTAATTGGAATTATTTCCGCCAGCAGTTAGATAGTCTATTGCCTGAAGTCTTGAATGTTCGAATGCCACATGATGTTAACAACATCGTCTCTCTACTGAGAACGGCAATACAAAATGCGACAGAGGCTGCAGTACCAATCAAATGTCAGCCTCGGCATCACACTTACATTTCAAAATACTTACTTCAGCTGATTAAGCGCTATAGATTACGAAGAGCACTCCAACAGTGCGTAAACAGATGTGTTCCACATACCACAATAAATAGTTTCAAGAGACAAACTAGACAGGAGATACTAAATTTTAAAACCGACCGCTTCCAGGCAGAATTGTCAAAACTGAACACTACTGATACACTAGTTTGTCCCTTAGCTAAATACTTTACACGGGAACCTTCATGCTATCCACCCTTAGTTGGACCTATCAGAGAAGTTGGTGACCCAGATGACAAGCCGAATCTCTTTGCTGACACCCTCAAGCTTGGGTTTCAACCAAACTCTCATCCTTCGGATCCTGTTTTCACCGATTTAGTGGAAACAAACACACAAAGATTTTCCACCTCTCCTATGAAATTAAATTTTTTTAAATACAAATGTGTTTATAAAAATGAAAATAACTTCAAATTTAATTAATATTATCAATTTCTGAGGTGGTAGTTCGATTCAAAAATAAAATTCTGTATCTTTTGATGTAAATAAATATACAATATTTTTTAAAAAAAAGTTTTTAAAAGTCAAGGCCCTTACAATTTTTCAAAATTTAAAAACAGGTTATTTTTGGATTTAATTTCTTGGAATCTGTAGAAGATATTTACAATATGAAAAACCCAATGAAAATTTATACTTTCGTCTTTATGGACAAACATATTCAAATCATTCCCATTATTACTTTCTGAGCTTGTTTTAAAATGTTTTAAAAAAGGCTTGTAAGTGACAGAAACGGGTTTTGTTAAAAATGGACATTTTTCATTACGTTAAATTGATATTTCTCTAGACAAATACCAATAGCGAAAAGAGTGTCTATTGATTTATATTGCATCCAACCAACCGATATGATGAAGTAGTAATTATTCAGAAGTTCAACATTTTAAGCCGATATGTTAAAAGATGACAGTGCCCTCAATAATTAATGACATTATTAAACTACATGCCGGTTATACTAGAACAATTTTGGCCATGTTCCATTGCATATTATGGAAAATTTCAAATTTATTATATTTTTACAATCATACATAAAATTTATGTCTGCAAATTTAGTTCCACATTTTACTTCAAGTAGAAGTAGTCTGATTAATTATTTTCAAATTTGTTATTTGATGGTTGTCCTATGGAATGAAAGTTATGAACCAAATCATATAAGAGTTGACAGTAAAAATATTTTGAGAGTGAGATAAATTATAATCTGATGAAATTTATAATGTCTATATTTATGAAGGATCACTTTAAACATGATTTTTAACAGGGTGCGGTGAGATAGGCAGTAAATTAGAAGCAAGGATATTAGGAACTAAAACTAGAAAACATGCTTATCCTTGGCAAGCACTGGTTCTAGCTGCAAATGATATTTGTGGAGGCTCAGTAATAAATGATTTTTACATACTTACAGCAGGTCATTGTGCAGCTACGTAAGTATATATATTTTTATAATGAAAGATTGTATATCGGTTTATTACTAGGAAATAAATATTAGTATAATTTATTTCTGTAAAGCTCAATAAAATTGCAACATGTACTGTCATCACATTATGGAGTTTTACGTGTGAGTAACAGTGATAAGAGGAAATTCTGCAATTAGCATTTGAGTTGTGACACAATATGGCAGACATACACATTGCAAATAAAAATAACATACAACATAATACAAATAAACATACAAAGACCATAATACAAACTATTTGCAATTGAATGTACTCTTCTAACGAGTAAAATGCCTTTCTGTATAAGATAGGTTTTTTGTTTCAATACTTAGGACTTCTTTTAAGTTGTCCAACTGTTTGTGGTACAATTTGAGACTAGGGTAGTGCACCCCACTCTAACACAGCTTTAATCTTTGGATTGGGTATTGAATCATATACCGCCTCATGGCATTTATATTCGTGCTAGTATTGACTAACATGTGAATATAATTACTTCTTTAAAATTAGGACATTCAGAATATGTGTATCACTATTGTATCCCATGCAGCAACAGGCTAAAAATCTATTTTTAGAATGTGAAGTAATTCTTTATCATGGAGTTTCCATTTTGAAAAGCTAGTTTGGAACTGTAAACAATCTTATCAGTTTGAGGCTACTCAAAGATTTTTCCTTAAATAATTTCTCGCCATCGATTTTTCCGAAAAATTTCTCAGATAATTAAATCTGGAAAACCAGCCAATGAAACCACTTCATATTGCCCCATTAGTCTCACGCCAGTTCTTTCTAAGCTGTCAGAAATAATATTCTTGTCAAGACTTAACTTGAGTCTTGAAGAAATTCACCTAATTCAGCAATAACAGTTTGGATTTCGCAAACACCATTCTACAGTATAGCAGACACATAGGATTTACCAGTCAGACAGGCAGTAGAGAAGAAGGAACAAAGAAGAAACATACAATTGCAGCTGTGTTCTTGGATGTCTAGCAGGTGTTTGATAGAGTCTAGCAAAAAGGTCTACTGCGCAAGATCAAAAACTTTCTTCCCTACTCGATATTCCTTTTATTAGCTTCATAATTCTTGGAGAGAGCTTTTTACATAAAGTATGGGGAAGCCCACTGTTCGTGTTCAACATGTGTACCACAGGGATCTTGTTGTGTTCAAGGTCCTGAACTATACAAGTCCTGTATCATGTGCGATGTGACACAGTTACCAGACATCACTATTGCAACGTTTGCAGATAATGCTGCATCCCTCTCATTGCAGCAAACCTAGCAAACTCCCAATTATTTTTTTTTATTACATTCTGAATTCATTCTTTTTGAAAAATGAAAATTGCATTATCAACTTTGTCTATTTTTAAACTTAAATGTGAAATTTTACTGTTTAGACCTATATTTTCATTCCTAATTTATTAATTGTGTCCTTTGATTTACACAACTCATTCATTGATTCATATATCCAGCCACACTAAGAGAAAAACATATTCATATTATAAACATTGATGATATTTTGAATTTCATTTGTAGTATACAATCAGTCATTACAGTTTCCATAGATGTTTATATAGGACTTTCTAAAGTTTTACTTTTAATAAATATAGATTTAACACCCGTTTGTTGAATGTGAAGATCTCTCTCAATTTCAATGGCAAGAATAGTTCTTGGAGATAGCATTCTTGCAACAGTTGCATATATATGTCTTGAAGTATCTACTGTTCTTCAATGATGGCACCTTCTCAAGCAATATCAATAGTTTTATCACAGGAGTTTGGAATCTGTTTAAATCTGATGGACAGAATCCGACTGATAAAGCTATCATTAAACTGGCATCAAAATCTTGTAACTTTATTAGAATTTTCTTCTTTTTTTTTATTCTGTAAAGATTCTTCATATTCATGTTCTACACCACTAAGTATTGAAGTTTTTTCTAAATTTTCTTGCATAGACCTATTAAGTGCATTTTCTTTGATATTTTTTAGTGATTCAAATGCATTTTCTTGAATTTCTTCTCTGGTCCCAAGAGTTGGTTGCTCAATAAATGTTATATTACAAGCAGTGACAATTCAGTATTTATAAGGACAGTACTCCAAAACTATAAAGGTTTTGAACGCTAATATAACTTTCAAAATGTTCTTTTATGAAAACATGAGAATAAGAACAAGAACCAAATAAATACACGGATATTGTCACTCTTACATTTGTAACCATACCAAATATCACCTGATGTTTCTAGATTATAGTGATATCTTGTAAATGTTCCATTTATAACACGTATAAGTTGGCATGTTTTACATCTTATCCCCAATATATTTTATGAACTTTCATGAATTGTAACATACATCTTACACACATCATCACTGTTCTGTTAAATATTACATTTAGATCATTTTGTTGAGGATTTCTTTAAATATTTTATTCAAGTTGTATGCCTTTACTTTTATAAAATTCTACCATTTTATGCTGTGTCTGCCATTTCATTTGAAGTGTATTCCAGTGTTAGCACAACAAAATTGAGAAATTCTTTTATTAAATTCAGTTGTCATATGTAACTTACTCTACATTTTTCAAAAACTTCACTTTTGTTCCTAACTAGGTATGCTATGGCATAATGTGAGTAGTGATCAATAAAAGGAACAGAATTCCTCATTTTGTCATTCGTAAAAGATTTGATAGGTCCTGTTACATTCGAAGATACAACTTCTATTAATCTTCTTGGTTTTTTTTCTGGGTGAATAGTTTTAAGAGATTTTCAAGTTCGTTTTCTAGATGGTGGAAAAAAAGAAATAAAACTTTAAAGTTTATTATATATAATTTACCAATAATATTTTCACAAATGTTTTTACAAACTTGTACAAAGATATCTACTTTATTCTTATGAAATAGAACTATAAAACCATATTCTTTGATGATTTCAACATCTCCACATATGGTCTAAACCTCCAATTATGGTCTAAATCTCCACATAATAAAACATCATGTATATTCATTTGCCTACCTCCTTCACTATAACTTTTAAACTACCACTTTTAGAAGATTTTAATTTCAGGTTCTTTTTGTTAAGTTAAAATCTACTTCGTTTTCATCTTGCAAATACTGTTTAGTTTCTTACTTATAATATGATTACTCCAGAGTCTACAATAAACGATATTTTATTATTGGTAACAAGGATTGATTGATTTTTTTTCTTCATTATCTTTCACTAACAAGACTAATAATACAATTAAATATTCTGCTTCAGCCAATTTTAATTTTCGGGCATAGTATAATATAAAAATCATCAATCTTTTTTCTTATGTCCTTTCTTTCCACAATTATAACAATTGAATCTAAATCCATTGTTTTGTGATAGTTTAGGTTTGTAATTCTTCTTTTTTTTTATCCAGCTTTTTTGTCCCAAGTTTTTGAACTAGAGCCATATTTATTTCGACTTTGTGTGAGATTTATCCTGTTTTCTACTTTCCTCTTGTAAATGAGTATGTTCCACAAATAAAAAATCAACGTCAATAGGATTTTTACTAAAATTAATATCAATTGCATAAGTTACTGGGTCATGTTCAAATGGCATACCTACAAGTAACAAAGAAATTATTTCCTCAATCATCAATAGAACCACCACAAGTTTTTAAGTAACTTCAAGGTGACCACCACTATACTTCATATTACAAATTTCTTTTTGTAATAAAATCATGAATTTTTTTTTATAACCATATACTTATATAAATGTGTATGTCGTGTGTGTATGTGTATTTATTGTTCTAACTTATTATGTGTTGTAAGTTTTCAGAAAAACGAATTCAAAATTATACTTGGAGTTTACGATCAATACGACCTTACAGCTGAAACAAATCAACATTACACTGTGGAGAAAATAATTGTTCATAAAGATTTTGTAAATAAAAAATCTTATTTAATGAGAGACATTGCTCTTTTAAAACTTAATCGACAGATTACTTTCAATAAATTTGTTAGACCTATTTGTTTACCAAATCCAAGTAAGTTCAATACATATTTTCAACTTAAATTCAAATATAAGTAGTCACGATTGTTTCTAAAGAATTTTACTCTTAGAATTAGTGTAGAAAGTATGAGTTATCTAAAATTTGTTTAAATAATAAAGTTCTGTATGACATTCTAAAAAAGGAAAACAAATTACTTGTCCTACATATGACTTACAAGTTGTGAAGTAGGATTGTAATTCTTAATGTTAAAATCCTAATAAATAATTAATGGTAATTTTATCAGAATCCTGGTTGGATGGTCTCATCTCCTTTAGTGAAATTCATCATCACAGAATTTACAGGTGTGATAGAAATCAATCTACATTATTATATATGTGTGCTGTCTACATTCCTCCTAGTGATGACTATTCCACGCCATTCTACTATTCCACTATTCCATGCCATTCTTGAGCCACTAATTCTTAAGTTGAAATACATCCAAACTACCAATAACAATTAGTGGTGATTTTAATCTCCAAGGTTTAAAACACTCATTACCGGGTCTCAAATTTAGGGACTTCAACACGTGAACAAGATAGGTAATTGTGATGGTGTCATTCTTGATTTGATTTTAATCCAAGAAAGCTGTTTATATTATTATCGGTTATGCCTCCCAATAAATATAATCCGCCTCTACTTCTAGAAGTGAACAAAAGAGACAAAGTGAAAGAGCCTCGACCTCAGTGGAAGTAAAACTTTTTTTTAAAGCACTGTATGAACTGTTTTTCTCCTTGATTGACTGACAAAGCTTACTGTCATATGGTGATATTGACTCCAATTTTAGATGTTTTTATGAAATGCTATCTTTTGGTAAAGATATTCATATTCCAAATCAAAAATTTGTAAATACTCGGTATCCCCTTTGATTTGATAACACGATTTCAGAACAAAAAATAAACTGCATAAGAGATACAAAACTTTCCTTCTAAAGAAATAATCAATACTCGTAGATCAGAGCAGAGTTGAAGGATTCCATGTTATTTGCATAGACTTGTGTATAGTGAGACGAGAACCTAACAAACTTTGCGACTCTATACGTTCTAAACTAACTATAGTTCAGAACCTGAGGAATCTAAGCTTTGTTGTTTAGTAAATTTAAGGACTCATTATCCTTTCCTGTAAAAATCTTGAAAAACCGGTCTTTGATCTCTACAGTAGTCCCTTCTGCTTGGAAGTCTGCTTATACCATCCCTATGTAGGAAACAAAGCATCACAGTAGGAAACAAAACTGGTGTAGAAAGTTATTACCCAACATCAATTTTGAATTCCTTAAGTAAAATATTTGAATCCATAGTATTAGCTCACAACCTTTAACACAAGTTTTTCTGAAAAGCAGCATGAGGTTTTGAAAGGACGTAAGACTAATCTAGCTGCATTGTTGACATATATCAATAACAGTAGTATTAAAATAGATGTAATATATACTAATGTTAGGACTGCATTATATCAGGAGTTTCATTAGGCTATCACTTAGGGCCCTGGTTATTCTTAATCAACAAAGATAGAAACAAATTGTGATCAATGTTCAACATTTTACAATTATTACTAAATCTTTAACTAAATCTACTTTCATAATGTAAACGTCTTTTAAATTGTATATCTGGCACAAAATGTATAGTAAATAAAGAACCAAATGTCCTCAATTTAAAATTTTTCTGTGAGGTTGATGTGAACCTTTCCGCCCTTTGCGTGGTGACGGAGGATTTAAATTGACAGAGTTCATATATTTTCTAAATTTAGACCTCCTACTAATTCTCTAATTTTTTTGTGAATTTGGCTTAGGGTTTGAAATGAAAAATTATTAGGTTTTGTTTGATAAAATTTTAACTGTCGTCTACAAACTTTAAAAACTAAATACATAACATGCTTATTTTTATCTGCCAATTCCACTTCTAAAAATGAGATATAATTTAAAATATCAAAATATTTTTAGGTTGTAAAAATGTTACCAATTCTGTTCATTACTGTCTTACAATAAGTTAATATTTATAAACAAGTAAAGCAAGTGCATAGGCAATGATGCATGTAGGTACGGTATCTCCTATAATTCTATAACACTTTTTGTTTGTCAATAATTTTACTAATTATAATGTTTCAGATGAACAAATTGAGGGGAAGACAGTTACAGTGATAGGATGGGGATGCACTAAAAATGGAAAAAATGCACCTTTGAGTCAGTTTCTTCAAGAAACACAGTTGAAAGTTTTGAGCAAAAAGATATGTCTTCATAGTCGAATAGGAAAATATCTTAAATTTGATGTAAACTCAATGTTTTGTGCTTCTGGATTAGAAAAGGATGCATGCGCGGTAATCATACTGTTCAATATATCTTAGATATTTTGTTCATTCAGCGACAACAAGAACACAGACAGATAAAATTTCTGATTTAGTACAGTAACACAAGTTTCATAAGGGACGAGTCGGCCTGGATGTGTTAATCCTTGATCAACCAAACACAATTTCAAGCCTCACCATTTATATCCACCACAAGTATATAGAATACTATAACATATAAGCAGAACTTTGTACACTAAAAGTATGTCAAGTATAATAATTCAATTGGTAACTGGACCCAGTAAACATCTAGGTGAATCATAGGGCACATAAGCGGAAAATTATTTTCTAATTCTCTCTATATATAATTATATTAGTGAAACAAATATCATTGTTAAGATTTTTATAAATATGTATCCTTTTTGGGTCTCCTTGAGTAAAAGTAGTGTTTTCATACCAAATGTCTGTGTATATGTACATACACAATGATTTTTCAGAAACTATTTGTTTGATTTTGTTAAAATTTGGGATTTTTTGACTATTATGGCACATAAAACATAATCTTCAGTAGCATTTATTTACATACTAAATAGATTGCCAATCTCCATGGTATGAGTTTGAAGCTCAGAAGTTAGGTGCTCTCTAGTGCTGTCATCTTACTACCTATTTCTAGTAAGTATTTCAGGTAAGCATCCTGTAATCATGATAACTATCTAAACCTGAACCCACAAAACAAATTCTAATATAACCTTTCCAAACTTTTTTTCAGCCCCATATTATCATATGCTATGGAACTAATTCTTATATATAAATTGAATAGTATAGGTCAGATAATATCTGATACCCTTTATCTCTATCAATCAAACAAAATTTCTAGCATCACTAATAACCTATATCATAATAATAGTTGTAATATATAAGTACAAACTCCTCCTTCTAATAACTTCAAAGACATCAAGCTGATTGACTCCACCCTCACTACCTCATTACAAATATTATCTTGTGCTATGGAGTAATAATTCTTGACATAAATTAATCAAAGAAAGTTTGATAGAATAAGATTCCAATAATACAACATCTTATAATGGATCTTAAGCTGGAAACCTTTAAAAAATTGCACTAGTTTTGTGAGTGTTTCCATTTTCTATGAGTTGCCAACCTTATACATTTTTTATGAGTGAACAATTACATTAGTGCACATTACTGTAGCCAAAACACCAATAAAACCTTGTATAGCTAAAACGGATTATAAATATCATAATTTATTTTAATAGTTAATTTTGGTTAATAGATTTATTATTAAAACAATGAAACAAGATTACTAATAGGTTTAATTCTTACTGTACCAACTCCTTAAAATTTTGGCCAAATCCTGAAGCCAAATTTATTTATTTGGACATCAAAAGAAGTTTAATGATCTAGCACAACTGAGCCGAGGACAAATGCACCTTAAATTATTTTAAGCCCTACAGTTCATAAGTAAATAATACAAAATCCTGCGAACTAAAGCACGAATTTGAGAGCCTGATATATACAATAGGGTGGGCCGAAAAAAGGTTTTATTTTTTTTCTTAATGCTATACCGGGAAAAACTTGTCCCTATGATAGGTAATCCAAATGCAACAAAGAAAAAAAAATTATACCTAACCTCCAGCTAGCGCACTACACTTGAAATTTCAAAATTTCACTAAAATCACATCATTTTCAAATTGTTTTGAAAGCATTTTAATAGCTGCATATTGGGCTGCTATAGTGATAGTCCTTTACAGTAGAGTTATAAAAGCACAATAAATAATTTGAAAAGTATAATTTTATTAATCTGAGGTAGCGCAATGGACATGAAAATGACGCATTATAGAGTCAAGTGCAGATTACGACTGTGCGTTGTGGCGATGACCCGGCCGCCGCAACTCTGCAACGAAAGAGAATGCTTCCCTCATAATAGATAAAAACAAGGTTAGGAGGGATAAAGATTCATTCAGATCAAATGTCCAAGATATGATAAAAAAAGAGCCAAACGTGATACAAGGGCTATACTTTGATGGCCGAAAGGATAATACTTTGAAAATTGATAAAGTAAATAACAAATGCTTCAGATGAACTGCAAAAGAGGAACACTAGTCAATCATTAAAGAACCTGGCTCAATTTATGTTGGCCATGTATCACCAACTACTGGAACTCCAAAGGACATTGCCAGTGCTATATTGGATTACTTGAAAGAATCAAATTTTTCGCTAGATGAGCTTGACGTAATTGGATTCGATGGTACCATCACTAACACAGGCTGGAAAACTGGTGTAATTCGTACGATCGAAAAATAAATTAAAAGACCACTGCAGTGGGGAGTTTGCCTTTTACACTTGAATGAATTGCCGTTCAGGCACTTGTTTCAAACTTTGGATGGTGAGACCACTGGCCCAAAATCTTTTAGTGGTCCAATTGGCTCACAACTCAAAAATTGTGAAAAACTTCCAGTTAAAACATTTCAAAGCATTGATTGTGAGATTCCAGATATTGAACGATCTATTTTAAGCAAAGACCAACAATATCTCCTGGACATAAGTTCGGCTATAAAGTCAGGCACCTGCGTGGTAGACTTAGCAATTCGTTAACCAGGTCCTATCTCCCATTCCCGATGGCTGACAACAGCAAACAGAGTTTTTTGTCTGTACATAAGTGTTGTAAGTCCCTCTGAAGAGCACCAAATTTTGGTATGATTTATACTTAAATCGTACATGCCTGTATGGTTTAAGATTAAAAAAAGTAAGTACCTTACAGATGGACCAAACCATGTTTTTGATTTAATAAAATCTTCAAGATTCCTGCACGAAAACTTGATTAAGGTGATTGATCCAGTGATTGAAAGAAATGTGTTTCTCGCGCATCAAGAAAACTTGCTCCTTAGTATGATTGTTGATAAACGGGCCCATATCAGAGAGTTAGGGCTTAGAAGAATCATAAAAGCAAGGGCCGCAGCTTTAAAAAAAAAGGTAATCCGAACTTTTAAACCTCCAAAACTCAACTTCCAGGCAAAAGAATAATACGAAATTATTGATTGGACTACTACTGCTATTTATCCACCACCACTATTGAGAAGAGTATCTGACGAAGAAATGTGGGACAAGATTTTAACTGCCAACACAGCAAAAGAATGGAACTTCCATAAATTCCCGTGTCGCACGCAAGTGGTGGAGCGTTGTGTGAAATTGGTGACTGAAGCCTCCTCAAAACTTGTTGGTGCCAAGAACAGAGATGGTTTCATCCGAACAACGCTGCTATCAAGAGCTTCAATGCCAAGTTTTTCAAGAAAACGTGATTTCAAAGTTCCAAATATGTAAAGGACTATTCTTATTCTGTGAGAAGCACAATACAGTTTTGAAGTGTGGGAATTAACAATTTGTATTTAACGAAAAATTTTGAATTAATAAACCATTTTGGAGAAATGTAAATTGCCTATTTATTTAATTATTTATTTTTCCTACAGGTAATTGTTCTATCAACATTATAGATCCAAAAACACATGAGTAGTGGGTTAAAAAAAATAATAATAATGCTGCAATGCACTACAGCCGATTAACACTCAAAAAGTGATAAATTTACTATATTGAAGGCCTTTGCGCTACCTCAAATCTAAAAAATGTAACATTTTCAATAACTCATTGTGTTTTAATAACTCTTATATAAATGATTTTTACTATAGCAGTCCAATATCTAGCGGTTTGGATAATTTTTAAAAAATTAGAAAATTCTGTGATTGTAGTGAAATTTTGAATTTTCAAGTGTATTGCGCTGGCTGGAGGTTAGGTATATTTTTTTTTTTTGTTGCATTTTGATTACCTAACATAGAGACAAGTTTTTTTCGGTATAGCATTAAGAAAAAAAATAAAACCTTTTTTCGGCTCACCCTAATATACAACTCAAGATAGAAATAACATAATACAGTGACTCAGCAAACATCCTTTCACTGACTTCGAATAGTGGTATCGTCACCTATTGATTTGTTAACTCTAGTGGTGAGGCAATAATTATTTCTGGTATAAGTCGACCAACAGGATTTTATTGTTTATTTTTTATTATCGTCTAGAATTTTTAATATCTATTAACTAAGCTTAAAAAATTGACACCCAAGGATATGTTCTAGTCACCTTGAGCCATAATCCATCCCCAACTGTCAGAATGCAGAGCAAAGAGTATGTCAGATTAGAGGGATCTAACTATGATCAGAATTGAGTGAATAGTATATATCACTTAGTAAACCAGAAATATGTTCAACTATAGTTTGAAAACCAAGTGTGTTTTTAAAGCATTGGCAAACATTTTGTTATTTAAGTTTTGTTTAATTTTTTATCAGACTTGAAACTTTTCACTTTCTAGTTATAGACGTATAACATACTCACCACAACTTTAAATTTTCAAGTATTAGGCTAAAATACAAAAAATTATTATTTCAAAATAGGATCTGAAGATTTTATTTAGATTGTTGTCAAATTTGGTTGCTTAAAAAAAAATCTAAAGATTGGTCATTATCCCTCCCTTCCTCCCAAATATTTACTCACTTTCAGTAGATCCTAGTTATCAGGGGGAAAAAATGCAAAAAACATTATAGTGCCATCATTCAAGATAGAGTTTCTCAGAATAACCTAACCTAACATAAATTCTTATAAAATTTTGAAGATTAATATTCTAACCCATGTAGTGTTGAAATTAAAAGAACATTACCATTTAAAAATATAATTCTGTTCATTGTAATAATTTTGTGTAAAAATTCAAGTTACATATTTGCTTATTATAAAATTTATACATAAATTTGTTTCAGGGTGACAGCGGTGGACCTATGTTTTATATAACCCCAAATGGGATTGCAGTTGAAATTGGTAAGTACTTTGCTTATATTCTGCCTGCAGCTCTGCACAGATGGAAATTGGTCTTGTGTCCATGTCCTTAATTAGCCCGATCTGTTTTATTTAGATTTTTAAGCTCAGTACTAGTAGTCGAGTTGGCATTAGCTCAGCACGTCGAGACTTGTTGATTGATTTATTCTTTTTAGTTATATTTATAAAATACAGGACATTTTAGTTAATTTCAACAGTTTATTTTACAACACTAATATAGCATAATACTAGAACCATCTAAAAGTTCATTTAAAAGAGTTGAACCTCTGGATATTATAATGCTGACCAAGTCATGTAAAGTATTTACGGTAGAACTGTAAATAGTTGATGATTTTCTACTGTCACTCCTCATTAGTTGCGCCTAAAATGAGCAAAATATAATTATATATATATACAAACTTTTTAAATTTTTTTTGCTTTATATTATTTTTTTATTTTTTCAATATAAATAAAATAATTTTGGAATTGTATGTGGGTAGGATTTAGTAAAACTAGTTAGATTTTGTTTCGGATTGTTAAGCTATATTTAGACTGAAGAGACAGTTTACTTGTTTGGATTAATTATTAATTGTATGAAACTAAAAATAGTATACCTATATAAACATATGTATATATACCTGGTATTCCCATCATGCAACTTGTGTTGTAGTTTACACTACGGGTTTCGAGAACAGGTTCTCATCTTCAGGTGAAATTTTTTTACTCACATGTGAGCACGTCAAACAAAAATAAAAAGTACAAGCATACACACATACACACAAATTACAACATAAAATATCGCACTGCACATTATAATAAAATTGTATAAAAATGTTACATTGTAGGTAGGCCTACAAGTTGTCATTGCCGTGGTCAATCGTCAACTAAACGAGAATGTCCGTTATCTCTTGTATCATGATTTTTTGTGTCCATATGTTGATATAGCAGTGTTGTATAAGCTATTAGATTTGAAATACAATTGTTCGTTGAGTAGTGCATCATTATGTTCTATGTTGGCCTTATAAATCTCATACTCCTCCAACGCATTCATCAGTCGACCTTTGTTGCATAAATGCAGAGGGATTAAATTAGTCGATAAATTATCATACACATGTCCACTATCAATCAAATGTAATGCATATTTTGACTTATTCTGTGCAATATCATTTTTGGGTAAGTGTTTCTTAAATATGTCCCTGAATTTTCTACCAGTTTGGCCAATATAAAACTTATCACAATCACTGCATGTTAGTTTGTAGACACCAGAACAGTTGTTGTTGAAAAAAATTTCACCTGAAGATGAGAACCTGTTCTCGAAACGCGTAGTGTAAACTACAACACAAGTTGCATGACGGGAATACCAGGTATATATGTATATATGTTTATATAGATATACTATTTTTAGTTTCATACTATATTGCAACTGGAGACATAAACAATGAATATTAATTGTAGTTTCACACTTCTATAAAATATATTCAATACCTTGTATAAATGTAGATGGAAGGATAGCCAAGTTATGAAAAAGAGGTCAAGATGGTTTCATTTTGTTTTGACTTGTAATTATAGTGATAGCAGCTTTTTGAACCAATTTGACAGAATATAAATTTGTATTGCAGGCCAATCCCCAACTACTAATGCCATATTCTAACCTACTCTGAACATGTGAAAAGTAAACTTATATTATTAAACTTATTCTTTAATTCATTTAAATGGATTTTCCATGACATTAACCTATCCTCAAACACACCAAATTTCATTTCATTTTATTTAGCCCTCCTAACAATATACATTGCATAAGACAAGTAATTAAATTATATTGCACAAGAGATTATAAATAATCCACAGATTTTTATTTTTTATTTTAAATATCCAACTATAAAAATAATATAACATGTATGGGTACAAAGTAATTTAATCTTTTTTATGCTTTTAAATATCAAGAATAAAATATCTAAAACAATCCAAACATTATAAAAACATTAGTAATTAAATAGAATGTTATAATACATTAACCCTAGATTACTACTCTTAGTTCATTGTTACGTGATCACTATTCATTCGTAAATTTTACTACTTTCTGTTTTTATTTTTATTTTTATTTTTTAAACTTTACTATAGTGTTGACTATTTTTTATATTAAATCCTCTATTGTTTTTAAGTGTTTTTAAAAATATTATTTTAACAATGAACTCCTACATATTTTAACTGTAAAAAAATGTCTTTTACCACCACTACAAGTACGTTTTAAAAAAATAATTAATCTGGAAAAAAATCGAAAAAATATAAATATTATTTTATTGGAAAAAATAATCGGATATTCATAAAATACATCATTTATAAGTGTTTAATTTATATAAAAAGAGAAAAATGATTTACAATAAGTTCATTAAGTAGAATGCCAAAAATGCCAAAATTAGAGTCCTGTCTTCACTGAGAATCACATTCCTTGCAGTGATTAATATACACTTAGTAGCTAAATGAAACACTTTGAACTCTAAAATCACTATTTACACAATAAACTATTTACAACAGTAAAAAACTAACAATATAAAAACAATAATTTACAAAAAAAAATTCAAACACTTAATAGTTAAAACTTTCGCAAACACTATTCTTTCGTAAAATATACGACGCGAGCTTGAGTACGGTAATAATGGTTCAACTTTGAGCTTAGCCGAAGAGACAGTGGCCTCTATTCACAATGGCAGGAAGGTAAACAAAAAGACAGACCGTGTCCGTCTTTTGTCTACGAGTTCTCCGAATTTTACAAAGGGCGGGTCGTAATTTTTACGAATGAGTAGTGTTCTAGGGTTAAGAAACAAATATAATAAAAATTTACATAGATGACAAGCAAAGGATACTCAACAGGAAATCACACCCATCTACAAAACGGAGAGTCAATGCAGAAACTCCTCCACAATGTAAAAAGGTCCAGACACAATAGTTGTCTAGGGCTATTTTTAAAAGATGTATAATTTTGCAAACTTTTTATACTTAAGGGGAGCTTATTCATCAATTTAACACCTGCTTGTGAAGAATGTTTGCTGTACACATTTAACTTGTGCTGTCTAGCACGATAATTACAAACTTGTCTGGTGCTGTAGTCATGTATGTCCATATTCTGGATATGATCACACTTAAATTTAAAATAAAGCAACACTTCAAGTATGTATATACATGGAAATGAAACCCTCCCAAAAGCACTTTTACATGTTTCAGTTTGCTTCAGTCCTGCTATTAGCCGAATTGCCTTCTTTTGTAGGACAAATAGTCTATCCATATTCTGAACTGATGAGTTTCCCCACAGGAAAATTCTATAGTTCAATTGTGGATAAATAAGCCCATAATAAAGCAGTTGAAAAAAATAGACAAACCACAGTACAATTTTTAATTTCTTACCACAAAAATCCCTGAACTAATTTTAGCAACGATAATTTGGTAATTCAAGGTTAACTTATTATCTATAAGATTCAAGAACTTGACTGAATTTACTTCTTCAAGCAAATTTTCACCCAGCGTGACACTTGACATCTGATTTTGGATTTTTTTAAATATTAAAGTACATTTACTTTGTCTTGGCTGGATTTACTGTCAAATTATTCTCTTCAAAGTATTGACCTGTTGCATTGAGTTGTAAAAAGCCTTATGCTCCAAATTTTCCACTGAATATCTTTTCATACTCAAAGTTGTGTCATCTGCAAACTGAATTTGGCTATCCACATATATTGATGATGACAAATCATTAATGTAAATTAAAAACAACACCAGACCGAGAACTGATCCCTGAGTGACACCATATCTCAGTACAGTCTGATTAGACAGCCTTCATGCAACATTAACACGTTGTGTTCTATTATTAATTAACTAGTCTAACCACAATAGAGGTATTCCCCTAATACCAAGCCTTTCAAATGTGTTAAGTAATAAATACTTTATAATTTCTACCTTTTTAATTGAATAACAATTTATTTCACATTTGGTTTCCCGAATTATACTATTCAAACATCTATGTTACCAATCTCTTTATCTGTTACAATGAAAATTTTGTTTTACCTGCGCTATTATTATTACTATTAGTATTGGAAGTGGGTTTTACCCCCTAGACATCTCAGCCTATAAGACTTTTTATATATTTCCCTTGGTTAGATATAGAATTTGCCTAGGTAGATCACTTGTCTTTTCTGGAGTTTCATTTAGGCCGAATATCGCTAGTCTTCTGCCTCCGAATGCTTCACATTTCAGAAGTATGTGTTCTGCAGTTTTCAAGTGTTAATTGCACAGTCTTCATTTCAAGTTATCCTGGATTAAGCCCAAGATATTCAAATGTTTCTTAAAAGCTCTGTGTCATGTCACGGTGCTTAAGATTTTCCTTTGATTACGTTTGTTTTGTGGAGCAACAAAACAAGAATTTTTTATCTGTCTGAGCCAGTGACCCATAAACCTTCCCTTTTGAGAGTTCTCTCCAGTGAACACTGATTTCTAATTATATCCACTTTTTCATACAATTCTTTACTGCATCTTGACTTATGCTACACGCTGGTTCCTGGCTAATGAAAGGCGTCATTGCTCTTTTCTTCACCAGTTTATCCGCCTTTTTCTTCCCTTCATATCCTCTGTGACCAGGTATCCACGTAAATTCCACATGGTTCTGGTTTGATAGTTTAACTAAGGTCTGCTGATAATCCCACACTAATGAAGAGGAAAATTCGTATGAAATTATGCATTTTATAGCACCTTAACTATTTGTCCTAGCAATGATATTCTCATTGACAAATCTTCTCGGTAGGCACAGTTGTGCACATTTTAATATTGTCAGAACTACTGCCTGGAATATCCTTGCAAACTTTCCCAGAGCTATGGTTCTTTGGTCGCATCTGCTCACACATCAGTGCAAGATCTGTAATTTTTCAAGTATTAAATAAATTCATTCGTTTTTCCCACTAGCTAGACCAATACCTACCACTGCAGTAGTATTTTTTTTTTTTTTTTTTTTTTCTGAATTCATTCAAATATAAAGAAGATCTTGTAGCAATAGGACTAGAACAAAACTATCTCCTCCAAAAAAAATAAAATACACAACTAATTACATTATATTTACTCATTTTTATAATGGATTTTATTTAATCAAATAACTGATGCCTAAAATTTCATAACTAAGAATTCTCCCCTTATTTATGTGAAAATATATATTCGCTTTTTTAATAATTACTTTTCAACGTATTCAAACTTATAAGAATGTTTAAGCAATGCTTGTGCACTATTTATTTCAACCTTTTGAATGACTGCTTTCAAAATACTTGTGCGCAGACTTTAGTAAGAAACACGAAGTTCTCATGAGGTAGATTTTTTCACCAAAATTTAATTTGAGGAGATAACAGAGGAACAAAACCAACTAGGTATTAAAAATATCCCAGGGTGGTTAAATAATTTTTTAACTTGAAAAGATAGAAAGTTGAAAATTTATAATGTGTTTTGGTGTAAAAACTATGTTTGATATAATAAATAATAAGAAATTCACTCCCACCCCAAAATGAGGTTTTTGGAAAATTTAAATCCTCATAGAATAATACCTCATTTTAAAGCTATTGTACATTGTATAAAATAACTCCGCAAACTAGAGGTCAAAAATATTTTTTAAATCCATACTTCAGAATCATTAAATCTGAAAAAAAATAATTATAAGGTTAACATTTAAATTTTGTGTTAATGAATTTTTTCAGTCAAACGAACAAAATAATCGTAAAGTTTTACCATAATGTTTTTGTCACTTTATATTTTCCTTAGAACAGATATTGAAGAAAATTGGATTTTTTTTTAATATTTGAGAGAGGGCCAATTATGGATTGAAGTAAGATAAGTAACCTCCTAGTTTGAGCAGTTATTTTCTATTAAACAACTTTTCTAATGCAATTGTACTCGGCAGGGTTTTATATTTGAAAATGGGGAGTTGCCCCAAAATAGGGTTTTAAGGGGTGAATTTATCGTATAATGCTAAAAAATAGGTTTTTTCACACCAAAAAATATTTCTATGGTTTATATCATAATCTTATTCTGTCATGAGGATGATGGATTTAAGTATATTTTATTCTGGAAAATTTGCTAATTATTAATATACTCGTATTTCCAATTTATCAGGCATTATATCCTGGGGCATTAATTGTGGCAAACATCCTGGCGTCTACACCACAGTTTCAGAATTTCACAATTGGATACTCAAACACACTCAAGATGCCAGTTATTGTAAACATAAATTATAGAAAAAAGACAAACTTTATTTAATTACATTGATTGCAATCCACTAATCGATTTTACATAATAATTTTAATTCAATTTATTTCATTGAGTTTTATTTTTATGGTCTACTTTTCTTTTTTTTAATTTAACAAAATATGTATTCGTAGCCTTATAACTAATGTAACTACAAGTCCACAATGCTTCAACTTTCAAAATACACTTTCCTAGGTAGTTAACAATTAATTAAAGACAAAACTGTGAAATGTGGTGTTAAGACGTACTTAGTTCATTGAATTTCTAATATTTTATACACATAATTAGAATTGAACCATGTGTCTCTTCAGCAAATTATAGAACACATAATTTTCCAGAATAAAAACTTTATATTTTCAAGACAATTTTTTAATGACTATGTCATCATATTCGGTGTTATGTGGTGTATTGTGTTGTATATTATATGATGTGCTGTGTAGTGTACTGTGAGACATGTGTAGTGTATTGTGAGGTGTATTGTGTTGTATATTATATGATGTGCTGTGTAGTGTACTGTGAGACATGTGTAGTGTATTGTGTTGTGCAGTTTATTATGAAGTGTAATGTATATTGTGCTGTGTAGCTTATTTTATTCTTCACTTTAACCTGTATCGTTAAAATATTGAAACACCAATAATAACACGGTTAAAATTACAAAATAAATAAATAAACACAAATGCATGAAACAAATTATAGTCGACAAGATTAAAAAAATATCCTTACGCTCTTCAAGATCACAATATTATCCAGTTTGAAATGATACAGAGCAAGTCTAAGCAATGGTTAGTCAATGCAGATTTCTCTGGTCTGGCATATCGAACATGAGGAAAATGTTCTCAAACTCGAATATTATACCTTGCTTGGTATAATATAATTGAAAGGTCAATCGTTACATGGTTTGGAATAGATCGCAGCCTTTTTACTTTCATTATTTTTAACTGTATATCATTGTCTATATTGTAATGGCAGTGTACATGGAGACATAGACATATTGCTTTTCTGATGCTATCTTTGCCACGGCCTTGGCTATGTCTGTTGTAGTTCAGTGCCTACAAGGAGTCGATATAGTCACTAAAATTACTCAGAACAGGATTCAAGGAAATTGATGGTAATGACGATGCTGACAAGTTGGCTAAGGACTGCAAAAAAATTGATTGATTGAACCTGAACCTGAACCGGCTTTAGGCATCTCATTGTCCTCGGTTATAGTGGTCATAAACATGTGGATTAGATAAAAACACTCGAAGAAATGGATCTGCCCAACTGGTCACACCCAAAGCAAAATATTTATGGAGGAGGTCTTATCTTTAAATACATTGAATTCACAAATGATCTTAAGGAGCCCATCTCAACCCCATTGCTTAATCGTAGTCACTGAAATATCGTCTTGATCAAATAAAATGTATATTGTGTTTTCTATCATTTGGTGATTGCAATCTCAACAAGTGTTGCCCATTTCAAAACAACATCATGAGTTAATTGCAACATTTTTGTGGATTTTGACTTTTGCTTTTGTTTTAAAATAAAGACATTTGTTCTACAGTAAACACTCTCTGATCTGGATCTCTGATATCCGGAAACTCCGATATCCGGCTGTCGTGTGCCATCGTATAAAAAATAATATTTTCGGACCGAATAGTAGTGAACGATGTTTTTGAGCTGGGCACTGGGCAGTAGTGCGGTTCTGATTCCAAGAATGTCGAAGACAGCGGTAGGGGTGTGCGTAAACAAATCATGACTCATTGCGAAGCTTTTCAAGCACTTGAACAGCTGCTAGACTACGTGGAAGAACAAGAAGAATCCTCACCGGCCGATCTCCTTCTTTTTCGTAGATATTACATCTAAGAAGCGTGTTCAATAAGCCAAGCAAGCTACCATTACATCTTTTTTTAATAAAAACTGACGTGAGTACAAATTACTGTATTGTAATGAAAACTATCATTTATCATACGTTCATCAAAATTTCACGTGTACAATCCTGTACGTATTTATTGTACTGTTTTATTTTCTAATCTTCATTTTTCATTTGATATTTTTAGTTAACACTGTAGACCTAATTAATTGTTGTTTGTGTACTTTATGCTGAACCTCATTCAGCTTAAAATAAATAGAATTTTAAACATAACTATTGTAATATTTATTTAATTAACCTACCGTTTGTTGTTTTTGGTACTTTTGTTACCGGTTACCGTACCGGCAAACAACGGCAAATTACATAATAGTACAGTTAAAACGTAGCGTCTATATATTACAGTAATTTGAAAAACCATAGTTAATTTTTAGAATACTGTGGTAAAGCTACAATTTATCGTTAGTGCAACGCGTTTTAGCGCTATAAACGTAAATTTGCTACGTTTTGTTTACGTTTAAAACCACTTTAACTATATAAAAATAGCCACCCCGAGATCCGGATTTTTCGATATCCGGATCGGCCGGCGACACATTAATCCGGATTAGAGAGTTTTTACTGTACTTCAATCTCATATGAAAAATGCAAATTTCAATTTATAAAAAAATAAAAACCTGTTACAGACATAAGTTTAAAATTCTTAAAATTTAGGAAAATGATTAATCAAAAGTTATTAACTTAAACAAAAATCATCTACTAATTGTCAATACAGTTTACAAAATTATAATCAAAACCTTTAGAAATTGATAACTAAGTAAGTTTCTACATCATTCATGCACTAAATCGATTAATTTGGAGCTTATTATTTCTATTTTTTTTCCACTAAACTGGCTATAATAAAAATAGTGATGACCCATCTATTACACTCAAAATTGGAAGTAGATTTTGTCATATTAAACATCTGGTGCATAATAATTTAAATGTTTCTAAATAAAACCAATATATTAAAAATTTTGAAATTAATATTTTTACAACAAATATTTCAAAAATGCAATTTCGCAATATTATTCCACAAGATGTGAATTGTTATATAACTATACAGTTATATATAATTATCTTAATTACTAATAAAAATATATAATTATTTTATTTATGATTTATTAACAAAACAATAATCATCTTGACTGTTTAAAAAGACTACTATAGCGTATTTTTTGGTATTTGATTTTATGTAGGATATTGTTGTTTCCCTTGTTATTCATTGTTTTCTTTGGTTTATGTAATATGTACTGTGTTGCAGGTATGTTTTCATTGTTGACAATTTTAACACAACAAGTTGTGCAATTTGTTCTTTAATCAGTTCACTGTTTATTGTATTTTCATCTCATAATTCATAATTTTCCCAAATGTTTGTATTTACTCTATTTGAAACATAATTTATTTATCTAAAACTGCTTATACTTGAGAAATTTTTATTTATATTGCATCTTGTAAATATATGTCTCCATGTATGCTTTTATATGTAGATTGTATCTTTCTGTCAACAATAGAAACAAACTGACGAATAAATAAAAGAACATTTGTTTATAATGATGACCGACTTGATAAAATTTCATGTTATTCAAATAAACAATCTGTTAGTCTTAAATAATCAAACAGAATTCTTGTCTTTTTCTCCAATACTTCAACCTATGTGTCAAAGCATGTCTAAAATTGTTTATGACTTTACTGGGTTCCCTGCTACAGGTTTGCATTGTCATATAACGGGACATGTGGGCTTGTTCTCAAAATGTGTACAATATTTTCTTCTTAGGTTATTTAGTCTTTGTATAAGCCTTGTCAATGCTGTAACTGGCGAAACCATGGTCAACTAGACCTAATATTAACTGGACTGTTGAACAGTGCTTTGAACGATTAAAGATATAAAAAATGTTATTTGGATACCACTCATCTAATTTCACTCATAAGAAAGGGAAGTGTCTTAGAACATAATTTTAATATTAAGATAGACTACTATTGCATTGTTTTAATGAGATTATGGGTTAAAACAGAATTTTGATTAATGGTGTATGTAAAATACAGTGCTTATTTTTTTCAATATACGACGTAAAAATATATGGTCCATAAGAATTGCACTAAGTTTCTCATATACCCATTCCCAAACCAAGTACTAACAAAAAATCAATACGTTGCAATCTCCAAACAATACTAATTTATAGACGAGAATGTAATTTAATTAATTTTATACTTATTATGAGAGATAACTTGGTATAGCATTATCCCAAAGCCCACCCCACTATAAAAAAATTATATAATTTTGTATAAAGAATATTTTTATAACAAAATCAAAATTACTTTGTGTAAAACTCAACTAGGTCTAAACAGTATTTGACTGGAATCAAGTTTTTAATGATGGACCCAAAGTTAATTTCTGTTGTTTTGCCAAATATTCCTAAACTGTAATATACATTTACTTGTGATTTTAAAACTGATATGGGCATCAATCTTTCATCCAACTAAAATTTTAATAAAATCAGTACAGCCAATTTTAAGAAAGTAGACCTTGTAAACAGTGCCAAGGACGACATTGCTTCAAGGGTTATATTGAATATTCCATCCTCAATACATATATAAAGTCTAGTACAGACTTTGGTATTATACAGTCGCAGCTTGGAACAGTCAATCTATTATGGACTGGTTAATTTTCTAGCAGTCATAGTTTAAACTGGCACTGTACTTGGTTACTATGCAGCTAATAAGTAACCTCTCATGGATTCTCGCCATTAGGACTAAGCTAGCTTAGCCTTTGTAACTACAGTAGAATCCCTCTAATCCGTCACCTTCGGGACTGGGGGCATGGTCGGAACGCAAAAAAGGTCGGATTATCCGAAAAAAGTCAATATTTATTACATATTATAATAAAAGAGATTTTTTTAAAGTGAAATAAGTGATATATAAACTTTTTAAAGTCTATATATGAACTTTGCAAGTACTCTAGCAAATCAATAGAAACAACACGAGAGATGACACAGCACTGAAGCGGGAAAGCGATAACAAACCGGAAAGAATGGCACCAGATGGGCCGTGAGTCATCGACAAGTCGGCACAATATCGCGAGCTCGAGCACGGTCTGATTAACCGGAGTAACGGACCACCCGAGGGCGGATTAGAGGGGTTCTACTGTATGTTAAAATTATGTGTTCTTAAACTAAACCATCGAAGTGCAGTTCTAATTGTTTATATCAGCTGTGTGTCTTGTATATATAATTAAATTGATTTGTATTTGAACATAATAATGTGGAATGTATAAGTTATAGTTAGTTAGTTCATGAACTATAGTATAGTAAACCATGCAACAAAACTGTTCTACTGCTCCAGAGACAAGCTTGCACAATGGTATGAAACTATATTTATTGTTTTAGACAAAGATGATCAATTTAGTTTTACATTGGGTCAAACACATAATTGATACTTAAGTTGTCAATTACTTTTTAATTGACTGTTCTTCCATTACTTACTACACCATTAACTATTATACAATTGTTCAAAGATGTTTCCTTTGGTTCTAGAGAGGCTACATTTTAGAAATAATTATTCGAAAACTGTTTAAGCTCATTTTAAGAAACATAATTTTGAGCATTGGTTGTATGGGATTTAACCCCAAATTTCTCAAGATATAGCCAAATTTTATTAAAATCAGTTTGAGTTTTAGAGCGCTCACAGATATCAGAAAGACAGACATTATAAAATAATATTCTTCAGGTTCAGAAACCTTAAAAGTAATATTTCCATGAAAACTTGTCATCAATTTTTTGACCCCATCATATTATTTTATCTGCACTACCATACATGTGAAGTAAAAAATACATGTCTCTTTCATATGCAAACTTTTAATTATTTATTTTTTAAATACAAGAGATACAAAAAGCCTTCTTAAGATAAATTATAAATCACAAATTTTTATTTAACACCAAATACTTACACATAATTTTGGGTAAAGATGAAATACATTTGCAAGAAAGACAAAATATACGTAACATAAATAAGAGAAGTCAATTTTATTTTCAGCCAGTAACTATAAATATTTCATGTAGTCAATACATGGCATCTTAAAAAACCAATTTAAAAACAGCTGATGTATCAAATAAAATTTAGGTTATGTAAACCTTAATTCCTGCTTTGAGTGTGTGATATCTGTTATTAATAAAGTCATAAAAATAGTTCCATGAAAGACCAACAGGTGGCTGCTAAACCTCCCTCCTTCCACATCCTGCAATGTTGCCACATTCTAACTGTCAATGTAAGATGATTTATTACATTTCCTTGATATTTACTTTTTTTAAAACAGCTGATTTTGTTTAGTAAGTAAAACATGTGAGAAGGTTTGTGCTAGCTATTTGGTATTATTTATTTAGTTGGGTTTTTTAATTAAATTCCACTCCAGGCTCAAACATTATAGCTTTTTTACATGCAAAAATGAGAAATGCAGAGCCTATAAGTTACAAAGGGAATTTTTGAGACCAACAATAATCTATGTTGAACAATAGATTGAATTGTCATTGATTTCCCTTTATTTGCGATGTAATGTCAGTCTATTCAAATCAACTCAACTCTTAATGGTCTATTTTTTTTCCATTTCATAATAAAATTATTACAGAGTAAACTATTTTTCTTACAAATAAAAGTTTTATAGTTAATGAGCCTTATTTAAGTTAGAATGTAGTTATAAAACAGATGCACAATAGTTGGTTTAGCAACAAGTGATCAATCTTTGTAGAACTATTTTCATGATTTAAGTTTTAGTTATATTAATGTACTGCACACTCAGTCATATTAATAAAACTTTTTTTTTTTTTTGAATTATTATAAAATAAATATGAACATATCATTTTATTTTTCACCACTTTAAATCAAAAATATGGTTAAAATATACATCATGCTACTTTTAAATTTTCTCTCACTACATTTTAAGATCTACCTTACTTTCCAATTTGACTCACATTTATTAATTTATCATTCAAAATATGTTGACCAAAATTTAAAAATTTCATTTGATACCATTGCTTGAGAATACAAGCCAATACTCGATACTTTTTTAAGATAAAGTTATCCCTCTATTTACACCAACAACTCTTAAGAAATATAGATCAAAATTTAATCGTTTTATATCTAATATGCATTAAAAATTTAATTTTTATGTGCGAAAAGTGTATCTTTATCAATCAAACAACCATTACTCAGATAACATGGATAAAAAATGCCGTAGATATACAGGACAGAGAGACATCATTTTTAAATTAACCTAAATGTGTTCCTGGAAACTTAACAATTTCGTCGTCACAATAATTTCCTTCTATGAAATTGGAAAACTATACACCCATTACAATATATTTTCAGTATACATAAATTTTCAAAACCTACAGCAATTTACATCATATAATTATGTATTAATACATAAAACATTAATACAATTTGCATCATGTATTATTTAACTAGACTCCTACTGTCTTGACCGGCAGTTATTTTCCATCTTGTAATGGTCTTAAAGAATTTTATTTGTATCAAAAGATGTGTTAAATTTGATCAAAAACTGGTGAGATAATTGTAAATGAAAAAAATATGCACTAGACATATTGCAATGTTTTTGTTTGTTTACAACTAACTCAAAATAAATTGTATTTTAAAATTAAACTTCCATATTAATAGGGAAGCAATAAATTAAACATCAAATACTAATAACCAAACTTCAAATATATTAACATTAAACAAATAAATTTTGAATTTACCACCTAAGATTTATGATTTCCTATTGCGAGCTACATATTGCTGTTGAAAACATTATTTTTAATTCATATTTACATGCTTAAAATGAATAAATTACAGTTACAATAGATTTGTGATCATGAGATTTTTTTTTTTTAATGTATAAATTTTAAGTTAAGTGCAACTAATTTTATTTTATTTTTAGTTTAAAGAGATGAAAAACTAACTACAAAATTCTAAACTTAAATACAAAGTTGTTATCATTCTTACAACACTCTATGAGGTACAATTTCCAAGTTTGGGGAACTGATAAGGAAAGTGAGGTTTATCTAGAAAACAGGGATTTTTAAACTTGACACACAGTTTCATAAAATCCAAAAAATATCACTTCGGAGCTGTACCAATCATACCGCCATATTGAAAACAGTTTAGTATGGACACCACAAGACTTTTTAATTGGCAATATAAAAAAATATAGGGTATACAGTAAAACTTAGTAGATCTTTTAGGTTTATTTTAGAATTTTTTCGAATCCAAGAACAATGTATGTACAATCTAATGACAATTTCCAATTCAAGAGCTCTAAAATACATAAATATTAGTTTTATCAAAATCAGATAGTGCAATTTGTAAGCCTAACTTTATTTTTATTCTCTTATCCCAATAATCAATTTCACCAAACCCTAATCATCCTGTAAGACAACTATTCCTATATAGTTATCTTGATATAAATTATTTGAACAAATACCACAGACTGGCAAACAAGCTGTCGAGCATATAGATAAAAAAAAATAATAATAACAATTACAAAATTATGAAAACTAGTTTTGTTTTAATATTTAAATTTTTGATTCATCTACAAAATAACTATATACTCAAATAACGAGTCCTATATATTACATCCTTCACATTCTTCTTAATGTAATAATTTCGAAGTACGTTACCTCTCACTTAGGTAAAAAGTGGTATCATCATTAGGCCTAATTCATACTCTGTCATTCATACATTCTCATTAATATTTCTGATATATCATTGTTGTTGAGTTCTTTGACCTACTAAACTATTAATTTTAGGAAAAAATGTGACTAAATTTGTAGAAGATTTCCTCACCTACAATTTTATAGTTGGTTATGGAATTTGACAGAAAAAAATATATATATTTTTAAAGAAAACCGATATTATACTCCTTATTTTTCAAAAGACAGGATGAGAGGTAGATAAATAAAACTGCAAAGTTTAAAAACTACTAAAGATTAATGAAAATATAAATGGTTGAAATTCTTAATTTTTTTTCAGGTAAAACTACAAATTGCCTGAACTAAATGTAATAATTATATAGAATAAAAATGCAAAATTACTAAAATTGCTGTCTTCAGGTGATTAATTTTTTTTTTTTTTTTTCGAAGTACTTTTTCGTAAAGTACAAAATGCTATATATATGATAAATGTTTACTCTGATTTAGGCATGGAGACCAAAATATCCAAATACATTCTCTGCAAGTGTCAAAAAGAAAACTAATTTTATTTTTATTGTTTTTCAAACTACTTCTAAACAGTAATTTTCTCCTACTTGCAATTTTAACATTGATTTGTGTTACTAATCCCTATATTAAATGTTATTTAAATTGTTAAAGCTAATTTTCATACATAAAGATGATGCCTTAGGTTCGTAATTGGTTTTTTACCATCCACCTAGAATTGAAATACTTTGAATTCAATTTTTTTTTCATTTCCTGGGCTCCAACTCAGAAAAATCATTAGAGTTGATTTTTATGATTTTTTTTTTTTTTTAGTACCTCTAAATTTGATGAATACACAAATACCTGAGCTACTGGAATCAACTTTTACATTTGGTTTTTCTTCATGTAAATCCGAATTTCTTTAAAGGAATTTTCTGACAGACCAAATATGTTACTAACCAGCCAACCACTTTCACTACCTATATCCATATTGGAAAACACACAGTCTAAAGAAGAATTAACACATTTAGTTCCTATTCTTTCACGTAACTAAATATTTTCACTATAATCCACTTAAAAATTGTACAAATTTTAAAATGGCAATCTCCACTTATAAATATCATTCTTGCAACATAGCAAAAATATTTTTATACAGGACAAAATGTATTTCACATGTGAATAAATATTCTTGTTGGAAATAAAAATTATGGAAGGAACCATGGACGGAAGTAGAACGTAGCTGATAAATATTTCTCTGTGTACATGAGATTTATATTATTATATTGTTCAAAAATAGGAGAAGGGGAAACCACCAATCCAAACTGGTGCCAACATGTTAAACGCTTTTTTATAAACTGTGCCAACATGTTAATCGCTTAGTGATTTCTGTCTTACAACCATGAACATATACCTAAAACATTACTTCTAATAACAAATTACTGATCGAAAGTTGAAATCTGAGAATTTACTTGGCTAAAGTTTACTTAACCTACAGAACTATACAGTTCAAGCATCAAAATTCATTTTTGAATTTGACATACAAATTGTACTTAACAGTTAGGCTACAATATGATAAGTTTTGAATATGATTAAAACATAAGTTTTATTTCAATGAGCTAATGTTTTACCTTGCTAATGAACATAATGTTATTGTTTATTTCAACCTAAAAATTAAAAACCTTAATATATATTATATATCAGACTAAAGCTGCAAAACGCAGTAGAGCCTAGTTAATTGCATACTACCTAGTTGGTAGCTTGCTCACTTACCAGTCGAAAAAATACATCAATGTTTCTTTATGAGAACACAGTACAATGCTAGTAGCCTACCTCGATTGTTTACATTGCTCTAAGCCGACAATACACATGCATGTGATGAAAGATATAAGGAACTCAACTTATCAGTTGTTGAATATTTAAAGGCAATATTTTAAAGATATTCATATATTTAAATAAAACCTAAAGGTTTGTTTATGTCACAATCTCACGGCGTAATTCATATTTGATTGAAAACAAGTTTTAAGTGATGAGAATGAAGGTTCTTTTTTGTCAGCCTATTCTGAGATATTACGACTTTTATAGCACAACTATATGGAGGATTTTTTTTTACTACCGATAATTCACTAATCAGTATTTTTAGAGATATGGAACTATTAACTATTATTTGGGTTCTTAAAGGTTAATACTGTATAGCAAAAAAATGCCCAGATATCAAAATGGTCTACTCTTTTAGATTGCAGAGAATTGCACAGACAATGAACGAATATCATTCCAAAAACCATTTTTTGGAGTTCAGAGGAACTCGAAACAAATATTTCCAAGAAAAATAAATTTTTAGGCCTTTCAAATAATTTAAAAACAACACTTAAACCAGCTACAATGTGTATATGTGTGCTTCATGCCAGGCTACCAACCAGATAACCAGTGAGTAAGCTCTGCTACCATCCAGCTTCATTGTTTAGACAACCTAACAAAATGCCTAAGATATGTGTCATGATACGCCTAAGTAAAGAGAAATTTTTCCTAAACCTGCAATAGAGAATTAAACTTTCTTAAACTTTTAATAATTCTAATAAATTAGTTTGTTACTTTAAGATAGATATAACTATAACGTAAATCATATTTGAACAACATATTAGTTAAATCTAAAACTACAATATTTAATTAACTGCTATACATTTTTTTAACATAAACATAAATTCAGATTACACAACTTCATGAACTTTAAAATTATTGTGGTTTAATTTCAATACCTACAAATTGAATCCCATGTAATTATAACTACATACTTAATGGCGAGGAAAACTTATACTTTACACTTTGTACTTCACTTAAAAGGAAAATAAGTGTAAAGAGAGAGATAATGGAAAGATTTTCACAATGAAATACCATTTAATTAACATAAAATTTGATAATTTACGTCTGAAATTAATATGTACCACAAGATGTATACATTTTTCTTGGAAGGCCAGAGTAAAAAAATTCTACTTTAAAACCTTAGAAAATCTCTATTTTTTGTTATTTTGTACTGCACTTACGAGTAGTTATGTAGAAGCACAATTTATATTTAAATATTTTTATAAAACTGTTTTGAAAAAACTATTTAAATTCTCATCATATCTCTGTTTATTACACTCAGATTCTACAAAATAAAATACATTAAATTAATTTTGTTTTCCTTCTTTTAAAATATGATATAAATAGATAAAAACACGAATTTAAATTTTGTTTGTTTATTTCTTATGTAATACCATTAAACAGCACTACCTCAGATATACATATTGTTTCTTAACAGTATGTAAGAAGTCAAAAGAATATAAATAACATACTTTCTAAAACAGAACTAATTAGTGTTTATTTGCTTTAGATTAAAAGATTAAATAAAGTAAAATTTATTAACGATTTTATTTAAAAAGGAACTTTTGAATTGGGTTTATTTTTTTTAGCCTATTAGGAAATAAGCTAATATATAATTCACTAAAACAATACCCTGTCGGAATTAATAATTTCCGTACTTATAGTTTAGTCAACACCTTTAACCTTTTATTGATATAACCAGTTGCATTGCATTGTTTCAAATAATACACAAAATATATACAAATATACAAAAATCAATTACTTCAAAATTTCTTATCTCAGTCCACTTTTTTTTTACTAAAGCGCATATCTTAAATTATTTATATCTTTAAATGAAAATATATGGTTTAAGATGGAAGAGTAAACCAATTTCTCTAACTTAATACAAAAAATATCAAATAAATTTTTAATATTAACGATGTTTTTCCCAAGTACTGTGTCACCATTTTCAGGTAAAATATACTATTTTAGATAGCTACACTTTCTGCAGTTTGAAAATTTAAACATTCTAAACAAAACTGTCTGATAAAGACGTCACGTTCCAGTGAATATATACATATACTATGGTGTAGCAGGAAATGAAATGCCAGACAAACTGGCAAGATTAGTTTGTCATTTACATCTTGTTCTAATAAAAATTGTGCATACATCTGGCCACTCCTTTACTAAAATATACAGTGTCAAAAGATACTTTATCATGAAATCCCGTAGCCAGTAGTCACTTTAGCAGATGGTAGAACAGACCAATTGTTAACTAAATTATACTTTACTTTAAACGTTATAACATTCCTGACCAACAATATGTGTTCTGTTGCTTTTAGACAGGAAGATAAAACTATCAAATAGCAATTTCCTAGCAATAAAACTATTGCAAATCTCCTAGCAATTTCAAACATAACAAAAAAAATACAACACTACCATTTTTTATTTTAAATTTAAAAAACAGGAATACTAGACTCTGATGATCTAGAATATTAAAAGGACAATCTAGTCATCGTAGTTCATACAAGAAAGTTAAGCAACTATATTAGGTTATGTCTTTCCTAAAATTGATAACACAGTAACAGAAAACAGAAATATTGAACAAAATATAGTTTTAATTTTAATGTGACAGCAGATATTTCTTGTTGAAACTCCATATTTTAAGGATAAAATAAAGCAATAAGGCTTAAAGTTTCAAAATAAAAGCTCATTTATATTATTAAAATATTTTGAAACTTTAAGCTTTATTGCTTTATTGCTTTATTGCTTTATTTTATCCTTAAAATATAGTTTTGTTAAAAGTTAGAAAACTATTCTAGATAGTATTTACAGTGAATAGCATCTACAAATTAAAAAAGATCATTTCCAATAGCAAAAAAAGCTGAAGCTAAAATAAAATATAAATTTGTATACAATTAACTCTAAATAAGCTTAGGACTACATTAAAAATTGTCATTTCACTATAGATATTTTATTACATACATCTCATATATATGTTCATATTGAATCAAACATATTTTGTTAACAACAAAATAAAATTGCCACTTATCATTGTACAATATAATCCATTCTCTCAATGTCACGTTCAAATGTGCAAACATTATAATAAATAAATAAACAAACTATAGATACCATTAATCTGTTTAGTACAGGACATGTGTCACAGAAGCAGTTGTATTTGAGACCATTGCTTCCTCTAGGTTACAATCCAGTTTGCTATAACTAGCAGTGTTAGGCCTTCGTCGGGTAGGCCCTCTTCTTTTACCTTCAACCGCGAGTGCCAATAGCTAAGAACATAACAAAATCAGATAAAGTAGTGCAAAATGAGAAATATGTTCTACTATAACACAACTAAAACACTTCTTTTACCTTCAACCGCGAGTGCCAATAGCTAAGAACATAACAAAATCAGATAAAGTAGTGCAAAATGAGAAATATGTTCTACTATAACACAACTAAAACACTTCTTTTACCTTCAACCGCGAGTGCCAATAGCTAAGAACATAACAAAATCAGATAAAGTAGTGCAAAATGAGAAATATGTTCTACTATAACACAACTACAACACTTCTTTTACCTTCAACCGCGAGTGCCAATAGCTAAGAACATAACAAAATCAGATAAAGTAGTGCAAAATGAGAAATATGTTCTACTATAACACAACTACAACACTTCTTTTACCTTCAACCGCGAGTGCCAATAGCTAAGAACATAACAAAATCAGATAAAGTAGTGCAAAATGAGAAATATGTTCTACTATAACACAACTACAACACTTCTTTTACCTTCAACCGCGAGTGCCAATAGCTAAGAACATAACAAAATCAGATAAAGTAGTGCAAAATGAGAAATATGTTCTACTATAACACAACTAAAACACTTCTTTTACCTTCAACCGCGAGTGCCAATAGCTAAGAACATAACAAAATCAGATAAAGTAGTGCAAAATGAGAAATATGTTCTACTATAACACAACTACAACACTTCTTTTACCTTCAACCGCGAGTGCCAATAGCTAAGAACATAACAAAATCAGATAAAGTAGTGCAAAATGAGAAATATGTTCTACTATAACACAACTACAACACTTCTTTTACCTTCAACCGCGAGTGCCAATAGCTAAGAACATAACAAAATCAGATAAAGTAGTGTAAAATGAGAAATATGTTCTACTATAACACAACTAAAACACTTCTTTTACCTTCAACCGCGAGTGCCAATAGCTAAGAACATAACAAAATCAGATAAAGTAGTGCAAAATGAGAAATATGTTCTACTATAACACAACTAAAACACTTCTTTTACCTTCAACCGCGAGTGCCAATAGCTAAGAACATAACAAAATCAGATAAAGTAGTGCAAAATGAGAAATATGTTCTACTATAACACAACTACAACACTTCTTTTACCTTCAACCGCGAGTGCCAATAGCTAAGAACATAACAAAATCAGATAAAGTAGTGCAAAATGAGAAATATGTTCTACTATAACACAACTACAACACTTCTTTTACCTTCAACCGCGAGTGCCAATAGCTAAGAACATAACAAAATCAGATAAAGTAGTGCAAAATGAGAAATATGTTCTACTATAACACAACTACAACACTTCTTTTACCTTCAACCGCGAGTGCCAATAGCTAAGAACATAACAAAATCAGATAAAGTAGTGCAAAATGAGAAATATGTTCTACTATAACACAACTACATCACTTCTTTTACCTTCAACCGCGAGTGCCAATAGCTAAGAACATAACAAAATCAGATAAAGTAGTGCAAAATGAGAAATATGTTCTACTATAACACAGCTAAAACACTTCTTTTACCTTCAACCGCGAGTGCCAATAGCTAAGAACGTAACAAAATCAGATAAAGTAGTGCAAAATGAGAAATATATTCTACTATAACACAACTAAAACACTTCTTTTACCTTCAACCGCGAGTGCCAATAGCTAAGAACATAACAAAATCAGATAAAGTAGTGCAAAATGAGAAATATGTTCTACTATAACACAACTACAACACTTCTTTTACCTTCAACCGCGAGTGCCAATAGCTAAGAACATAACAAAATCAGATAAAGTAGTGCAAAATGAGAAATATGTTCTACTATAACACAACTACAACACTTCTTTTACCTTCAACCGCGAGTGCCAATAGCTAAGAACATAACAAAATCAGATAAAGTAGTGCAAAATGAGAAATATGTTCTACTATAACACAGCTAAAACACTTCTTTTACCTTCAACCGCGAGTGCCAATAGCTAAGAACGTAACAAAATCAGATAAAGTAGTGCAAAATGAGAAATATATTCTACTATAACACAGCTAAAACATAAACAAAAAATTTAAAATTCAAGAAAAAGTTTAGTAAAAACTGTTATGAAAATCACTGAAGACTGAAGAGACATCTGTACAACCTCCTTATTTCTTTTTAAGTCTGAAATGGAAAGTTATAAAGTTTTTTTTTTTAATTTTAAATGTTGTCTAACTTTTCAAAGTAGCAACATATGTGTAAGTAAAAATTCATTACCTCATTATAGCAAATTAATTTGGATATTATATCATGTTACACTTTATTTTGTCAAATTTTGTAATAAAAAAAAAAATAAAAAATTTAATTTTTTACATTATCACAATACTTAAAACATACTGTAATGGTTCAGTTAAGGATAGGGGAATAAAACTGAATATAGGTCCAGATTGGATAGCCTAGGCTAGATATTGGATCACTTTTTAGATAAAACATAACAATAAACTTTTAGAATCACACAAATCTATAATAATAGTATAAAATAAATTAATAGAATTATGACTAATATTAAACATTAATCCAATATAATTATTTCAAAAGTCAGTATGCATTGCTAGGTTATTAGTGTACACACAAAACCAAATTAAACAAATTTGTAAATTAAACTTATTCAGAGGATTTAGAATTTAAAATATCAAAAGTAATAGCGGGAGATTTAAACTTGTGATTAGGTATTAAATACTAGATAAATATAGAAGTAAACAGTGGCAGGTCATCCATGTTGCGTGTTATAGATCATTTAACAAGACAAAACATGGTGCTAAACTTATATTACTATTGGCTGGAAGATGGTCTGGTGAAATCTAAAATTGCAGAATTATTTTTTTTAAAAGAAACTATGAAAATTAAATATGTTATAAGTTAAATATAGATAAATTTAAGTATAAAAATGATTTTCCAAGAAAATCGCTGCTCAAATAGAAAATTTTAACCTAAAAGAATCGTGATGAATCATAAAATTCTTGTATAACTTTTACAATATTAAATTTAAACTTTTACAATACCTATTAATTTAGTAAATTACTGTATTATTAAACTATATTACATTTTCGATATTTGAATTCCTAGATCTGTTATAAAGTTTGACTTATTCTGGTATAAAATGGTAGATTTTTGATTTAAAACAATCAAACATTTATCTATAATAATAATAATATGTGTGCATTTTTGATATCGTCAATCCAATTATTGATATATGATTTTTCTCTTCACTATGCCCGCTTTTGCATTCAGGCATTATCAAGTTATGCTGGAATTGGTCCGTTGTTATAAATTAAAATACATATATACATGTAGTACATAACACTGACAAAAAGGCTTAAGACTTGGTTTCATTTTATAATATATGTGTAATAGGGTCACTGTCTCAATGCATACTATCGCTACTGTTCACTTGTATTCACAACATAATTTGATAATGGCTGAATAGCTAAAACGGCCGTAGTCAAAGAAAAATTATTGTTGACTAGGCTATGTGACAGTAAGTCATTTAAATTGAATAATATCCCTTTAAAATACTAATACATTCACTATCATATCTCATGTCACTTAATATTTCTGAGTCTTTATCTTCTTTAAAGCATATAAATATACTTAAATTATTATTATAATTATACATTTCCGAAAGATTTTCATATTATCAATATCATAAACATGCAACTGTTTAAATTTGAATATCAATCAATTTCCAAATACACAAAATAAAATGATCTTATTTTATTATAATATTTATTTATGATTTTTTTTAAATATTTTATTTATAATTAAATACATAATATAAGAAGATACTATTTATTACTTGCACAGCTCTATTTCTATATTGGTTGCTACAATTCTAGACACTGGCTTCATCTAGCAGTTTATTCCAGAATGCAACAATATGGCTTCCAAATTAGAATTTTTAAAAAATTTTAACCTTTATAATTTAATATTTTAAATCATTTCTATTTTAATTTAAATTATTATACTCATAACAAGAGCAATGTGGGAGTTAAAAAATAAAACTAAATTAGCTTACATTTGTGGAAAAACTAGAACAATCCATATTTACCTTCTTTTTATTATGGAACACGAGATATGCAATGATACAAAGCACTGCTAAACTCACAAAGTTTGTAAAGAAATGTGAATCCTCAGCTTCAATAAAGTGGTCATCTCTTTCGATATATTCATCTGGAATCAGAGAAAATCATGTATTTAAACCCATGAATAAATATACATGTGATTTATTGAGTAACATAATAACAATGTGAGCTAATTTATTTCCTAGAAAGAAAATCTCATGCTAAGATATTTAACTCGTAAAATGGATTAGTACAACAATATTACAAGCTATTACAATACAACAAGCTAATAATAGTTTCTCAGGATTATTAAATCATGAGGCTAATAGAGAAAGAAATAGATAAAGAAGAACTATTTTTGAAATGCAAAGTAAATGAAAAATACTTATGATGGTCTGATGATTTTAATAGCAAAGAAGATAATATTAAAGAAAACATTAATATCTTTACTTAATTGAATAAATTGTACAGAACATTGCACAAACTTTCTCACTCACTCATCCAAAAAGCCAAATAGAAACCCACCAAAACTATTCATAACCAAAAGTGTCAGTTCAGTAGTTGTTAGTCTAAAAATTAAAATGAGGCAGTTTTTGAAAGAGAAAAAAAAATACTTAAATACTTTTAAAGTACAGTACTACCTCGTTTATCCGGACCTCATTCAACCGGATGTCTGGATTATCCGGATCGATCCGGTACAAAAAATAAAAAATTTAATCAAGGATAAAATAAAGCAAAAGCTTAAAGTTTCAAAATATTTTAATAATTACTGTATTTTGAATAATATTTTAAATAATATTTATAATAGGCCTATTTTGAAACTTTAAGCTTTTGCTTTATTTTATCCTTGAATATGGAGTTTCAACAAGAAATATCTGCTATTACATTAATGTTGATAAAAACGTGATTTCCTCAACACTACAGTGTCGCCTCGAGGTATTAGGGCGGGTTGTTGATGCACTGGGAAGAGAAAGTGGAGGAGCAATGACCTCTGCGTCACCATCCCCCTACCCCGATGCGGCATGACAGTGTGAAATAAATACAAACCAGGTGCATGTTTACAACGCATCATAAACCATCATGTCATTTTTACAACTTTATTGTTGTCGGGTTGCTAAGACTCAAGGGTGTAAATCAGTAAATGTGAACATTTTGTCACATCTTAAAGCGGTGCCGCCAGTTTTGGGAACCCCCTTCTTTTTTTTTGGCAGTTGGCACATCACATCCCCAGTCGGGAGTATCGAGGACGTGAATGAGAATCGGCATAGTATTTAGAGGTGGGCGTTGTTACTGCTATTTATTTATATTCGTGTGTAAGCGTTTGTGCGTGGAAATGGCGAAACATTACATCGAAACGAAAACGTAATGTGCTTACAATGGCCCAAAAGTTAGACGCATTGAATCGTAACACCAAATTAAAACAGAGGAAGATAAATGACTTTTTTGTAAATAACAACTAAACCCTGTGTAAATTAAAAGCATGTGTAAATATTTCAGGTGTGTAAATAAAATGTTTTTCATCATTTAAAGTACATTGTGTAATTTCGTGTATTGTGTAAATTGAATGACTGTGTAAATATTGTTTTTTCATGATTTATAAATGGTAAGTTATTTTATATTTTGTTTTATTTATCTTTCTATAATTTCGGATTATCTGGATTTTTGATTAACCGGATCACTTCCGGTCCCAATTAGTCCGGATAAACGAGGTTGTACTGTAGTGTCTAAAATCTTTCAAATGAGCCATAAACACATCCTCAGCCAAAATCATATTTTATTAAAACCAAGCTATTAATGATGGTGGTTCATTTTTTGTAATTATTCCTGAACCATTTTTAACTTGCGACTTTGTGACTTTGGGCTGTCTTGGTCACTTTCAATGAAGACGTGAGGAAATTGTGTGATGTACATGTTCTGAAAGGTTCTGAGGGTAGTTCCAATACATATACATACACTCATAGTGATGAGTAATGCATAACCAACTTGACTGTTCAGTTAGAGACATCCATGAAAATAACCTCACTGGAAAGGTAGTTATTTGTCATTTAAAATCTTGACAATATATTACATCAGATATGTTGTGTTTTATGAATCGGGATAGTGAAAACTCAAAATTTGACAATTGATTAAACCATGAAGAGTGTGCAAACACTGGGGGAAGAATGAGTCCAACCAAGTATGCTCATCAAATATATTATGATTGTATATTTTAAGTAGAATCAGTCATCCTAAAGTTGAGAGGTGTTTGAACACAGAATAACAAAATGTTGTTAGGACCTAGAACAGAATCCTAACCCGACAACAGAGCAGACTCTAGTGACTGTATTTTAAATGGAGTATTTAATGGAAAATCTTTCGATGAACTTACAGTGAAAGGAACTGTTTCTTGTATACTTTTTATACAAATGAAATGCATCTGTATGCAGCAATTGAAGAAAATCTTCCAAAATATAACTTAAAAATTAACAATATCATGATTCCACCCCACTGTAAAAGTCCCAGTAAAGGAACAAAAAAACTGGAAATTTTAATAGATGGATCAAACAAATTAATAAAGCTTTCACCAAACCAACACATATCAATGACTAAGGATAAATTATAAATTGTTTTTAGTTTTAAGTTATTGTTATATCATAACTTGTTGAAGGTTAACACCTGGCCTCTTACTTGGATTAATGGTCTTATTTAGGTTGATTTAATATCTAGTTCCAATACCAGCTTTCCATTAAATTCTTTACAACCCTTCCAAAAACTTGTATGTATTTTAAAGAACCTTATTTGTAAAATCCTGAATTTCAAATACTCGTCAAATGGTCCTGTTGAAATTTATAATACAGACAGATCACGTTGTAAAACAAAAATCTACACCATAATATGACATACAAAATATCATAAACATAATTATTCATAATTGTAACTAAAAAGATGTTTTAAAATCTACCTTTATCCTTGGTCTGTTCCTCCTTCTGCAGTTTAGGAGGTTCATTTTCTTTGGCAGGATTAGGATCATCTTCATCTAAAATAGAAAGATGTATTTCAAATCTTAGTTAAAGTGATATAATGTACACAGTAAAACCCTGTTTGTTCGAACTTTAGTTAACACGAGTTAACTAAAAACGTAAAATTTTTAAAATCATTTACAGAAAAATAATTGTTATGGATTGAGTAATTTATATTTAATGTAGTGTGCAATGAACAGTAAGGAAGGGGGGGAGAAGATGCAGGGCAGAGATCAATTTTAAAAGCATAAAGAAAGAATATAAAGAAAACGTAAGTGCATAATTTCTACAATGTTATGCTAAACGATGCGACATTCCCTTTCTTTTCTCCAAACACTTTCTTTCTCTCTGATTACCTACTTTCACACAACTAATAAAACATTATGATTAAAGTGTTAGGTTAGGCTTCACACAACTAATACAACATTATGATTAAAGTGTTAGGTTAGGCTTCACACAACTAATACAACATTATGATTGAAGTGTTAGGTTATGCTTCACACAACTAATTTTGAACTACATATAAGTTAAAATCTAATGAGGTTTGATTTTCACTATCAGAAGCTACTATAAATTTAACCTTGGATATGTTAGCCCCACATATAGATTTCTAAAAAGAGCTAAGATGTCTAAAGTACTTTTACAGATTTGGGTTCATTTCAATTTAAGAAACAATGTTTTAGCCTATTTTCTTGTAAAGTGATATTTTGTTAACATTTTCCGTTAGAATTATTTTTACATCTAATTGCCTTTTTCGACATATAACGCTCAAATAAAAAGTCCATCTTTAAAGAATTTTTGGTACTTACGTATTAACGCCACCGAAGCAGAAGTTGCTAATGCGCATGCGTCAATATTTGCTTACTTTGCGAAATAATTATATATCACGACAGGTTTGGCCAGGTAGCTATATATATAAATATATATATATATATAATCACCTGGCCAAACCTTTCGTAAGTTTATTGAAGTTAATAATTTGAAATTAGATCATGGATAAACATGAGCTTTAAAAGTGAAGTGCCGCCAATCTACGCCTAAAATTTTTGCGACAAATCATAAAATAAAAGTAGCCTATATGAATCTCAAAGCTGAAAAAAATGGAATTCTGCTTCCCTTAAACCAGTTTGCTCTTTATTGGCATGCGCATTAGCGCAATTTCTGCTGCGGTGGCGTTTATACTTAAGTACCGAATTTTTTCTTATTCAATATCAGTCTGTTTCTTACAAATTTGATAAATGGTATTTTACTATATTTTCTTAAAGTTCATAAAGTTTCCTCATGGAGAACTGTTATATGAAACCTGCATGCTAAATCTGAAATAGAATTATAATTGTTTTTAGTGAACACCTACTACTTTTTTTGGTGAAATTTGTAAGTTATAAGACTATATTTAATTAATTAATAATGTAATCCCTTATATTCACAGTTGTATGTTGTAAATAGTGGTATTATTGCATAGAAGGTAGAAAGCTAATCTGCAATAAATGAGCAGTAAGTTATTGCAAAATCTCTTTTTTTTTTTTATAATGTCTACATAATTGTGATATTGACTAAATTACTATTTTTACTTCAGCTCTCTAAATGTCCTTTTTTGTTGGACTACGCTGTTCCCATTGTCAAGTCGAATACAAACACTATATAGAAAAGGTTAGATGTCCATATAGTTAAGTTTAAAAACAACAACATAAAACCACAACACGAACTAACAATTTAAAATCACTTTTTAAAATATAAATATTGTTGTGCAACAGTTAATTGTGCATTAACCAACTGATATATCCCGACCCTGAGTTTCATTTTCACTTGTTTATTGATTATCCAAAATGACATTTTTGCCATGAATATTTTTGGTTCGTTAGTACAGGGTCTTACAGAGAGGTGTATTTCAAAGGGTACATTCAAAACATTCCAACACAGATTTTTTAAACGAATTTCAATTTTTATTTTTTCCAAAGATTACTTAATTTAAAATGGCATATTTAAGAAATATTTAGCATAAACAAAAGAAATGTAATTCATGTTTAAAAAATGATGCCATCCAAATCAAGACTGTTCTTATCCAGCCATTGTTACAGGTGGATGGAAAAAATGTTCATACACCTTTCCTGTGGAAGTATTAACCATAGTCTGTGAAATTATTCAAATTTCTTAAGTTATGGTTTCTCAAAGAGCTCTTCTCTGGTCAGAGTTTTTTATGTTCTTGGGTTTTCAATGTAAACCTAAACTTTCAAATAGCCCCATAAGAAAAAAACAATTACATGGTGAAGGATCCAGTAATTAAGGGGGGCCACACTTCACATCCCCGCGTAATGAAACAAGGTGTCCTGGAAAATGTTCCATTAAAAAAGCATAGGTTTTCTTGAGGTATGGCAAGTAATCCAATCGCACCAAACCCTATCGAGGGCAATCCGATGTCTTCTCAATTCAGACATCAAAAATTCCCACTTATCGTAAGGTAACACTGTGAATTGACCGTCACAATACGTCCATTGGAAAAGACATAAACTTTTTCAATCGTTTATTGATTGAACCCACGCTTATTACAACCCGCGCTGAAATTGACAAAAGGCGCGGGTTGTGTCAAGCATTCAGAGCCCGAAGCCAGTTTGAATGGAAAAAGTAAAAAATTCTTGGAATTACAATGCAACCTAGGCGAAGTCAGTCGAGCATTCCGTTCTAGAACTTTCCAACTCAGTGTTCAGTAGAGACTGGACGTGTTTTGTTCAGAAGTAAAATGGTGCGTTATAGGAAGAAAAGTATTTGGTAAAGTGAATTTCTTAGTCATGAAAAAGTTGTGTTACACATCGAAACTCATGGTAATCATGATGAGTGTAAAATCTGATAAGGTAACCAGTTATATTATTTAAAGTTAACAGAAATATGAACGATTTGACTTCAGGCATTTTCTTTTCATCAGAACACTAAATATTGTAACAAATTTGCATAACGTTTATAGGACTGTATAAATTTTACATGTTTGTATAGGATAAGTATAGTCTATAAGATAATGATTTTTATAAAGATTATGGAAACTAAATTTGCAGTAAAAGAAAGATTTCGTTTAAAACTAAACATGCTTGCCTAAATATTCATTGAGTGCATCCATCCATTCATGTTTCACATATAGCCGACTTGGTAAGTATCGACTAGAGCCAGAACCTTGTTTTTTCATAAATATACATTAAATAAAGAAATTGTATTAAGAAAATAATCTTCACACTAACTCAATCAAATTAGTAAAGCTTACATAATTAAGTGTTGCAAAATGGCGTTAAATACACAAAATGGACGCCTAACATTAGAAAGACAGTCTTGATATTATTTTGTATATTTGATTTTTTTAATATTTGCAATCCTAATTAACGACGACAACTCATAAAATATCACACAGCAACTTACAAAATGACGCCCGAACAGTAGTTTGGACAGCAGCAACTTACAAAACTCTTAATTTACTCAATAGTCACCAGTACGCATGCACAAAGTTTTATCGATTGAGTTAAACGGTTTTACTAAATACAGCAATTAATTATATAGAAAATAAATACTTTATATCTAAAAGAAGTTGGGTAAAATTTTATACAATATTTAACTATATAATCCTTCAATAGTTAGTAAATACCATTTAAGAAAAAGCTAACATCATGCTTTGCACATGCATGATTATAACAGGGATTGCGACTGTAATTAGTCTATTAAGAATTCACTGAAAATCAAAACCGACATGATAGAGATGACAGCTAGTAAAATCAACTTGAATTATTAGTAATTTCATTCACTTTATGTTAAATTGTACGAAAGTAATAATCGCAAGAATGATAATGTAAATTTGTAATTATTTAATCATACTGATTACTTACGAATATGTATGATTAAATCATAATATTATATTTATTACTTATAACGAAGGAGAAACTTCATTTTTCCTCTCATTCAGTCTACAAATTTGATACGTACGATGGAATAGTGATAGCCAAGTTACATCTAAAATACATAGTAAAAGGTAAAAGCTCTTAATGTGTAAAATTGTTCCGCAATTTTTTTTCTTTTTTCAGAAAAATTATCTTTACACATAATAAATTTTAAATTACTTCAACATAATTCTATAACCAACATGTTTTTTTTTCAGAAATACCTAAAAAAAATCAAACATGAAATAAAGTAGCCAATTTTAATTTAAATACCAAAAATAAAAAAGGCATAAATAAATACCTTGAAGTAAAGATGGGTCTTGTACACCTTGATTTTCTTCATTGTTGATTTTTGCAGGATCTTCATTATTTGATGAATCTGGAAGAAACTCCTGTTCCTCTTCTGGAAAAGAATTCTTACCATCTTTCACTGGATCTCCTGCTTGTTCTTCAGGAGCAATATTATTCCCTTCATTTTGTTCTGGAACTTGTGGATCTGCAATCTGTTGTTCAGGATCCTTCTTAGCACTTTGAGGCAAAGCCGTTGGTACTGTCATCGGATTGCTAGACTGTACAACAGTATCTGAGGTAGATTTACTTTGTTCTATTTTTAAATCATTTTCAACTTTTTTTCCACTGTTACTTCCGCCAGCAGGATTTTGATGACTGGGTGTCAGGTTATTTTGAAATAGAGAGTTTGGTTTGTCTAGCTTCATTTCATCATCAGTTTTGGTCTCATGGCTTAAATTTCTATTTATTATATCTTGAGGATTCTTCAGATGATCTGCAATTTCGGCTTCAGATTGTTGTGGTGGTTTTGTTTTTTCCAATTTATGTTCATCTGCATTATCCTTCATTACAACAGGCTTAACTGTACTTTGAGATGGGTCAATATTATTACTGCCAGAATTAGGTACTGATTCTAAACTTTTCTCGCTTAGTTCAGGAGCATTCTCTTGGCCATTACTTTGTAAATCCTGCTGGTCGTGAATGTTTATTTTGGGTTTGTTTTTTTGTTCAGATTGATTATTAACTTCAGAAATGTTTAAAGGTGGTTGCAAACCTGAAATAAAGATATAAACTTATACTACCATACTTAAGAGAGCAGTTTTAGCTTTAAGATTTATATGATTCACATTACAAAATTTTGATAAAATCTATCATTAATATTAAAAATTAAAAACAACAAATATGCACAAATATTATAAACCTATCAAAAACAAGGCCCCCACCAAATCTAGACTACGTTTAAAAGCCCACTACTAGTCAGTGTTTTTGTTTTATTCAGCTTGACTCTCTTTTAGGAAATTAAAAAGCTTAGCAGTGAACATATTGAACCTATTCGGTGTTTAAAGTTATTGGATAATAATTGATTGTTCATACAATTGGTTAGTTTATTCAGACATTTACCATCATTTCTATTTTTTAAATGCCTACAAAATGTTTCAAGAGTATGTATCAACTAGTTATTAAATGATAAAACTTATGGCCATGTTGAAAACTAAAATTAGTAATATAAGAAAGTTACTCAGAGCTAAAGCTAGCCCTTAAACTGGTAAAAATACTTATGACTATATAGAAATGTTATCAGGAAAAACTAGATCTACCACTAAAACAAGGAAGACAAACACCACATTGAACCAATATCATATCAATTAAACAAACAAGGGTTATGTGCAGATGGAATAGTTATCTAACAATTTTATCAGGGTCAATGAATATAAGTCCCTTCTCTCAAGAGTTTTGTGTGTTTGACCTTGTAATCACTTCTTGTAAAGAATTTAGCACCATTCTAACCTTATTCAAAGAGGAATTTTTATTTTCAGTTTTAATTAACGAAAGCCATTAATGACATTATTTATATAACTACTTTATAATATATAAAATTTATATTTATAATAATTATTCTACTATATAACAGAATAAAGATATAAACAAACTTAGAAAGTACAAGAAATATTTCCCCAACAAACTCCATACTACATTATCACATCATCGTTCTAAAACTCCCAATATGTATAGGTTGTCTAAAATTCACTTAACTAATGTCCTTCTCAAACACATAGTCAGTTGTAAAAATGTAGGTTAAATAAAGAAATAACTAACCTTCTAATATACTCTATCGTGGATTTCCAAACCATAAATAAAATATATCGCGAGGATGGCAATGACAATCATGGGTGGTACTCACACTAAGTCGTATTTTTGCCAAAATCTTTATGGAAGAATTTGAGAAGGTCATTGATTCTAAAAATATGGTTTAGATATGAGACCTATATGGCCTAACTATGGGAACAAATACTATAACCTAACCCAATACAGAATAGAATAGGTGAGTGGACAACACTTCTGACACCATGATGACAGTAAAATAAGTTGTTGTTTTTTTTTTTTAATTCTTAATAACACAGGTAAGGAGAGGTAAGGATGTCCTTAACACCTTGGTTTATAGAAAACACACACACGCTATTCGGTACCTAAATTATTTGTCTAGCCATCCTAACACTATCAAGGAAGGAATAGTTCATTCCTTACTGAACAGAGCTAGCAATATTTGTTTTGATAAACAGAGAACTAAAGTCATATTATGGCCGACTTAATTACCAATGGATATCCTCAATCCATAATATCAAAATATTCAAAAACTATTTCAAACAAAAGGAAAGAGTCTAAAAAAATGATATACCCTTATTCATGATAATCTCTTATGTGCCGGGATTATTAAAAAAAGTTAGCCACTTTGCTAGGAAATATAGAATATGTACCAGTAGGCATACCGCTTTCAATAATCAAACCACTCTTAGACATCTCGCACAACTAAATCTAAAAATGGCAATCAGGACTGTATTAAATGTGAGTGTGACAGGTAGTACAAAACAAACAAAAAACAAAAAAATTAAAAATAAAAGATATAAAGGTAATGGACAATCTTATCAGCCAAATCAGTGTAAAACTAAGTCCAGTATATACTAATTTCCTGATGATGGTCGAATTGACCAAAATCGTGATAAGGTAAGACAATTTTTTTTAATTTGGTTTCGTTGACGTATTTTAATAAATTTGATAATTCACTAATCTGTGAGCTGAAATGGAGAATCTAAAATAAAAATTCCTCTAAGTAAGGCTACAACTTCGTAAAAATCTCTACTAGGACTGATAACAGTCAACTCTTGAGACGGGGGATAAAAGATTGTTCATACCGATAAAACAATGAGGTAACAATGCAGTTGGTATACAACCACTATATGTTTTAGTTGACCAGTGTATTTTCTCGGGTTCAAATATAGTGTTAGGAATTTCTTGTGTTAATGTGTAGTTCTGTTCTGTTCGGTTTTTCCTGATCAGTTTGTTTTTGTTGTGCACAGTCTTAGTTATTTTGATCACTCAGACCTAGCTTTTAGGCATGGATACTTTTCTCAAATTAATAATTTTAAATTTCAACATACCCCTAGACTATATTGGTTCTTTTTACATTTCTCATGTTATATATTTAGACCTACCATTTAATAACAGAAGTTGATTGATACTCTCAAAACATGTATATATATATATATGTATATATATATATATATATATATATATATATATATATATATATATACAAACGATGGCAAATATCTGAATAAATTATAACAACAATAGGAATGTACATAGTGAAAATTACACAATAATTTAAAAGCAACACTTTACACTGTATACCTCTGTAAAATGTTGTACAGGGCTTTACAATTAAGTATACAATATTTCTAAGTAAATTAATAAACAGTGAAATTTCAAAGTTAAAATAACATCAGGCTTAGTATTTCTGGAAATAATGAGACGATTATTTAATACCAGCTTTAATTGCGACATATGTTTCGCCGTTAGGTATTTTCAAGCAACTAAATTGAAAACAAAACAGGTATAAACTAAAAATGTGAGACAAAAAGAAAGGTTAGAGTAAAAGGGGGTTTGTTTTCAATTTAGTTGCTTGAAAATGCATAACGGCGAAACATATATGTCGCAATTACAGCTGTTTTGTGGAATTGAATAATCGTCTCATTATTTCCATTATCATGGAATTCCATCATGTACTGACTGTTGTAACATTAAATTAGTAGGCTATTTCTGATTCGTGAGAGTTTCCGAAGGATAGCCCCTAATTTTTTTTTTAAACCATCTATTATCATATTTTCATAAAAACCACATATTGTACCTTATAATTTTAAACTACTTCAAACAAATTAATGATGTCACAACTAATGTCATCATGGCGTTTGAACCCAGTAAACAAAAAAGCTACCTATATCTAGAAAAATTCAGTGAAACGTTGACACATAGGCTATCCAATTCACATTTTATATTTAAATATTCAGTTTAAAGTAATAGGATGTCATAAATAAATGTTGAACTTCACTTGTGAGATAATATTAGATAGAATAAAACTCGGACATAAGTTCTCACAAAAATTATGTTTCCTTCTCGTTTAATTAAGTAAACTAATTTTTGTGATAACTTGTATTCAATTTTATTCTATCTAATAGGATATTCTATCTAATATCAAGAATCAAAGAGACTCCGACTAACATTGAATATGCAATATTGTTTTTAAATATTGAGGGCGCCTTTGGTAATGCTTCCCAACATTAATTCTATGAGAAGTGGTAGAAGCTAAGGTCATTTGAAAGCAGTGAGGAAGCTATCAAACTGGCTAAGGAAAGATCCGCACAACAAAATTTGTTGAACCTAAACAGAAGATGCCCACAGAGATGAATTTTATAGTTGTTGATAGATGAACTCCTGGATTGAAACTCCTTGGAAAGATTTTACACCCAAAGATGAAGATGATGTGGGAGTGCTTTATCCAAAATAAGCATAAGGGGACAGTGATGGACCTCAAGAAAAGAACCCTAGGATTAGTCAAAATTGGTACTGTATGGTAAACCTTAGAGTTAACCCCGAGAAAACAGTGTTAGTTCCATTCCCACAACAAAAAAATATTATTACAACCTTGGGAAGTATTACACATTTTGGGGAGCCTGTTTTACATTCAGAGAAGGTTACATAAAACTTGAAACTCTCACCTGAAAAGGAAACCATAAATCCCCAATAGCAATTAGGAGATCTGTAGGGAAAACGAAAGGACTGAGACCAGCTATGATGAGATTTATATATACTGAAATCGTAAGACCCATGATCTAGAGTGGCCACCTCTTTTTTGTCAAAATAAGGAAAATTTTAACCTGACAAAATGACTAGTTTGTCTCACATAACTTGATAATAGGAATAAACACTTACAGCATCTAACTGTTAAAACGTTGTGTTTATACTAAGCTGGCGACATCATACAACTATAAGAAGCGTTAGAGAAACAGGCTAATTTTGTTTAATTGATAGTGATAGTATTATTAAGATGTAAAACACTGCATTTAAGAGAAATAACAGTTTATTATTGAAAAAAAGATAGCTGATTTAAACAAAATCTATTTCGCCACTTACAAGCCCTCTTTTAAATGCTCATAGCTTTATAATTCAAGTTTTAATTCATTAAATAATACATGATTTATGATAATTAATAATCAACAATGACTGATTTAATTTCGAAATAAAAACTTGGTAAATAAATATAGTGTTGAAAAAGAATAGTGCGAAATTTGTTCGACTCTTTAAAAAAAAAAAAAATAATGGAATTTTGGTATACGGTATTTAATATTTGTTATTATATACTAACCTTCAAACAATCACTTATTTTCAGATACGTCTGACTGCAGTTTCGACATCACACTGTCATTGTCGAAGACAAGAAATTTATTTTCATTTTTTTACATTACACAATTAAATCACATTACACTTAAACAAAACCACATAACATTTCATTTATAAAACTTTTTACATAACTATAAAATAATTACCATTTCTGAGTCGTTAAAATGTATAATCACATTATCACTCAATACGTCCACTGTCGGGCTGACTCAAACGTGAATTGTGGATGCAATGTAGATATGTGGTCAATCAGTGTTGTTGGTTGTATATCTTGTAGGTGCTTGTAACATCATTATGCTGTCGTGTATAGCATTGGAATCAAATTTTATTTGGTTGTTAAGGATGTTGTTAGGTTCCGTTTTTAGTATTTTATAAATGAAAAACTGTTTTAAAACATCCATTAGTTCTTGAATGTACAATGTTGAAAAAACAAAAAAACAACAATAACTCCAAACAAGTGAAAACAAAAACCAAATATGTCCCTATAGAATATTATGTTGAAAAAATATGATTGTTTACAAAAATCACAAGAGTGTGGAATCTATCTTAAGGAATTCAAACACCAACCACAACATATTTCAGGAAAGTGCTATATACAAGCTCAATTGTGGTGAATGCAAAAAGTTTTATATCGGACAAACAGGCCGCTCAGTCAAAGACAGATATAAGGAACATCTACCGAAACGCACGATCAACCAAACATCAACATATGCTGAAAACTTGATAGACACCAACCACGCAATTAAAGGCAATAATGTAAGACCTACAAATATTCAAAAGATGTAGAAAGAGCAAAAAATGGATGATTTAGAACAGTTTTTCATTTATAAAACACTACAAACGGAACACGACAACAACCTTTACAACCAAATACAATTTGGTTCCCACAACATTACGACAGTATAATGATGTTAGAAGTACCTACAAGATATACAACCAACAAAACCGATTGACCACGTATCTACATTGCATCCACAGTTCACGTTTGAGTCAGCCCGACAGGATGTATTGAGTGATAATATCGTTATACATTTTTAACAACTCAACAATTTTTAACAATGAAATGGTGATTATTTTATAGTTATGTAAAAAGTTTTATGAATGAAATGTTATGTGGTTTTGTTTAAGTGTAATGTGATTTAATTGTGTAATGTAAAAACATATAACTTTTTGTCTTCAACAATAACAGTGTGATGTCAAAACTGCAGTCAGACGACGAATCTGAAAATAAATGATTGTTTGAAGGTGAGTATATAATAAAAAATATTATTAATTTAACAATTCAGGAATTAGGAACCAAAAAAAAACATGAACAATGCGATATTTTTTCAACCATTACTAAAAATATGGGATTAAGGGTAGGTTATGTTTTTTGGGTAAAGGAAACAATTCATCCCCGAGTAAAGAGACGTAAATTAAATATTGTTGATAAAGTTAGTTACTTTGAAAAAAAACCAACTTGTACCCTCACCTAGCAAAAGTTGTATATTTCCTTAAAAAAATGAAATTAATACGTCTAGAATGAATGTCCATTTTGCTTTTTTCCATTAACACCTACTTTATGGGATAACCTTGTAGTCTGCAAAATAACTTTCTTGTAGCAATAAATGGTAATTGGTCAATATTTTAACTTTGTATCCTTTATTCAATGTTATATGTTAATGAACACTTGAAAGCATATTGGTGTTAATTTTTTTTTAATAGGGTTCCTAGAAACACTAGATTGGTGTCTCTGAGACAATTTACATTAGTTATAGAAAAATGTTTGAAGGCATGTCTTTCTGTAGTGTGAAGGAATTTATGGATGCAAACATGAATGACTTAGTACTTTAATAACTACTGTTGGTTGTATTGTTCACTGTATATTTGTATGTATTAATTTATTTATACATTATAAAATACCAACTATGTAAATTACAACTGTAGTTGTTTAAAATTATTCAAATTACCTAATTTAGCACCAAATATGATTGTAATGTACTGTATATCAACTATGTAAGTAATAACAACTATGTTTTCTTAGTGATTTTAAATAAATAAATATCTATTCATAGAAAAAACTCAACCCTGAGACATACTAGAATTATGAATATTGTCAGCAGCCCAATCCTACAAATGAGCTCTAATAAAACAATCTCTAATCAGTTATATGTCTTCAATAGAACTTACCTATAAGGAACCAGGCCGAGAAGTAATTAAAATAGCAGAGCTGGTATTGTATACAGATGGTTCTCAAACTAGAGAAAACTGGGGTCACACAATACTCATGTGCAAATTATGAAACCCTATTTCAAACTAATCAATAGTTGTGTACAGAAAAATTTGAGGCAGGGCTTCAGTAAAATCTGGATTCACATTCACAGACAGTCAGGCACTTAAATAAAGTACGGTACTTATAAGTCTTATTGTAAACTTCAAACTGGTTTTGGAATGTCAAGAAAACCTCAATATGCTATCCAAGATGAACCGGATTATGGGATACAAAAGCATTGCAAATAGCAAGCAAGCTGACAACCTTACTTGTAATTTGTTAGACTTGATCTGACATTAAAAATCTCGATGTATCAGGTTATAGGTTAACCATGTATGTTACCTCAGAACATCGGAAGAGATGGAACCGTCTAGCAGGGCACATTCAAAGTAAAATATTTAAGAAGAAAATCCTATCTGTCAAATACAGTGAAATTACACTGAGTCTGAGCAGGAAACAGTAAAGAAAGGTCACAGGTCTTTTAATGAGACACTGTGGATTCAGAATTCACTTATATGGGCCGGAACCCTCTGTGTAGGCTATGCAGGTTAAAGAATGAAACAACCAGCTATATAACCGTCGATTACATGATTTGGTTGGTAGATTATTGAAATTCATCGAAAGGACTTAATAACAGCAATTGCACTATAGGCTGTAAAAACCATGGTGTCAGGGCTTATCTCAACCCCATTCCTCAATCCTATATTTGATTTGATGTACAGTACAAGAAGGTTAAATTCATTTATCTTTATTTCATATTAAACCATTATCCATCAGGCCTACAAATGAAACCAATCATAATATTCTTATTTCATGGAAAGTAAAACTCTTCAAAAACTTACATTACCTTAACACAATTAGGCTAGTATGAATGATAATAAATAAGCGTACTAACTTTCTTGTGTAATATCAATAAGTACATTACATGTGTAAAGAGTTTAGTGAAAGTAATATCATAAGTTAGATACCTAATACTTTATGTAACCTAATTGTCTGCATATTTTTGTACATTTATGTTGATTATTAAACTTTATTTTGTGTTTTCAAAAATGCTATATTATTTTTCACTGAATAAACATAGCACCATAGTAAAACTGGTACAAAATCAACTGTGAACTTTATTGGGTAATTATTTACTATTTCTCCCCCACTTGTAACTCCATTTAGGTGAAGGTTTAACATTATATTTTGGTTGGTTATTGTTAATACCGGTTTCTTAGAAACCGTTGAAAGAAAGAGAGTTGGATTATTGTCCTACTTTGTAAGTGAGCATCTTATCAGTATGCACCTGTCAGTCTACCGGCAACTATGGCTTGTAGTACATCTAACGCTACCATACTGCTTTTTCTTGCAGTGGGTGCGAGTTAAGTGCAAATGAATTTATTATTTTCACTGACAATACGGATAATATGAAACGGTTCCTTTACAATCACAATGATTTTGTAAATGTGAAAAATGGTGAGTCGGATTCAAAAGGTTTTGTTGGGTGGAGATATCTCCACATATTATAAGCATGCATAGTTTATATATATATATAGCCACCTACCAAAACCTATGACAGGCACTTACTGATAAGACACTTACTGACAAAATAGGACAGTAATTCGATTCTATTTCTTTCAGCGGGTTACAAGAAACTGGTGTTAACAATAAACAACCAAAATACAATGTTTAACCTTCGCCTGAAAACAAGTTACAAGTGGGGGGAGGGGAAATAGTAAATCATTACCCCTTATTGATTAAACCTGTTGACGGGACGTCATAATACGTCCTGAATTGTAGTGTCCATTTGAGTAAGGCTCTAAGCCATAAAACACACCCTAGGGAGTCAGAAAAATAATTACACAAAACTATAAAAAAAAGTATTGTCATAAAATAATATTTCAAAGTAAATTAAATAAGTATAAGAGGTTTTTCTAACCAAATATAAAATTTTTGTAAAGTTGGTAATTTTCAAAACAAGGTTAGGGCCTATAGATATAACGCAATTAATTAAAAGAAAATTTATTTATAAAACAGTTAACAGTTAATTGAGTAACAGAAAACTCTAAATAATCAAACAAACAAAAAATAACACAAGGTTAAGAGTTGGAATGACAAAAAAGGCGCCAAATAGAAGGTACAAATGTGTGTACCAAATGTGTGCAGTACACATTATTAACACTAGGTGTTAATTCTGACTTGTAAACTAGCAGAAAACATGTTTTAGTTTACATTATGACCGTAAGATATCACCACTTATCAGATAATTGACTTTGTTTACATTAATATCAAAAGACATCACATGATGACTGTACTCACTTGGGAACAGACATCACATAGCGTCCGTATTACTTTAGGACTTGTGCTTAGCAATCCTGTAATCTTCAATAGGTTAAAGTGTTTAAAAGTGTGGTAATTATGTACAACACGATTTGGATAATTTTCACTACTAAACCGGTAGCTATTTCTAAACAAACATGATCTATAAAAATAGCAAAAATTTTGTTTTAATATTTCAGGCTCTTACTCATAAGCCAGAAAATCCCAGGCCTAGTAAAATAATTTAACTAATCTTAAACTAAATTTAAATTAAAAACTTAAACCTAAACTTGAATATAATTTTTGAGTTATCTTTTTAGTAAAAATTATTATAAAGTTTAATCATGATTTTTATGTTAGACTAAATTAAATTACCTGTTTGTTTATTTGCATTTTTTTCATCAAACTTCTCCACTTCATGATTCTTTGTACTCAAGTCAGGCGTAAGAGCTTCTGTATATAAAGAATTACTCCATATTATAAATAAACAAACAGGGTGAACTTTATCAGGTACATTTAGTAGACCTCTCTGTTGACAAACTCTTTCACAATTATGTTCATCTTTTAAAAGTTGATTAAAATAATTAATCCAAGGAGCAGTTTCATATGAACTGTTGCTTCTATCCAACAAACTACCATTAACTGTAGTACAAAATTGGTTTATATTGCTATATTTTTTTGACTCTTCCAACATCCCTATTAAAGCCTTGAAGGAATTCTCTGTTTGTGGTATATCAGTTTTTAATTCAGGATGTGCATTGGTTAATTCACATAACCGAAGAGATGCATCATATAATGCCATACATAGAAGTGGCACAAAATCATACCTTAAATATTCATTAATTTGTTTATGATTATCTAATAAAGGATGATCACATATTGTCAATAACTCTAGATTGTATAAGTCTTTTGAAGGAAATGCACATAATGACTCGTCTTTTTTCATTTTTTCCAAAATTAATGTAGGCCTAGAACTAGGATGATGACCATCTTCAGAATCACAAAAAGATGTAAAATATAATATGCACAATATAACTGTTTTATAAGTATCCATTTTAAAATATTTTACAATAGGAAATATTCAGTATATAGTAATCTATGGTATACAATTAAATGTTATAAAAATTTATTTGTACTCAGTATAGGTTATGTCACCTCTGTTTATAAAATAACAGTTTATGGATGGGCCTGCATTTCAAATCACATATTATATTCTTTGTTCACATTAATAAAGATAATAAATTTACCTATACTCTGCATTTAAAATAAAAATTGGTAAGTAATACAATTATTTTAATTACATGAAGAAAATCACTATTTCATCATACACAAAATAATACCAGTATCCACAAGCACAAATCAAACACAAATAATATGAGAATATGATTACACCAATTGAGAATATGAGAATATCAAGAATTTTGATCAAACACCATCTCTTACCATTGTCACCATAGATAAAATAGCCAAAATACCAAATAATCACAGATTTGTTTTTCTAGTTTACCGATTGGCAGGTTCGGAAATTATCCAAGAAATCTCATTATATATCATATTCTCAATAATATCGTTTTCTGGAGTAATTTATAAAGGCAAAAAAAAATCTTCCATCGGAATCTTCAAAAATAAACTAACTATCATTATTAGATACAACCTCTTTATGGAACTTTTAATATAAAGGTCAGTAAAAAAAAATGAACACAATTTAGTTATTTCTTGTAAGATGATGATCATGACGTTCCCTTATTGTTCAGAAAAAGGACAGATTTTAAATATACATTGAGTATATTTTTTATACTATTTAAATTTTTTTATCACTAAGAAGTGGTAATGATAAAGTTATAGCCTTTTGCAAAGAAATTTAACATTATAAATTTCATTTTTTCTTCTTGTATAGTTGAAGGTGGTCTATGGAGTGTAAAAGTGTGAAACTGTAGAATCAGTTGTTTTTGATACAGCTAAATAAAGAAATAAATCTATGATGTAACTCAAAGCAAGAAACGGACCATAGATATATACGAAAAGGAATGATTAGAGATCATATACCTAAAGTCTAAAGGTGGGTTAACTTAACTCATCATACTTTTTAAAGGTTTTTGTAATCAGAATTACAGCCACATCGCTCGGAAGCCTACTAAACGTGATTTTTGTTGCTAGTGTTTAGAATTTAAAAAATCAATGATTACACCAATTTGGATACATTAAACAGACATCCGAAATCAGTGAAGTAGCAGGGGCCTCATGATATAAATAAAGCAGTGACTGCTTTTATTTGACTGACGGGGGGGGGGAGTAGTATATAATAAAACTGTTTGTCATCAGTCCTGGTAGTGACAGTAACAGTTTATGGAACTCTTTATAAGTCTCTATAACTAAATTACCCTTTAAATTTCATGTCTATTATTTTTGAAAAAACTTAAGTCTAGTATCAGTATTACTGTACATAACCTATTCAGTAAGTATTCAATTACTTATTAAAGTATTTTGTCACAAATTGTTCAGAGTAGGATGTGTCAAAGAAAATTCAATTTTGAAAATTAATGCTAAAAATAAGTAGAGGCCAAGGAATTAAAAATATAAATTTAACAATTTATTAATGTACATATTTGGAAGCCTAGACAGGTGTTATTAAATTTAAATAGAATTGTTGAGGGTTAACTTACCTAGGCCTAGCCTATACCTTAGTAAAAGTAGGTTAATATTAAATATCAGTTGTACATCCTCCTTCGATTTTTCTATAAAAAATTATGAAAACAAAGTATTTACTTTGTATTCAAAGGATCAGATCATATTATGTGGCGCAATCAACATTTCAAGCCCCAAAATGCATTTCTTCACTGTTAAATGACACAGAAAACAATAGAATATAGCTGTTAGGTTAAAGTATAATAACGGAAATCAATGTTAATATGTATGATTTTGTTGTTAGAGTATGTGTTATGACTAGCTTATTTTAAAACAATCAGATCATTTTTAATATCGTAAGACACTATTAAAATCAGAAAGTACATTAGTTTATTAAAAAATAGGAATGGTAAAGTATTGAAATTAACTTCCAAATTAGTAGTGTCTAAGTTGCGTAAGTTACAAAATGGGATGTAAATTACATAGGCAAGGTCAAGTCACTGCATCTATGAATGATCGCTTGTTCTCTTCAGGTAGCTATATATATATATAGCCACCTGACGACCTACTAACACGTTCAGTGCTACAAGCGCCGATCAGTGTCAATGCATTGTTAGGTTATCTATGTGTCAGAAGCCGATATGCGCTTTGTGTAACAATAGTTTTAGCGAGAAATTACTAATTACTAGCTGATAGTTTACTTTTGAGGTTATATTATTGTGTAATGTCATTGTTAGGATCTTTGTTGATATTTTAGTGTCATTCGTTCGTGGTTACAAGAAAGTTCGTAATACAAAAAATGTCGGATGAAAATTCAGATGCATCTTCGTCTAGAAAACGAAAATATAATGAAGATTTTGTAGCTATCAACTTGAAACCTCCTAGCCTAGCCCCTGAAATATGGAACAAGTACCTTCTAAATGTCAAGTAGGCCAAAATGGACGGGTGATGAGAAAGAAATGTAAACATTGCAAGTTGGAAAATAACCGTCGGAAGGACACGATCTTTCATTGCCTAGCCTGCCCTGGCCAACCTGGCTTAAATGCCTGACTCCGTGTTTCAAAAACTGTCATAAGGAATAAGCCTAGACCTAAATTAAATAGTATCGATATGTTTATAAATAATTACCACATTCATTGTTATGTAGTCAAGTACAAATAAATAATTGTTCTTTTAAGTTTTTGATATTTGTGATTGTAATAGCTTTGTAAAGTTGTTGAAAAGTATAATATAAACATTTGATTTTTAGACTAAATTATTTTATTTTCGTCCAAAATCCTGATAAAATTACTACTGTATATTATAACACAAGTTATTCAAAAACAGAACCTACATTCAGTAGAAGAACTAAAAATTGCATGGATGTCTATGGGCGCTCGCAGCACTCAATGCAAAATACCGAAAAATTTTGCGCTGGGGGCAGCGGACGCCTATGGGCGTCCATAAGTTTTATTTATATATTTTGACTATATGTAACATAGAGTAAAGATTTTAGCATAAATAAAGCAAATTATAAATGTATTTTGGAAAATAACAATGCAGCTCCTAGGGTAAGTTTTGTAACACTACTGGTATCACTGAACATGTTAAAGACGTAAATTACATAGGCAAGGTCAAATCATGTGGCTAATATATATATAGAGAGAGAGAGAGACCTGACCATCTAATTAAGACGTACATTAAATAGGCGAGGTGGCTGTATATATTAGCTACCTGACTTCAGAACAAGGGATCATAGATGCAGTGACTTGAAGAATGTAGTTATTAGTAATATTACCATTGGCATTCCTACGTAGCTGGATTTTGTACTTTTATAAATTTCATTTTCTATTAAACTAATTCATTTTTGGACTTTAAATTTTGATTGCACCACGTAATATGATCTGATCCTTTGATTACAAGGTAAATAGTTTGTTTTCTTAATTTTTCATAGAAAAATCGAAGGACGATGTACAACCGATATTTACCTAAAAGTGTATGGTACACTGTTCTATGCTTTTTAACAACTTTTTTTTCAAGAATTGTTAATGGAGGCAACCATACCTAAATTGTATTAAGTATAAGGTATAGGTGTCACGTAAATTTGGTAAATATATATTGTACGTTATCATTGTTTTTTATTATTAAAAAATATGAAATCGTTAACTATTTACCTTGTATTCAAACAATCAGTTTATATATTTTGTCGAAAGACACTTTAAAGTTCCAAAATGCATTTCTTCACTGTCAAATAACACTGAAAACAAGGGAATCTAGCTGTTATTAGGTTAAATCCAGCTATGATAACGAATGCCTACTACTATTATTAATATTTAATATTAATGTTTGTAATATTGAAATGGAATCTACACCTCTTTTCAATAACATAACTCCACATGTCAGACCATTAGCAACAAAATCTTGCAAATATAAGAACATAAAAGTAGGAACTTCATGGAGATTAGAAGATTAACAGAAATAATGGATATAATTGAAGAAATCTTTGGAGAGCTGAAGTTCTGATTACAACAAATAAAAATCATTAAAGATGAATGATAATAATAGATTGCTTTGAAACTGTAAATATCTTTACTTTATTAGATGTTTACTCTCTGAGCTGAAGTTTTAAACATTTAGTTTTTGTAGAATTGAACATTCCATATTTAGCATACCATTAAATTCCTATTAGAGATAGCCCCCCCCCCTAATGTAAAATTATATAGAGTGTTTGAAATGAGGTCATCTGTACCAGATCTCTAATATAGCTTTCTAAGTGGTTAAAATAAATTGTCATGTTTCCAATGAGTAATAAATGACATAATAAAAACAAATAATAAACAAGGTATTATACTTATCTGAATGCTATTACAGTGTATGAAGAAGAACACAACAGGAATTTGCACATAAAATGCCTTTGGGATATTATGCCAGTATTTCCGAGTGTTCTTTAAGCCTATAGCGATTGTACCTGAAACTGTAGATAACTTGGTGATATCTGCCTGTACACTACACAATCTCATGAGAAATGCAAACATTCCTTGTCCTAATGAAGAAGCAGAAGAACTGCCGCTTCCTATAGAGAATTTAATTCCATTGACAATACCGACAACAGGAAGAAATGCAACTCGTTACGCATACGAGGTCAGAGATACATTCAAAGAATATAATGTACCGACTGTTGTAACATTAAATAATATTTCTGAAGTCGTGACGGCTCAGTAGACTGGCAGCTTGATCGTGTGCGAATGGCAACATAATTCTATTGTTTAAATATATTGTACTCTTAATTTCATACTTATATTTTTGTATAATAAAGTGGTATTCTTATTTGCAACGTATAGTAAAAATATTATCCTGTAAATACGATGAGAGCTTTGAAGCCCTATGGGGCGAATAACAATAAGAAATACCTATTCACAGTTAATATACACTATAAATAGACATAATCATAAACTTTTAATACGAACTGTGTATCAACAGAAACTTATTTAAAATATATAACAATTTGTATCCTATTATAGACATGTTACTTAAATTAATACAAACTCTACCATCTAGGTAAAGTGATTCAGCAATTTTCTTCCATACATTGTGTTTCACCATGGTATCTTTGTAGTTCTTCCGGTTCATATCATACAGGACCAGATTACAACTTACTAAATCAATAAGGTTTTCGTCCAGTTCTAATGAAAATACTTTTGACTCCTTTATTAAAATAATTAAACTTTACATAAACTAACGAAATTAACACAATTTAATCAAATTGGTATTTATCATTCAAAATATTCACGTTCATCACAGTGTCCTACACATGTCTGCTATGCATGGCACGCCGAATTTGACTGGCGATCAAGTTGAGCGTGCTGCGCTGAGGACTCACGCCTGACAGATGGCGGGAAATCTCTTGTCCAGCGTGTCCTCATCCGCTTGAAAACCGCACCCATGCAGAAGCATGGCTTCAAATTGAATTTGATTACGTCATCACGTTTGTCCACTCACGCTGTCCGTCCGGCGTGTTCTTGGAAACCTTGGCTTTAGGCTTAGTGCATTTACAATTTTTACTCAATCGGAAACTTTGAACCAACCACATTAAAAATTGAAAATCTGCTTTTGTCACAACCAAAACTTTGTCGAATTCTAATTATGTACAAAATATAATAATCAGTCAAATAGTTTTTTAGTTACCCTACTGCATTTGTTATATTTTGATATTTTAGTATAGGAATGACTAGACTTTGGATCTTGCAAATGCAATAATATGTTATTGGATATGTCATGAAGCATTTAAGGAATCTTTCAAATATGTATTTTTGTAAATTTATAAATTTCTTCAAAATATTAAATTCGTATTATAAATCAAGTGGTAATGTTAAGATTAAGAACCATAAAATTAAAAAAATACCCCTAAACATTGTTTTTTTATCTATGTAGAAAATGGCAGATTATTTTGAAGAAATGGGATGGAGGCCCTTAGGGGAAGGAGAAACACCTGACCCGCTTCTACACTTTGCAAGATTGTTGAGAGATTTTGGACTGTTTGAAGACCTTGGAGAGGGAAAAAAATTGCCACCACCAGCAGCGAAAGATGTAGTTGCCAATTTGCCAACTATTGAAATTACAACTGCAGGCAAGACAGTAGAATATCTAGTGTAGCTAATTAGAAATTCAGTTGTTAGATGTACATAAACCTTCTTGGCATCGAACTACAACAGACAAAGTCAATCCTTCAAGCATAGAGCAAAAGGGAAGCAATATGGTCATGCCTTCCTATAAATAATTAATACAGTTTAAGTTCATTATTATTATTACACTTATTAAAATTTTTTACAAGATTTTTAATCATTAAAAAAAAAAAATTAATTAAAATTTATAGTTTACACAAAGATTATTTTAATCAATAATTGAAATTTAATTTAAAATAATTTAATTTATTCACACTCAAAAATTTTAATGTGCATTATAAGTTCTTTGAATTTTATAAATTATTTGTAATTAATTCTGCCACAGCTAAGCTCAGGTAGAATCTATGATTTCTTTAAAGTTCTATATCATATACACATATAACCTCAAAGAGGGGCACTCGTGCTGACTTGTGGATTTTAAATGCTTTTGCAATCTTTTACTTTGGAGTATATTAAAGAAAAGTCTCAAATGGATTAAATTAAATTTGTAGCCAGAGACGATTCATTTTAGTTTAAATTCATAAAGAAAATTGTTTGTTTAATTTTGGCTTCTACTTTCTTTAGCTGTTCAATATTAGTTCATAGAATTAATTAATGTATAATTTAGATGTCTTTTACCAATCTGGTGAAGAAGACTGTTAAATATTTTTAATTTCGATAAGTGGTTTTAAAAAAGAACGAACACAAACTTAACACATCTTGACTGTTCTGAAGGTAGCTTCACACTGAATCGCTTCGAACTTCCCACTCTGTTATTAATTTGTAATACTCTGCCATGTCTGGCTTTTCATCGGTTGACATCTGCTTTTGCAATGAATCACTCGGCCATCTGTGCTGTGATCAGTAGGTTCTTAGCGTTGCTCTTCTGGTTTGGAATCCGATTAAACACAGTTCACTTTTATATTAATCTATTGTTTCATTTAATGTGGTATTCAAATTTCACTTTTGAATTAGTTAATTGTATTTTTAAAAAGTTTTTTTTTTAAATTTTAATTAAATAAATATTTTATATAAAATGCATTGACACGGTTATGTAATAGATAAATGTGATAAGTTATATGCCTAGGATATAATATAGGACCTATGTATGATTTTTCATTAGGATTCAACACAATAATCTGGTTTTGAGATTATGGCTATCATCTGTTCAACTTCTAATATACAAGGCAAATTCAGTATATAAATTTTAACCTACATTTTCCTTATATTTACTCTAGTAAAAGTTTGGTGTTTTTTAATTAAAAAAAAAAAAATTATATTCAAAGTTTATTCTAGTTTTTACAGATATTTTTTGTGAGATAATTTGATTTCAAGGCTACAGTAGAACTCCAATTATCTGGATTAATTGGGACCAGATCCGATCCGGATAATCAAATATCCGGATACAGTAATTGGATTTTTCTCGAAAAAAAGCTGTTTTTAAGAAAAATCTAAACAAAACACAATAGAGAATATTTACGGTTTTTTTTTTTTTTTTTTTTTTTTTTCCTTTTTTTTTTTTTCATTACTGTTGAGACCGATGGTTCTTGGTGGAATTCCATGTTTAAAGATAATAAAACACAATTATTTATTTTGTATATCCACTTATAATTAGTCTAGCCGACCAATGGTTTCGCCTGTTAAGGCATTGACGAGGCTGTATTTCAGTCTGTAATACAGCCTCGTCAATGCCTTAACAGGCGAAACCATTGGTCGGCTAGACTAATTATAAGTGGATATACAAAATAAATAATTGTGTTTTATTATCTTTAAATATTTACGGTATTTAATATGAAAAAACAATATCAATGACAATGTTTACATTACGTTTTTTTTTTTTTTAATGTCCGATATTGTTGATGTTCCCACTTTGTACACCTTGGCTAAATATTTACTTGAGAGACCTTTGTCCAACTGTTCGATAATTTTAATTTTATCAGCCAATGATAACACCACACGTTTCCTCTTAGAACTGCACACGATAATCAAAACACTAAGGAACACGAAAAAGTCAACATATCAATACACCCGGCAGGTTGAAGAAGCACTGGCCGACTGAATATTAATAGACTGTAGTGAGTGACAGTAACAGGGTGGCGAGGCAGTCATCGCTTCCCCTCACCCCCCACTCCCTCCGCTATCACTACACTTTGTTCGCAGTTAGAAGGGTTAACTACTGCGCGTGATTCCTGCATATTCATTGCTCGCAGGACGATGTGCCTTTAAAAATTCGATCTTAAAATTTTTCTCAATCTGATCCAGATAATTGGCGATCCGGATAATTGGAGCTCATTATAATTATTAGATATTTTCTTATTGGTTAAAATTTTATGTCTATTTTCTGTCGAACCTTAAATAGGCTTAAATGTGTTAACTTTGATGGTATTCCTAAATCATATTATTGTGTTGAATCCTAATGAAAAATCATACATAGGGCTTATATATATATATATATATATATATATATATATATATAAGTTGGACTGTAAAATTAAGTTTTCCCAACTATTCTTTTACATTTGTATAAACATCTTATTATCTCCTCACAATGTGAGGCTTACCTTATCAATGTGAAGCTTCGAGATCAATTTTGTGTCTAAGGTAACCTTTAGATATAAAACATTTTCACACGTATCCAGTTGTTTCCGATAGACAAACACAACCTTTAATCTATCTCACGGCTTTTACAAAATAAAAAAGGCAGTTTCTGTCATCCAAATTAACAGCAAAACAACCACCCTTTTATATACCATATTATTTATGTAACAAACTAATCTGTTTAAAACACATCCTGTAAATCATACTTTTCACTGGATTGGACAGAATTGTCACCCTTGCCACTTTATGTTTCTGAGGTACCGTACATGAGGTTAGACTCAGCCTATCCTGAGAGATATGCACCATTGACTTCTATAGCAATCCTATCTCCACTTGCTGTCTTAATGGGACCAAATTTACCCATTGCCTACCCATTCATAAGGTTGGTTCCCTTATCAACAAATTTACATAAAAATAAACTGAATTATAAAACAATTTTTATATTTCACTCCTTTTTTAAAGCTTTATTAGGTAGAATATAATATGCAATATACATGTATGTATGTGTGTTAAAAAAACTTGTATAAATTTTATATTTCATATACATATTGAGTTATCTAAAAATGTGTCCGTAATTTCAAATGTTAATGACAAAAGCAATAATCAAACAATCTACTTGATTTCAATGACGTACTGTTTATAAATATTGGGAATTTTGTTATTCGCCGTTGTGTCACAAATCATTCGTCACTCATATTCTGCCAGTAGTCACTTTAGGAATAGCGACTGTGCATTAGAAACCTCAATGTGTTTTACGGTTTGCTAAATGCTCAAACTTTGTTTTGTTACAATTTGATGACAGAAAGATAAAAAGAAATAAGTGTAATATTTTCAATTCTACCACATTTCATTTCCAAAGTACGAGAGATCTAATTACAGGTTTCCTGTTTGTTAGATTAGTTACGTTGAGAACATTGTTTACACTGAGAAATTCCAGGATCTATGTCACTTAAGGGACAGAATCACCGTCGTCATACTGACTGTTACACTTAGTATGATTGAAAGTACCTGAGCAGAAATGACTATCGTTTAGTTGTTTGCTGAGTAACCAGGGAGAGGGATGCTCATTAAAACTTACTAGGTAATGTAAAGAACTTATGTTCTGTATTTTTTGATATAATGATAATTTACCTGAAACGTAAGCGTGGATATTTTACCTCAAAATCACAGACACATTTTTCTATGACCTTGTATATTATTTTTGTTTTTTTAAGATTGTAGAAATCCTTTATATTTTCTACACCAACCAGATCGGAAAGGCATTGTAGAAATACTTCATATTTTCAGCGCCAACCTGGTCGGAAAGACAATTCATAACAACGGAATATTGCATAAATTTAGTAAAAAAAAAGGATGTGATATACATTGTGGCTGAAAAGTTACTCTCTATTTTTAAATGTTAGTTACTGTAAATTAATATGGTTATTTGGCTCAATGGTTTATTTATCAGCTGATTTTTGCTTGTTTATTACCATTGTTGTTGGAGTAAACATTAGTGAAGTTTGAGGTTATTATGGCTGGTATCCTAAGTATTGAAGAAAGGGCTAAAATTGCCTCAAGATATAATAGAATAATTCTTTTTTACCACATCACATACAATATGCATGGCAGTGTCATTACACATGGCTTAATTAAAACTACCAACATTGACAATTTTATAATATCCAGAGGATCTCATATATTCTACAAACTCATCAACATTATATGGACATAAATTAGGCATAGCCAGTTCTCTTTTAGTACAATTATTCTTCAAGCCAGTGATATTAAGAAATTTTTTATGATTAGGTATCAAATTATAGATTATTTTACCCAGTTCAACAAAACTGTTCACAGTAGTTTTATAATTAAATTTACCAACTCTAAGGCTTGAACATTGTCTAATTGAATGGTTATGAACAGAACTATTTTTCTGAAACATATCCAAATTATTGTAATAGTATCCAAGGTTTATAGTACATTAAAGGCTACTACTAACATTGCATATAACTTTTATAGTTTTTTTTTAAATGTACTTAGCATCAATATTATAGATAGGGCTACAATCTTTCACAAACTGTACAACTGGTTTAATGGTCCCCTTTTTGGGTCCTAAACCTATACTGGCTTTCCGAAAAAAGAAAATGACTCCAAATAATTCATAACTTACTTATTCAAAAATCTTTGAAATAACAGGGACTATCGATGCCGGTTTATAGTTTTTGAAGTCTGATTTAGTTCCTTTTTAAATAATGGGACAACTTTTATCAACTTCAAAAGTTTGGAAAAATACCCTCTTCAATATATAGGTTAAATAAGTATGCCAAAACTTCAGCAATATAAGGTGCACCCAATAAGTATGATTTCAGACAATACACATCAAAGCTTGTACTGTTACTCAATGAACTTATTGTCTCATACACTTGTTTCAGACTAGCGTTAATAGAAAACATTGAATCAACACATAAATACCAAACTGATATGAAGTTTGGCAATTTGTTATTCAAGTAAAGAGGTGGCGGAGAGGAAAAAAACAGAAGAAACACATTTATTGATGCACACAATCAGAAATCGTCACGAAAAATTATCTAAAATGGTAGTGTGAGAGATAAAAGCAGATCTGGAAGATTTTCAGCATTAACCACGGAAGAAAATGCTAATGTTGTCCAGGCTATCTTTGAGCATAGCCCAAAGAATTCAACATAACAGGATGTAAGTGAAAGCAAAGTACAAAACCAAGTACACAGTGCATACAGTTTTGAGAAAAACTCAATTTCCGACCTTGGAAACCAAATTATGTCCAACAACTATTTGACGAGGACTATGATATCCACATGAAGTTTTGTGAAATAATTTTGACTTGGAAGGAAGAATACCCAAATCTTCTTAATAACATTTTATGGTTGGTTGGATGAGACTGTTTTCTATGTTGGAGGGTTATACTACAAACATTTGTGTGGCCAGAAGTTTCAGTTTGGAATAATGGTAATGGCATTGTTTTTATTCAAGACAGAGGGACACCATATTATGCACTAACTGTACAAGAATAGTGTCATGAACATTTTCCAGAGAAGTGAATTAGAAGTGGCGGCACACATCATTGGTCTGCCCAAACCCCCATTTTGATACTGGGTCACTTCTTTTTGTTAGGATGGACAAAAGAAGAAGTTTACAGAAGGAAGCTGAAGACATTTCAAGATTTGGAGCTTGTGATAAAGAGTTGTTTTTAGTAACATTCCATTAGATTTTGTTCGTAATCTGTTGAAAATGTTGATAAAAGATTAAGGAAATACATTGCCAATCCAGGTGGATATGTTGAGATCTGATTTGTCATAAAATAAATGGTATTAACCCCTCTTTAAAATATTTACTTTACTTTGATTTGTTTTTCAAAGCCCTATGAATGTTTGAGGGAGTGACTTTTCAGTTACCCATATATATTTTTTTCTGTTGAAGAGGTGTATCGAAAAATTATAAACTAGTATTAATGTTTATTATGTTTCAAGTCATATATATATATATATATATATATATATATTCTTGTTTTTAAATATAGCATTATAAAAGTAGTATAATCTGTATTTTTTAAAGGTGAACAATGCCCAGTTTGTCTTAAGCAATTTGAGAAAAAAGACTTGGTGAAATCATTGCCATGTAAACATTTATTCCATTCTGATTGCATATTACCTTGGCTATCAAAGGTATGTAGTACAATATTTATTTCTCATAATACATGTAATATAATGAAAGCCATTTATTTATTTATATTTTTTAAATGCAGTAAATACACATTTTGAGAACTCTAAGTTTACAGCAGTGGTTTTAGTTATGTCAATTTTTTGCGGGAGAAAATTTTGCGGGGAGATAGACAATACTAAATCAGTCTCCCGAATATATAAGGTTATTTCGAAGGGGTCAGTCTGCCCGACTGGTTCTCTCAAGAGCCGGGAGGGAAGACTGACAACCTCTGGATTAGAAACTTTGAAAGTTTTGCTTCAAGCACACTTTCCAGATTGTAAACTTGTGGCTCATCTAGAGCCAGAGCAGAATCGGAGACATGTAAGAGCCTCACGAGCAGACTGGCAAATTGCTAGAAAAATCATAACGACCAATAAGGTCAAATGGGCGATACATAAATTCAGCCCATTTAAATCACCTGGAGAGGATGGAATTTTTCCTGCCTTGTTACAAAAGGCTCCAGACTCTCTACACACTCTTCTATGCGAGGTGTTCAGAGCTAGTATGGCCCTAGGTTACGTGCCGTCTTACTGGACACTTAGCAGGATAGTATTTATTCCGAAACCTGGCAAGGGTAATTATATAGACCCCAAGTCGTTTCGTCCAATCTGCTTATCATCCTTTCTATTGAAGACTATGGAGAGAGTGTTACAAGTTCACATACAAAATGAGGTAATATCAGTTAACCCCATTCATTGTAACCAATTCGCATATCAGTCAGGAAAATCCTGCGAGACAGCACTGCATCAGCTAGTTAGCAGGATTGAGGACTCGTTAGCGTCTAAAGAGGTGGCTCTTGGAGCATTTATTGATATTCAGGGCGCCTTTGATAATACAGCTTATAAGTCAATTGTTACTGCAGCTGAAACCCGAGGACTGGATATGACCACCTGTAATTGGCTCAGGTCATTGCTCAGTAGTAGAACCATCCGAGCAATCCAGTATGGCGAGGAACTTGATGTGTCCGCCATTAAAGGTACCCCTCAGGTGGTATACTTTCTCCTCTACTGTGGAATATGGTAGTAGATTCCCTAATTACAAAATTAAATAATATGGGATACTACACGCAAAGTTACGCAGATGACATTGTCGTGATAATTAAAGGTAAACATACTAACATAATATCAGACCTAATGAATAGAGCTCTGAGGATAATTCACAACTGGTGCAGGGATGAGGGCCTGGCCGTAAATCCGGAAAAGGCCATCATAGTACCCTTTACAAGGAGAATCAAACTAGATAACATTGATATCAGTCTAGGAGGAACACGTTTGTGCCTATCAGAAGAGGTCAAATATCTAGGGGTGATACTGGATAAAAGACTTACTTGGAACAAACACGTAGAACATAGTATCCAAAAAGCAACGAAATCTTTAATGAGTTGTAAACGCCTTTTGGGAAAGAACTGGGGACTTCGTCCAGCCATGATTAGATGGCTATATGAAGCAGTGGTTAAACCACAACTTCAGTATGGATCGCTGGTGTGATGGACAAAAGCTCTCCAAACCGTTACAACTAACAGGCTAATGAGTATACAAAGGTTGGCCTGTCTATGCATCTCAGGAGCTTTCAGAAGCACACCTACTACAGCTCTTGAAACTCTCTTGGGAATAGACCCGATTAACTTCAGCATCATAGCAGAAGTAAGTCTGGCAGCATACAGAGTATATTGCTCTGGAATGTGGAGAGATAGCCGGTGGCCTAAGGGGCATGGCACAATCCGTACTTTTAAATCTTATGATTCAATTCTAACTATGAGACAAGATTATATGATTAATAAAATCTCATGGACACAGCCCTTCGATATGTGTATTCCACACGAGGAGGACATGATAGAAGGAACAGTGACTACAGCTAAGAGCTTAGAATTCTACACTGATGGCTCCCGCACCGCCCAAGGAGTCGGAGCAGGAATCTTCAGTAAATCACCTAGGGTGGAAATAAGCATTGCCCTAGGTAGATATGCAACGGTATTTCAGACCGAAGTTTATACCATACTAGGTTGCGCACAACTGTGTCTAGAAAGAGGATATGATGATGAACATATCACAATCAGATCTGACAGTCAGGCCGCTTTGAAGGCTATTTGTTCACACAAATTCAACTCTAAATTAGTGTGGGATTGTAATCAAGCTCTAGTCCAACTCTCGACCCGAAACCAGGTAAGCCTATTCTGGATACCTGGACATAGAGATTATGAGGGAAATGAGAAAGCTGATGAACTGGCTAAGTTGGGAGCACAGACTCCATTCATCGGACCAGAACCTGCTTGTGGTATCAGTAAATCTGTCGCAAGAACCACTCTGAGACGATGGGTCGAACAGGAAACTCTCAACCGCTGGAGGGAGGCCTCTAGAGGAAAACTCTACGGTACAATCCGAATCAGAAACTCTCTAGGTATGTAATATCATTGAATAGAAACAACCTAAGGAAAGTCTCAAGCTTCATGACTGGTCATGGAGCTTTCAGAGAACACTTAAACACCATGGGTCTAACTCAAGGCAGGACAACCTGTAGACTGTGTAACCAATATAAAGACACAGCAGAACACATACTTTTGTATTGTGAAGCTCTGGAGAGGAGAAGATTACAGATTTTCGGCCTCACAGGCATACCTACAAAGGAAGACGACCTAGCTGCACAAGTTCTAAGACCCACGAAGGATTTAGAACTACAGTGGATTGCCTAAGATAAGGAAGCGCACAAAAAGTCTTAAATGGCTGAAGTGCCTAGTGACTTCCAACATAATAAAAAAAAAAAAAAAAATTTAATGTCAATTTTTGTGAACCCACTTAAAAACTGAACCTATGTAACTTATTTTGGTTAAAATAATGAGCAGAAATATTTTAAGACTAGGATGAATCAATTTAATTACAAAATTATCTCTTGAAAATTGCGAGCAAAATGCAGTCAGCTAACACACTAGTGTCTTGAAAATTCTGTTTTAACAAAAAAAGTTTCTATACATCGAATTTAAATCAAATGATTGATTGAATTTATGTGAAATGAGGCGGTTAAAGACACAAGAATTAATTTGTGAAATAATAACATGGCCTTTTCTTTCATTTCAGTATTCTCCAAATTACTTTCAACCCTTAATTTTAATTTATTTCCAGTTTAGTATGTAGGTTTAAGTTATACTCTTCACAACCTATTGAATATTTTATAAAAACTATGTAATTCAACAATAGGAAATATGACTTTACATGATTCACCTTTTCAATTACATAAGATCTAGCAATTATGGGGTAATTATTGTGTGATTGTTTGGGTTTTGTGTATGCAAAACTGCTTTTCACCATTTATTAAAATACAACGTGTTTCTACAAGGACTTATATTGCTGTGAAATTAGATTTAAAGATTTATCCATAATGCTGTAGTTTGTATCTTGTAACAAATTTCGGACCCGAAATAGATATTACGATGCAGGGTTGAATTAGTTCTTTAATATGTTTTGTTTATTTGCATATTGTTGTTCATATTCATTTACTTAGCAAACATAACAACAAAAAATGTACCATTATCATTTAGATTTAGGGTATTTAAATGTACACTTGGAAAAATACTCTAAAAAATAATAGTAATAGTCATTAAATTCATTTAAGAAGTAAAAAAAATTGTAATAGTTTCATAATAATAATTACCAAGTTTAGGCCACATTAGGTTCAACAACGTAATACACGCCCGATTTACATACACACACACACACACACACACACACACACACACATTTCAATACGATAGGCTATATCCTAAATAAGCATTAAATTATTGGAAGTGAATAAACAAATAATAAAATTGAATTATTATTTTAAGGTTGTTAAGTATTTTATATAAAAATGAAATGTGCTTTGTTTAGACGAATTCCTGTCCTGTATGTAGACATGAACTGCCAACAGATGATGAAACATATGAAGAGTACAGAAAAGAAAAATTACGAGCAAAGCAAAGAGAAGAAGATATAGAAACTCTACATAATTCCATGTTTTCTTAGCTATAGTGTATAACCATTACCAAAAATATTGAAAAGTTATTATCGTTTTATAATGATAGTTTATAATTGTCTGTATATAATGACTTAATTACATAATTAATTGCAAGCATAAAAAAGAGTTAACAAATTTATTATATTGTTTTTAAAATGTCGTCTTTTTTTACCTTAGAGACAGAGATTTTTTGTTATTTTATTTTTCATGCCAAATATATAAATGTAACTCAAATCAGTTTTATATTTATTTACACAGAATGCATACAATTTTTAATTATCTCTTTAAAATAAGCGTCCAGTCAAGTGTCTTTAATGGCTCAATGTTTCTAAAACTATCATTGCAAAGACCTAGAATTGTCAGTTTTTCAGTATATATTATATTAGATTCCAATTTCTTCTCCACTTGGTGATTTACAATATAGCACGATATGTTCAATAGTTTCCTGTTTCTTCCTACAGGCAACACACAATGCTGAATCGGTGATGTTAAAACCCTTTAAAGTAGGATTGAGTTTCTAAATACTCTGTTCTAGCATGAGGAGAAAAAGTGGCTCCTGATCGAAGATTCCTTAAAAAATAGACTTATTCGTCAATGTCAATACAATTTTAAAAAGAAATCTACTACTTTTTGAAACTTGCCAGGTTAGCATAATATATGTAGTTTATGGTCAGTTGACCTAACCATCATTTAAGGAACTCAAAAAGTGATTATCAACAAATTGTATGCTTATCAACGCTAGTTATACATGCTAGCAATCACAAAAGTAAAACTGTTGTGAAACCTTGCAGCAAAACATTGAAATTCAAAAATATCCAACAAATTTCAAATGGCAGGCAAATGTCATTTTTTAAACAGATTTTTGTTCAAATCTTATCAATGATTGAAACTTTGGCACATTAGTTTAAGAAAATTTTAATTTTGTGTTTAAATGGTACGAACCAAAACTTTGTACAATCAAAAATCTTAAGAACCTTATTACTAAAATTATAGTTTTGGACTCTCACCTCCCAAGGAAATTAAATATTTGTTACTAGGACTAGGACCGAATCGCCAATGTAAGTGAAATAAGAGGAGTATGTTATAAGGACTGAAAGTGCTGTTACTAATACAATTTGTACAGTTACGTGATTCAGGATGAGGTTAGTATGCATAACAGTGCTTGAAAATTATTATGACATCTAATTTTAAAATTAATATTAATCAAACTGAAAATGAGCACAATCTAAAATTGGGCTTTGTGTGATTGTTTTAAAACAGTATAGAATCAAAAAATTGGTCACACATTTTTGTCATTTTATCTTGAGTTCTCAATTAACACTAACATTGCACTCTTAAATTTGGGGAATTTAGTTTAATATATCAATCTGTTTCGTTAACATTTCTTTAACTACATATAGATACTAGATGAAGGAAGATGGCCATCTTTAGTTGAGCGCTTTGATTAATTTCAAAGATATGGAGTCAACATATCAAGTTGGATCATATATTGTACATTGAATTGAATGGATAGTCACATAAGATAAGCTCCAAATGACTAAATATTTTTTTCTTAATGTCTAATTTTTGTGCCTGTTGGACAAATATAATATATTATGTAATCAACTCAGCTCAACCTGTGACAAGAAAAAATGCTTAGTTGCATGCCCTTTCAACTGAGCTACAATGCTATCTCAGAAAGAATTTATGCAAAAGGTATGTTCCAGAATTGAGGGAGGAACCACACTTATCAAAGTGTCCAATAGGAGTGTTACTGCTCAATTATGAACTATATTACCATGTTGATAGTCTTTCTGGTAACAAAACATTTTGTTTTTCCTACTAATCAAAGGAAATAACTAATGACAGTTCATTGAAATACTGCATTTAAAAATTTGTCACAAAGGAAATGGCAGGAAGAAGTTTTTTGTCACATAGACAACCAGACATGTATCACTTTTACACTTAAAAAAAAAAAAAAAAAATCTAGTAATTGTTTAATACAATATTTTTCATTCACAAACAAATTTAATACTGTCAAAATATGTGTCTGTATCTGTACAGTGATCTAATTTAAAGATGTATATAATGTTAGCAGGTTCTCTTAAGAACATTGTAGAAAGTTCTATTTATTTCTAGTTCTAAAACTTTATCTTTGTACCACAGATAATATTTCAAGTCTAATAATCCAAATAATGATTATGCTTAATAAAGCAATACAAGAATTTTTATTTAACAAACATAATGTAAAGTAAATGTTTTTTGTTACAAGATAGTTTAACATAACTATTAAGTTATTGTTGTGCTCATTTGCTGCCTTAAGCCATCTTAAATCTTGGCTCCCAGTATAGACCAGGCATGTCCTTTCTCTTCTGCTATTACTATTAAGTCTGTAATTTATTTACGTATGTTAGTTACGAAAGTATAACAAATCATTATTACTTATCCAGTATAGAGTAAATTTGGTAATTGGTAAAAATTTCGACCCTCGTTTCACCTCAGGAAACCAAAGTGATTTTAGACTTACTGTCTATAAGCAAGCAAAATAGCAACCACAAAAATTAAGATAGGAACATGTAATGTGGTGTAAGAGAAACCCTATTGAAATTCAAAAAATATAATTGAAAATGAATAAATGGCAGCCATTTTAAACCGTTTTATAACACACTAAATTATATAAAAGTTACAGACTTCAATTCTGTATGTAACAGTATGACAAGAAGTGAAGTTAGGCCTATATTGTTAAAAATGAAATTCCAAACTCAGACTTCCCAAGAAAATGTAATATTCATAAAGTTACTAGATCTGGCAGGCTGAATCACCAACACAAGTAAAGTAAGTGAAGACTCCTTTACTTATATACAGCTTCGAGATACTGACACAATGGGAGACTTATGTGGTCTGGTCGATATAAGAAAGTATTGTATACACAAAACTATAATATTGTCAGTAAAATGGTTGTAAACAATAATTACGTGTCTGGTTATGAAAATGTAATTTCAAATATGCCACAAGGGCCTTTGACCTTTCCTTTTTTTAATCTTTGTCCATAATATGAGCTGTAATATTCCCTCCATGCCAGTCTTCATAGTGATAACACAATATTAATGTGCTATCATAAAGATAGTGTTATGACAAAATCAATAGTTAAACCATCTTTACAAAAAGCAAAACTCCGGATTGATGTCAATTGCTTCAAGATAAATATTAGTAAAACTGATAGTATATGTTCTCGCTCAGTAAAACTACTAGGATTGCATGTAGATAATAAACTCACCATGATTTATGTAAGAAACGTTCACTGGTAATATTTAAAAACCTTCATTGTCACCATTGATATACTGTTGACTACATATTCAGGTTCATTTCTTTCACTGCTGATGTATGGTATCAGATTGTAGGTAAATTTAGTCTCACTTCTAAAGTATTGATGCTAGAATTAAACACTAAGATATAATTGCTAATTTATCTGACAGGGAGTATTGTAGAGCCAGTATCTACAAATTGTGAATTGTGACATTTCCCTCTTGGTGTCTACTCAAATTTAATCCATATTAAGAAAGATTATTTCAGAATTTGTTAACCAAAACACAATTATAACGCTAGCAAAATAGACAGAATTTGGTCACCCTTCTTGTCAGATTTATAAAATCACATCAGTCACAATTTCCAACAACTTAAACTAATTAATAAGCTGCCAGGTTTTGTGCATACTGTGACAGAAAATCAATCAAGATCTGAATATTTAGTTTGCTTAAACAAGGCACTTTTTATTCATTAGAGGCATGTATAAAATTCCAATGTAGCTGATTATAGATACATAAATGTAAACCTACTTAATTCGTATTGTAAGGAATTAATGTTAAGTTTTAACAAACTACTTGTCCATTGCTAATCACATTATGTAAATATTTAAAAGTAAATAAAAACTATTATTTGTATAATAGTATTGTATTAATACTGTTGTATTTTATTATAATTACGAGATTAAGAAAACCTGTGTAACAACTGTTTTAAACAAACCTAACCCGACTGGGTAAGGACCCCTTGACCTTTTACAAATACAATATAACATTTCCTACAAGGCCTAAAAAAACCAACTTTTCGATATTATATTTATAGGAACTGCTCATATAGCACCTGTATGATCAGGCTGGGTATATACCATCAACTTGTCTTTAGTTTTTTTGCTGTGAAATAAGCACGAAAACAAACAAATTCATGTTTAATACATTATTTTATAAACTATTAGATTAAAATATTAGGGCATATAGCCTACTAGATTGGATTTGTATTGATAGGAGACACAGGCTTACATTGGAAAATGGTCCTTAGTATTACCTAATAGTACACAAGTAAGAAAACACACAAAAACACCAAAGTTTTGAAATATTTCATAAACACTGTTCACTTTCTCAATCATTAGAGTATAAAAAGAAGACTAAATTGATTTAATCTGAGATGTAGGCCTATGGGTGCTGAGTGTTGAACCACAGATTTAGATATATATAAAGGCTGTTAGGAAAGGGAAAAGGATGATTCATCTAAGATTAAGATTAGGGGGTTCTAGATTTTGTGACCCATTGATGAGACAATTCCCATCTTCTTAGTTCTGAAGGCTGAAGGGAGTGATTATATATTTTTTGTCGTGAAGCATTAATCAAGAGTGACAACTTTTGTGGATTGCTGCATGATGTACAGTTGGCAGTTGGTTTCTCCATATCCATGATTTTCACATCATGGCCATTCATCCTGGTGCTTAAGTTGTCTATGGTTAGGCAAATATATTGAGCTAGGCAAAACTTGCACTGTAGTTGGTAGATAACATTTTTTGTTGTACATGTGAGATGCCCTTTAATTTAAAATTTTTAGTTAAATACCAAGGACCACTTTCCAAGGTAAATCTATCCAAGTTATTTTTCACAAGTTTATCAACGTCTGTTAATTTTTGAATTTGTAACATCAGCGAGACTTGCCCTAAGTCAATGTTTGGTGTGGATTGATGCATGATCGTATCGTCGGACCTTTCATCTTCGCAGAGAAGACAATTAATGGGAATATTTATTGTGATATATTAGAACTATACGTTTTCCCATAAATATATGATATTGAACAAGAAAAGGGACCAATTTTCTTCCAGCAAGATGGCGCGCCACCTCACTACAGCAACCGTGTCCGTGATGCGTTGAACTTGTGTTTTCCTAATAGGTGGATTGGTAGATGTGGGCCACTTGCATGGCCACCAAGGAGCCCAGATCTGACTCCACTAGATTTTTTCCTTTGGGGACATGTAAAAAACATTGTGTATTCCGAGAAGATCCGTGACATTGCTCATCTGAGGGAGAAGATTGTTGAAGCTGTAGCATCCGTCACGCCTGATATGCTGCTGAATACCTGGAAAGAGACTGAATATCGTTTAGACGTGGCCAGGGCAACAAATGGTGCTCATATAGAACTTTATTAGGTATGAAAAAAAAACTTGAGAACATTCTCTTTAATAATATATAGGTTAAATAACTATTAATTTAACTTTACTGTGTACTAATAAAACTTTAAATCAATGAGTTCTTTTATAAACACCCTGTATAATACTAGCCGATATCAAGCTAATAGTGATAAAGATAATCACAAGGTTCAGAAAACTGTTTTAATTAAACTCATCTCTCTGTGAAAGACCCCTTGATCTATCCACACAATAACATTTCCTACAAGGCCCAAGAAACCAACTTTTGTGCTTTACATTTAGAGGATCTGCTTGTATTATAGATCGGGGTAAATATTATTTACTTGTTTTTTAGTTTAAATATTCAATTTCTTAAACTTGATATTTAGTTTAGATATTACCATTTTTAATTTCAGACCTATTTAAGAGAATCTATGAACAAAAATTTTTTAATCTATTAAATTTTGAAAAAAGTTCGTAAGAAAAAACCAACACCTACTTTACTCTCTTAAGAAATGTTTGGGGAAAAATTGTTTGTTCATATTAATAAATTTACTACTTGAACCTTAATGGACATTGAACACTAACTTCCAATTTTTGTTCATTTCTAAAAATCTTGATACGAAGAAAAATTATTTAATAACTATTAATTACCTTATTTAGAGGTGATGAGGTCGAACAATCCTTATGTAGATATGATTACTATATCTTCTTCATATGACGCGTTTCGACTATTATTCAGTCATTATCAAATAAATATACAAAAACAAACTCATAAACAACACAAAACACACGTTCAAGATTTTCACATTTAAAATCACTTTACACAATTTAAAAAACTTTATACATGTGCACACGGATGACGCGCGTTGCCGGTGACCGTTCTCGATAACGTTCGATCGTCAATTGAATTAATAGGTAGTCACGCGATAAGGGTCTCCGTTGTTGAGAAGGGGTACACAGTTCTATACGTCATGAACCGCAATTATTGTTCTTAACACTATCGATTAGGTCAAAAATGGTGTGAGAATGAAACTGTAGTTTGTTATTGAGTAAGTGGTCAGGGTTGTTTTTTTGCATTTTATAAATATTGAACTCCTCTAACGTGTTCATTAATGGACCTTTATTGCAGTGGTGTAGTATTCTTAGATTAGTGTTAATGTCCGTGTAATTATGATTAGTATCTATTAAATGTTCAGTGAATTTGGAGTCAATTTTTTTGGTGGTGGGTCTTTTGGAAGAAGGAATGTGTTCTTTAAAACGGGTTTTAAACGTGCGTCCGGTTTGGCCTATGTATTTTTTCGGACAATCGTTGCACGATAGCTGGTAAATACCGCTGCTGTTGAACTGGTCTGGGTCTCTTGTTTTTTTCGGTTTTAAAATGTTTTCTAAATTGTTGGAAGTCCTGTATGCTATGTGGTAACCTTGTTTTCGAAAAATGTTATTTGCAATATGTTCAACGGCTTTGTTGAAGTCTACAGCAATGTATTTTGGTTTTGGGTGATTGGCTTTTATAGTTTGACCCAAAACCAAAATACATTGCTGTAGACTTCAACAAAGCCGTTGAACATATTGCAAATAACATTTTTCGAAAACAAGGTTACCACATAGCATACAGGACTTCCAACAATTTAGAAAACATTTTAAAACCGAAAAAAACAAGAGACCCAGACCAGTTCAACAGCAGCGGTATTTACCAGCTATCGTGCAACGATTGTCCGAAAAAATACATAGGCCAAACCGGACGCACGTTTAAAACCCGTTTTAAAGAACACATTCCTTCTTCCAAAAGACCCACCACCAAAAAAATTGACTCCAAATTCACTGAACATTTAATAGATACTAATCATAATTACACGGACATTAACACTAATCTAAGAATACTACACCACTGCAATAAAGGTCCATTAATGAACACGTTAGAGGAGTTCAATATTTATAAAATGCAAAAAAACAACCCTGACCACTTACTCAATAACAAACTACAGTTTCATTCTCACACCATTTTTGACCTAATCGATAGTGTTAAGAACAATAATTGCGGTTCATGACGTATAGAACTGTGTACCCCTTCTCAACAACGGAGACCCTTATCGCGTGACTACCTATTAATTCAATTGACGATCGAACGTTATCGAGAACGGTCACCGGCAACGCGCGTCATCCGTGTGCACATGTATAAAGTTTTTTAAATTGTGTAAAGTGATTTTAAATGTGAAAATCTTGAACGTGTGTTTTGTGTTGTTTATGAGTTTGTTTTTGTATATTTATTTGATAATGACTGAATAATAGTCGAAACGCGTCATATGAAGAAGATATAGTAATCATATCTACATAAGGATTGTTCGACCTCATCACCTCTAAATAAGGTAATTAATAGTTATTAATTAATTATTTACAATCCAGTTGGGCTACATACATAATAAAAATAGAAAAATTATATTTTCTTCTAAAAATATTACATCATTTTAAAAAAGGAAAGTTCATGAATGCGTTAGAACAGTTTGAAATATACAAGATATAAAACATATACAAGATTATATACAAATATAAAACAGATAGTAACATATTGCTGAATGAAAAATTCAACTTCGATTCTAATGCATTCTATGACACTGTATTGACACAGTTAGATAAGACATTATCCAGTACCGATGATTAAATCGTGCACACCAGCTCGCAGTACGTTCCGGGACATCTAACAATCATGTCGACTCATAAGTCACGTTTTAATTAAATTTAATAAATATTCGTTCCAAATCAGTGTTTGTGTTAATGTATAACTATAATGTTTTTTGAGTGTTCCATGACAACGGAGGACCTTCTCCAATAATAAACTTGATAATGGCTGTTAAGCCAAAACGGCCGTCGTATAAAAAAACAACCAAACAGAATATTGTGGACGGTGAGTCTTACATTTATTTATTATTCATCCCAAGAGCTTCAATCTGACTCCTTACTCAAATTACACAAGATATTTTTTCATCAATTTTTTGAGTGGTCTAGATTTTTCTTATCTTTGGACTGTCATATATTGTGCCAGAAAAGCTAGAAAATTACAGTTACTAATAGACGCATGTAAAAAAAAAAAAAAAAAAAAAAAAGAAGAAAAAAAAGTACATCTCATAACGATAAAAGTTTTGTTTTTGATAAATTTGAAATGTTCCATTTAAATATTAAACTATTTCTTTTTCCTTTGTACAAATCAAGTTTTATTAAAATTTCAAAATACAATTTTATTTTCGATAAGGTTTTTATTTTTTGCCCAATGTATTAGTCATCATGTATTTTGGAATTTATCAAAATTCAGTACATAAAAAAAACCAACAGAAATTTATCACATACAGCCATTAATATGCAAATACCAATTTTTAAAGATATTTTAAAATTGTTTTACAACCTATTTTTATAGGTTTGATGAATGATAATCATTGCTTTACTATGGTTAGAAATGAACTAAAAAAACAAACAAATTTTTTTTAATGTTAAAGTTTACTGATTTTTTTTCTCAGAATAGAATATACAATAGAGAAAACATAATACACAGACTTCTTTTAAATTCTATTATTACAGCAGTTCAAATTTCCAAAATATGATTGGTTTTTTAAATATAAACATAAATTTTCATGGCAGTTTCTGATAGAAAATATGTTTTTAAACAATTGTTCACTTTACATTAAAAAATGTATAAAACAATAACACTTTCAAACAAAGTTCATTTTCTTCATGTCATATTAAAGCAATATGTATTAAAATCATCTAGTCACAGTTTAGAATATTATAAACAAGAGAGAAGGCCAGAGGTGAACAAAGCAAAAACATTGCATGTGAAACTTTTCTCTTCATTTAAAATAAAATAACACTGTCAAATAGACCAAGGGATTTAAAAAAAAATAGTTTTTCTTATTTTATTGTATTTTATTCTTGTAAACACAAAATGATACTTTTCCTTGCACAACAAATTTATATATACTTAATTATACAGTAATAATCAACTATTAGGCATGAAACAAAGGCAAGGGATGGTAAGAAGTGAAACAGAACCTAAAAGTAATAATTTATTAATGTATATATAATACGATGTTATAATTAATACTTTTAAATTGTAAATGAATACAGCTACAGTAAAACACACGGTACATAAAAAGTAGAATTGTTGTTGAAAAACTGATGCGTGTAAAATAGATTGGTCGAAGTTCCTGACGTAGGAGAGATGGAATGTAGGCCTGATCAGGATGGTTGTACAAGGAATTTTGCAAATGCTAAATATTTTCTTACTCACTAATATGATGTTCAAAAATAAATTGCACTGTTCACACACTTTTTATTGGATGTTTACATTGGTTTTTATAACACACTATGTATGGTTACAACGGTCGAAAAAGTAACAAGTTAGTAGCTGGGTAAAAACTAAACATATAAAATGCTAGAGTAATAATGTTTAAGTGATAATTTAATTAAAAACAAACTATTTATTTAATGCGATATAATAAAATGTGAATTTAAACGACCTGTATTAGAACAAACAAATTATAATTTTTTTAGAACATATTTTACATTTCTCATTCACACACGTCACTAGCATTCATTCTTACAAGGTTACATCAATATCAAATTCTAAATTAAAAAAGCAAGCATACAGATAACATATTTTGTTGAACAAAAATGTATGAAACCCTCGATCTTGTACATTTCCAATATTATAGTAAAGATTACGGTCAAAATAGGCAATCTAAATATGATAGCGAGGAGAAGTTTGCATATATACCGTTGTGACAATCTTTATATAAGATAGCAGTTTAATACAGATTATGAGATACTCCAAGAGTAACAATTTATACACAATGATACTTTTATTGATCATTTCTTGTTAGAATTTGTACATAGACATTAACGTGGTAAGGCATAGAAGGGACATATACAAAACAAAATGCACTGCATTAAAATACCATCTTATAAATAAACAGATTTGACTGCATGTACAATAAAATTAGTAGCCAAAGGGTAAAACACAAAACCTAAACCAAGGGTCTGTACATTTGTCTAAGTTCTACATTAGAATATGAAATATGTGATTTCAGTTTTTTTATAAACTAATTTCACATTCTGATACCGTTACATGTTCCTTTGTAATCAGATTTACATGCATGCAGGCTTCAAGAGATGAAATAGGTAGAGTAGAATTTAGAGGAAGTAGTCTGGAGTTCTGCGTGTCACGTGAGGTTCCCCGCGCCGTGGAGCTGGGTCAAATTGCAGGCTGTGAAAAAAAGCATAAAAATAAAGAAAATGTACCACTATTATGATTAAAAAAATTAGAATTGTTGAATTAAACTCATTGAATGATACCAAAAAAGAGTAAATTATTAACCATTTAACAAACTTTTTGTTAAAAAAAAATTTTTTTTTGTCAGGTGAAAAGGCATTGCAAAAACAAAAACAGAATGTAAAATGCTCAACATTAATTTTTCCCGTCATGAGCATAACATAAACATCTCTGAGATTAAAATACTCAATTTTTTCTCATCTGTCATGTAAAGGCAAAAAAATCTTTAGGTCATCGCTTTAAAAAGAATAGAAGAAATCAGCTTTAAAATACACGTCTAGCAATAAAATACTCTATCCCCCCCCCCCCGTGATTTAAAGCCAAAAAACCTAGCAGTCATCGTCACCTTAAAAAGAAAGGAAGAAATGAGTATAAATCAATCATTTCGTAATAAAATACTCCAAGACTAGATGAATGAAGGTGTAGATTCAATTAGTGTACCTCTTTTTTCTCCTTGCCCTAACTAGTGTACCTTGGGATTGTCACACCCATACTAACTATAAATGAGCCAATGAGGAGTCTAAAACTCTAATTATCAGGATTGGAAGAGACCCGAAGTTGGTCAAGCAAAAACTAATTGAAAAGATGAGATAGATATAAGAGTACTGGAGATCCAATCCCCTACAGGGTCTGAGCCAATGAGGAGTCTAAAACTCTAATAGTATCAGGATTGGAAGAGACCCGAAGTTGGTCAAGCAAAAACTAATTGAAAAGATGAGATAGATATAAGAGTACTGGAGATCCAATCCCCTACAGGGTCTGAGCCAATGAGGAGTCTAAAACTCTAATAGTATCAGGATTGGAAGAGACCCGAAGTTGGTCAAGCAAAAACTAATTGAAAAGATGAGATAGATATAAGAGTACTGGAGATCCAATCCCCTACAGGGTCTGAGCCAATGAGGAGTCTAAAACTCTAATAGTATCAGGATTGGAAGAGACCCGAAGTTGGTCAAGCAAAAACTAATTGAAAAGATGAGATAGATATAAGAGTACTGGAGATCCAATCCCCTACAGGGTCTGAGCCAATGAGGAGTCTAAAACTCTAATAGTATCAGGATTGGAAGAGACCCGAAGTTGGTCAAGCAAAAACTAATTGAAAAGATGAGATAGATATAAGAGTACTGGAGATCCAATCCCCTACGGACACTGAATTAACATTCTTTTCGTTATTCCTTATATATTTACAAATTGAGAAAATAAGGTATAAGAAAAGAGACCCCTAGCCCCTTAACATTCTAATAGTATCAGAGTCGGAAGAGAACAAGAGTTGCTCAAGAGATTCAACCCAAGACAGCATGAAGAAAGATGTTATAAAATATCAAAAATAATAAACACATTATGAATGGTTATGTGCCTTCTTCTAAAATAAATGTATTAATTATGATAAAAGGTAATTAAGACCTCATGAATTAAAAAAATATCACAGGTCAATAACAAATTAAACTTTCCATCCAAGAGCTGTATGACACTCAACACAAAAAAGAAAAAAATAGGAGATATATCTAAACATCAACTGGGCAAAGTTCAAAAAGATTAGGTCTCTGTTGTCCCTTTGATTTCAAGAATTGTAAACTGCATGACTAATATATGTTAGTGTCATGTGTTTTTGTTTCTGCACGACTAATATATGTTAGTGTTATGTGTTTTTGTTTCTGTGTGACTAATATATGTTAGTGTTATGTGTTTTTGTTTCTATATTGTAATCATCTGACGATGCTTGTGACGGTGAAACAACTGTAATAAAATAAATTTCAACAAAAATTGTAAGACAGTAAATAAGACAAGGTAGCACTTTTATTATAAGTAAATACTCTTAAGAGATCATGATTTGAGCCGTTTCTCGTAATCCATCAAGTACTTTTAAATTTTATAGACACTTTTATATATATGAACTTTGGTTCTTCTATTCAAATTGAATTAAATCATCTGGATTCAAAAAATTTTAGGCTCAGTCCTAAAACGAATTCATCTTTGTATATTCCGCTACAAAATTAAAAATACTGATAATAATAATAAGCAATTGTGATTACAAAAACAACCCCTTATCTTAAATTGTAATTTGTACTTGAGATAAATCACAATACAAATTGACCCTAACACTACAACAATATATTTAGTGGTCATAATTTTATTAATAAGTATTTTTCAGTTATATCTCTAAACAAATTAACAATAAGTTTCATGACCAAACAATATGTCATGATATATGATATATATCATGGGTTATCATTACATCAGAAGACAAATTAAGAATGAATTGGTGTTAGGAATTCAAAATAAATACAGTAGTCTCTCGCAAACTCTGCACTCGATAACCGGGTAGTCCGGATTACTCGACGACCACGATGGGAAAAAAACATATTGCTAAAAACAGAGATGTTCGTAAAAGTTCGGCAGATCCCAAAGCGGGCACAAACTTCGATCGCTCGAATCGTTGATGGTACTTTTCCCACGTTAAACTCGTCACAAACCTTTTTTACAGATTTCCCTCTGTCAAGATTTTTTAACACATTTAACAGCGTCTCAAACGAAACCAACACACGCTTCCGTTTTCGTAACTCACTCATTTTTATTTACTGTATATACTGTGCGTATATCATAACCAGTCAAAGAAAACTGAAAAGAAATGTTATATTTTCTATAATGTATACTAAATGAATTGTGGAAAAAAAGCGGCCCATCAAACATTTTTGCAGGTGTATGTTTGCTATACCGCAGGGTGCCAATGCCGCAGTGTTTTTATGCCGCCGACAATGGGATACCGCTATCGACAAAGTCATTTGACTTGCCGCTTTGGTGCCGCGGCCGACAATGGGATACCGCTATCGACAAAGTCGTTTGATATCACCGCCGCTTTGGTGTTTCAATTACAATTTGTTTTTTGCCCTTATTCCCGATAACCCGGCATTTCACAAACTCGGCACACTTCCGGTTCACATTACGCTGAGTTTGCGGGACTCTACTGTAATAAATATTTTAAATATTGTCAATGATGTACTCTCTGATACTCAGTCATACATACTCTTGGCTAAACTATTTCATGGTTTCCCGAAGGACTGCATCACTCGTCTTCATAAATTTACCACTATTATTATTCTTACAATACAAAAAAAAAAATCTATCCAAAACAACATTGTGATAAAAGAATCCCACTCGGTTTTTGCCAATGAAAACATTATAGTTAATTTTGCACAACATATAAAATTTCACATTAATTTAAATTAGAGAAAATAAATATTTGAGCTTTAAAAGATTTTTTATTAAATCAGTTATTGATAATAACTACTCAAAAGTATTCAACATTCATTAAATGATAAAGTACTTACAATGAGTATTTTAATGCATCATCCAATTCCATAATAGCCGCTTGATTACCACATCGATAGCAGTAATTTGGAGCAGAGAAAATTGTTACAACGTTACGATCATGACACCTAAACATCAAGCAAAAAACATTTTACATAATTTCGAATAGATTCATATTATAGACCACATAAGATTTTAACACAAGTTTTAAACATTTTATTTTATTGCTTAGAAAGTTCCTCAAAGTTTCTATACATAATGGGAAAAAAACTTTGTCTTCAGAAATTGTTCCCCCTCCCCATCATTAACCTTTTGAGTCCCAGATATTTTTGATACATTTTCCTGAACCGGATTAAAAACAAATTCTTAATATTTATAACTATAATGTTATAAATTAGAAAAATCATTTAATTTTAAAAACATTGGAATTGGGTTTATATAATCCACTTCTACTACTCCAAAATTAATGTTTTCCTCAGGCACAACATCCAATACACTTTCATATTCACTATTTCCACTAAATCTTTCATTATCACTACTGTTACTAAAATCAGATAAATCACTAAAATCATTGTTTATTTATTTCACACTCATTATTCTTTGTTGCCACTTTAGGTTATAGTCTATACTGACAAAATACAGAAAGAAACACAATTCACTGTTACCACTCATAGATGAAACATAGAAAAACATGCTAAAATTATTACGGAAATTTACGAAGATTCTCAATAATCACTGAATATGCTATAACCTTCTATACCATAATCGAGTAACTAAAAATTGTAGCTAAAATCAAACATGCATTGATAGTATATGCATATGCGAACATGGTACTCAAAAGGTTAATAAATAATACAATTCATATAATGCTTCATATGAAAAACTTAACATTTCTCATCTTTGGATAATTTGATGCCTAGTGGTCACAAACAATTTTAATCTTTTTGGAACACCTTACACTGGCATATGCCCAGATTTCATAGGTAATTCTTGCCTCTCATACTGTCTGTATAATCAATATATTCTTGAGAGTGGTCTTCAGTTTTCACGTTTTCTATTTATAATAATTTGTAAAAATATTATTTTAAATAATTCTATAATTCTGTGACATTACTCAGTGCAACTTGATGTAGCACAAACCTTATTAAACAAATTTATATAATTTTACCAAACACTCTCACATATTATAATAATGATGCGTAGAAAGGAAAAGTATAGGGAATGAGTGATTTTATACAATTGGAGCAGAAAATAGAATGCTAATTGGAATGATTGGAAGAGGGCTATATTAATTATACTCTATATTTAAATTGATAACACATGTAAAAACTATCATATTGTTATATACTTATAATTATTTACCAATTATATCCTTCCATAACAAGTTGATGGGCTCGTGAAACCAACGTTAGACCATTTGAATGGTTGAATGTTTCCGAAATATCCTGACCAAACGTATAGCCAGCGCCACGAGGTGAAATGCCCCAGCCTCCTCGGTCGTCAGGATCTGACCAGAGTAAATCGCACATTGGACCCTAAGGAAAGCAGAGTGTAACTTAGTATAAACCTAACTTATAATTGTTATTATAATTACTAAGGAGACCTTTTCCCAATCTTAGTTGTTTTCTTAAAATCATGGAATATTGGTAAAATAATACTTAAAATGAAAATATCAGACAATAGTGGAGGAAATTTAATGCTATGATAGGATTAAAGTTTAAGCATTATTGTCTATTGGACAGAGTACGAGAGTGTGTATTTGTAGTTTACTTCTCTTATTGAATTAAAATGATAAAACAAATATTTTTTATTCAGTTAAGCCTACATTATTAAATGTTTATCCTTCAAACAAAAAAGCCTTTATGGTGAAAAAAAACTCAATGATGTTTATTGATGATAATCATTATTTTAAATGTTATGTTATTTGTTTTAATAATGTAAAAATGAATATAAAATTTAATACTTCAACTTAATTCACTAGAAATACTCTAAATTTTATACAAAATCTATTTAATAAAAGCAGAAGTTGCTGCGCTCTTCAGTAGATATAAATTAGACCAATCTTATCAGAAAAAAAAAACAAAAAAACAGTATATATTAATAAATTTGAAAAATTGCAAAACAATGAGACTTACATTTAATAAGCTTGATTTCAGATATCAAATTATTGTATCAACAATAAACAAAAGCTTCGTTAATAATTTAAAAGATAGCAATCACAACATTCTAAAAAACAAATGAGATTGGCATAAATTATATTTAAGTTACCTAGAATGATCAAAAGAATAATAGAATGATCTATTTAGTTTATCTAAATGCAACTAACTTCGTGAGGAACTTCTTGCAAGCGATCCAAAGCTCTAATATGATCCAATGTATCAATGGACGGAGAAAGTCCACCATGTAAACAGAAGATCTGACCATCTACTAGTGCTGTTAATGGCAAATAGTCAAATAAATCTGTGAAAAACTTCCATACATTAGCATTGCCGTATTTCCGTAAACACTCATCATAGAAACCGTATACTTGAGTAATTTGACGAGATTCGTGATTCCCTCTAAGTATGGTTATTCTCTCCCTATAACGTACCTATAACAGACACAATTTAATAGGTCATGTTTAAAAATATTATAGTTTAAAATACATTAAATTAAGTGAAATCAAAGAATATTTAAAAAATAATTAAATTGTTTAAAAACAATATATATATATATATATATATATATATATATATATGTTTTTAAACAATTTAATAATTTATATATATATATATGGTAAGAAAATTAAAACGATTAATATGAACAAAATATGATTCGATCATCCATTTTTTACGTAGCAGTCTGGGAGACTGCAGAATACCAGTTAAAGGTTAAGAAATAATATCTTATGCTAATGACAGTACAGAGTTTAAAGCATACATTTGATAAGGATACCTGGAATATAATATATCTTGTTTGTTTATTTATTTTATATGCCTATTATTTATTGAGATATTTATAGTAGCCATAGTTGTTAGTTTTATATTAAGACATATGTCTAGTTTTGTTTTTATAACTAACAGTTACAGTTTACATTACAATAATATATGACTCTGTTTTTAAAAAAAATATATTATATAAAATATAAATGAAGCGTGCAGTGCCATAACGTAAATGCCATTTTTCTTTTAAATATTTTTTTTCTAGAAAAATTGGTTTGAAATGCCATGCTTTATATTACTAGGGAATTTTATTCAGTTAGTGGCGCTCCAAGTGGGTGAATTTTCAACTTAAATTGCTGTGCAAGTCATAATGTTGTACGTGCCGGGTGCAAGTTGCAAGAAGTACAGTAGTTTACTTCTGTATTGCAGTGTTGTTTATCTAGCAGTTTTAATATTGGATTATGAGTCTGTCACCTGTTTTATTTTACAATTAAAATGGATCAATTAGACAATAAAAGATTTAAGAATAAAACAAAGTGTGAGAACAAGTGGAAGAAAAATATTGTTAAAAGACAAAGAAATAGTGGCCTAGAATATGTTTCTCCAAAATCAAAAAGAGTTAACCAAAAAAAGGATTTACCATCAGAAGTAAGGTTACCAACATTTTATTATGGCCTGAAAATCATTATTGTTTTGATTACACGTGTTTACAATTAAAACACAGTCTGTGTTGTATATGTGTGTGCATTTCAATATTATAATGTTGTTGCTTGTGTTACAGGTCATGTGCAAGTGTGGTTTTGCCTGCAGAACCATTTGTTTGGATTACCACCGGAACTATTCAAAACCTTTTATGACATGGCTGATTACAACAAACACCAGTTATTCAAAGATTTATTCATCTGCAAATTACAAAGAGAAGAAGATATAAAACATACGACCATATTTCTGAAAGTAGAAGGCAGCACTCATTTAGTTACCATTTAATTTTCCCTAGGGGAGGTAAGAGTTTGTCTTAAGACTTTTTGAAATACTTTTGGGGTTACTGCTAGAAGAGTCAAGTTGGTCGGAGAAAAGATTTTTCGCCAGTAAAATGGATGTTACTGATAAAAGAGGTGGTCAGCGAAAATCTTTAGACAAGAATAAATGGACTGATCAAAACCAGAGTTTTCCTGTAGATGAGTCATTAGCTCAAACAAATTATTCTCATCACCTGACAAATGTCAGCTGAATGTTTCAAGCCTTCCTTGAAAAGTACTATCAAGAATACCCTAAGTGCACTGTTCCAGTAATTCAACAATGGTACAGTGAGGTAATCCTTACCAAGTTTAATTTAAGTTTTTGTAGGCCTAGAGTAGATACCTGCTAACTTACTGACGGCTTTGCTGTACATTTACAGATTGGTGATGGATCAGTTAGAGTTACATCATTGGCGCTTTGAAAATAGCCACAAAGGCAATGTCTGATGACACTAAAAATGCGAAACCTCTGATACATAATGTAATATCTTTTGATTTACAGCAACAAATCTATTTACCTCAATTAACACACAGAAATTAACTATGTTCAGCAGCAAGCATGCTACAAATCTACGATTATATCAAAGAAAAAGAATGTGTGTTTATGGAGTGAAAATTGTGGAGGAAGAGGATCTTTAGAGATATCAGCCTGCATTTACTATTATCTTAATACTGAATAAGGCATTGGAAACAAAAAGAAACTTATTTTGAGGTGGGAAAACTGTGCCAGTCAGAATAAAAATCAGTACATGCTTGCAATATATTTGGTTTTACTAGCCAATAATGTACTTTCCAAAATAGTCTGTAAATACCCAGTAAAAGGGCACACATTTATCAGCTGTGGTCAAGATTTTGCTGTCATCGAAAAGCGTAAGAAAAACTGCAAAGCCTACAACATAAAAGATCTAGTAGAAATCATTGTAAATGCAGGACACAAAAAGCCTTTTGTGTCATATTGTTTTCTTATGCAAGTATTCACTATTTTACCTGCATTGTATTTGTAGAGTTTTACGATTTCAAAACATGCTCTCAACTACGACTAATAGCAGAAGAAATTGGTGAGGTAATGGTAGCAAAGGTATTGCTGGTTCTTAAGGATGGTGCAGAGAGATGAATATTTTAAAATGTGGCGTAAACATTGAGGATTTCAAGAATCTCCACCTTCCTCTTACACACTCTCGATATGGAAACCCCCCCCCCCCCCCAAATGACATTAAGAAGATGCTCCCTTTCCTAAACCCAACGGCACAAAACTACTTTGAGGAGATGATGGAAGAAGACACCCCTAATCTCGAAACAGTGGTTGAGGCAGGCACCAATACCACATAGACACTGATAAAGTTAAAAGTAGGATTTAAATATTTATTTATAAAGTTTTGGCGAACATTTAGGATTTAGACTTTAATATAAAAGCCTAAACATTCATGCTATTTTTAATTCCCATTTACAACTTTTTGAATTTGCACAATTTTGGGAATTACAACGTTTTCATCTGAACTCATTTTCAAACATTTTTTATGCATCTTCTACTGGAGTGAGGTGTTGAAATTTGTGTATAATTTTGTATACCGGTATGTAAATTGTAAAAATATTTTTCATATACTGTAAATAAAATTATTTAACAAAATAAAGTATTTTTGGTCTCTCCTGAAAACAAATGTTTTTGGCACTTCCAATGTTAAGGAATTGCATGCTTAAAATATACAAAGTATCACTTACAAAGTTCTAATAGTTTAAACCGAATATACTTTATTGAATTTTAAAGATAAAATTATCATACTGCAATATTGTGAAACCATTTCCAATTTTTAATGCAGATAAATATCAAAACATATGCAATTTTATTATAAAATAAGAGATTTTTGTGGGAAAAAAATTAATCAAAATACAAAATAACAAGAAACATACAAATTTTTATTGAATATTAATGAAAAATTAATGTTCAATTGTGATAAGCACCAAATAATATAGTTACTCATGAACTGATACGAGGTTAATTTTATGATGTGTGCAAATTTTTTGTTATTTCTTAATTCAATCAATTATTGTACAATTTCATCATAGATAAAAAAAAGACAACATGAAGATGATTAAATTATCTAAAATAAATATTTTCTACAAATCTCAAGTTATTAACAATTAGAGCGTATAAAAATTGTATACGAGACGTGGGGTAGTTTTCATTCCAATTTAATAATTTTAATCGCATCAAAACGAGTACAAAATATATAATTTTAATAGCTTTGTCAGGACAAAAAGTTGTCACAATCATTTTTTCGTACAATTCACAGTTAGAGATATCAGCAAAAATATATTTTACAAGCCCTTCACTTTCTCCCTTTACAAAGACTCTTCGAAAAACTCAGGGACTCGTCTATTTCTTAAAAATGAAATATTTTAAAGCCGTTTTTTTTAAACTTTTTTTTAGAGAGAAAAAAAAATTATTGTACTTATTTATTGTTACTTATGTTATAGTTATTTATTGACGTCATATTGTTTTCTTATGCAAATATTCACTATTTGTTTGTTACAGAAGCATTGTTATCAGTGGTTATTTAAGAGTTAACTATTTATTTATACCTTGTTATATCTTTTATATTGATTTATTACAAAATGTTTAATTTATAAATAGTCAGTTCATTGAGTGTTAGCGCAACACAGATCACAGAGTTCTTCAAAAGAGGTGATCATTCTGCGAATTATAAGCAGAACAGCACTATGTAATGTATTCAACAGTTGCAATATTTTTAAATATTACTAGGACTTCTTTGACTCTCAATTAAATTATTCAGTTTTACCTATTGTTGAAATACTATTCAGTTTTGTTGAATTGTGAATTATTATTGTTATTACATTTATTATTTTCTGTTTCGTATTATTAAAATAGGTGAAATTATTATCCATTCTTTGTATAAAATACCTATTCTATTGCCTGTCATAATTACTTCTCTTCTTTGTGAACGACTGCTATGTTAATGATGATATATGAAAGAAAAAAGTCATAACGTCATCTTCAGTTAATAAATATGTTATTTAATAATATTGCTCAAATATAAGAAGCTAAAAATTATTTACTGAAGCAATGAACTTGAGAAACATAGTTGTTCATTTATATCAAAATATTTAACTATAACTCTAAAACACTAATTGTATATGTACAGTATTATATCAACTTTATTCACATATAAAATTTGGAAGTTAGGCTACAATATTTACCTTTAAAGCAACTAATAACGTTACTGTTTCGACTGAATAGTATCCTCTATCTACGTAATCTCCCATGAAGAGATAATTTGTGTCTGGCGACTTCCCACCTATCCGGAATAGTTCCATAAGGTCATGGAATTGTCCATGGACATCGCCGCAAACTGTGACAGGACATTTGACTTCTTGAACATTCGATTCTTTTGCTAAAATTTCTTTGGCCTATAAAGAAAATTATAATTATTTATAGTTTCATTCATTTAACACACAAATAATTAAATTGAGATAGAAATTTAAACTATTATATTCATTAATTTTAGATAAGATTCGGAACTGCTCCTATTATTTTGTGTAAAATTACATGAACTTACTACTTATATAGATATAGGTCTTACTCTATAAAACACTATTAACAATAGTGGAGATATAATATAGACTAGATTTAAATTAGCACAAATTGCAAAAATTTATAATGTTGACATGATAGGTTGAAAAACGGCTTACTGGTTTTTAATCATTTTTTGTAAGTTACAAATATTTACTTAGCACTTCCGATAACTTATAATAAGCACAGCCCATAAGTTTGTCATACTACATTTAGCTGCTTAAGCGTGAATAAAGGCTAGTAGTTTAACTTAGCCTTATAGAAAACAGTAATTTTTTTTTTTAAATTCTGAATAAAGTAACCTAAGTTTTGTATACTACATTATGCTTTGTACAATTACATTTATCAGAAACATGTTCTTAGTGAGGAATTTTTTAAAAACATTCTATATCCATAGTCCAAATGGATATGGTAAATCGTTTCATATAGAGAACATTTTTAATTCTTTTTATAGTATTAATTGGTGAAAACTTAAAATTATGAGGTTTAGTATACATTTGAGGCTCAATATACAAAGAATAAAATAATTAGTTGGCTTAAACAACAAAAAAGATATAGATTAATAAAAATAACGGGAGTTCGTTTAAAAATTCTAATACATAATAAGAATAAAGTATAGATATTAAACAAAGAAAACATGAAATAATAATAATGTAAGTATGTATGATAATCTTATAAAGGAAGTGAAAATTCCATATTTTGTACTCCAACCTCAATGGTTGTCTGAGGGGAAGGGAGAAAGGATGTTTTTCCACAATTATTAAAGCTACCAACTCTAAATCACATTTATATTTAAAAAGGATATAATATCTTAGCTAACTTCTATAGGTATTTTGTACCTATTTTTGTTAAGGTTCTAAGTCAATACAAAAATCAAGCACGACTACTTGAAAAACACTATTTCTCTGGGTCTAATTCTAATCAATTTAGTTAGGCTATAATAAAGGTAAAATGAACATAAACGTTTATCATGCTTTTGACTGTAAGAAACTTCTTGCACTAGTTAAATTCAGATTTTATAAATCATAATTTGTTTGTTCAAAACTAGGCTAATACATATGCTAATGCTTATTATATAATCAACTTAAAATCTTGAAATTCATTCTTGATCTACGAAAAACATAGCCTATTAAAAGTGAATGAGGTAAAAATAAAGAGTGTTACAAGATTCAGAGCTAGAGACTATAGCCTACAGTTTTTATTAATTATTAATAAAGTTGACTAATGTCTTTCATATATATATATATTATAAGCCTATTAGATTGGATAAATTTTGTCATAGTTTTTTATCCCCCTCTCCATTTTTTCTCTAATGAGGATAAAAACATTAAACTAAACAGTTATGCAAATCACCTTGCCTTAAATTTAGCTAAGAAAATCGTATAAATCTCATTGTGTAATGTGCATGCGTCAAATCATATGCTATTATCGTCAAACATTGCCAATGATGCCAATAATAGCATACATCAAACATTGCCATTATGTTTTAACCTATAAATACGTCGGATTTGGTAGTTTTTAGATTGTGATTTTTCAGTGAAAAATATTGACCTGCGCAACGAAAACATGATTTATTCTTAAGAAGTAAGGTATGTAGTAGACGATTAAAAAAAAAAAAAAATCCATAAAATAAGGTGCCACCTTTAACCTCTTGATGCCCACGCCCGTATATATGCGAGCAGACGACTGCCCTGCCAGCAGCCCACGCCCGCATATATGCGAGTTGGCGTCAGCTGTTTTATATCTCTTTTTTGCGTGTTAGCGGTTATACTGCTATGACGTATTTGGTATTGAACTGTTCAGCAGAATGCAGGGAAATGAGAGGTAATTTTTGTTTTAGTGCGTCTTAGTCTGCATCACTGCAATATCCGGTTCACTTTCGTTATTTCGCCAGCTGTCACTGTATAGCTGTGGTAGCTTCTTTTGTTGTTGTTGTGTCTTGATAAACAAACAAAATGTCTAATTTGCGTGAACGTGACATATCGAAGTATTTATCTCGTGATGATTTTAGTGATTTTTTAGACAGTGATAGTGATAATGACGAGATAATACGTAGTGTAGTGACGTGTTCAAATCGTGTAGTTGAAAATGTTCCTGGACCTTCAGGCGATGCACCGACGCATTCTAACCTATATGACAATCCAATTCCCGGCCCAAGTGTTGTAAATAGTGAAATATATAATTGTAATAAATATGAGTACTGAAAATCATGTACCAAAAACATATATAGCTTGTATAGTTGTTCTTTTTTAATTTAATGTAAAAGCTACAATAAACAGTGTGAAAATCTGCATTTTTTACTTTTACGTTTGTTTACATTTTTGCATATAAGTTATAATATTTTTTATGATATATGTCTATATATATATATATATATATATATATACATTTTTGTGTAGGGAATTAAATTTCCTACAAAATGTATGTAACGATTTTACAATAAAAAAAATTATAGTTTTACTATAACTTTACTTTTGAAATTTCAATATAAAATTAAAAAAAAAAAAAAAGTAAAAAATAACAATTTGGCCTAGATAATGTAAGTTTTTATACCATTTTCATATTCCCCTGTTCTTTCTGAACAAAAAAAATATTACATTGATAGGTTTGCTTCATATTTAGATTTTATATGAATTTTCATAATAATGTCTGCAAATTTGCGAAAAATACCCGGGCTGGAGCTTGTATTATAGCCTACTGATCATAAATCGGGCATCAAAAGGTTAAGTAAACAATTACGGAAGGTATGTAGTAGACGATAAAAAAAAAATCCCGATAATTAGGAGCCACCTTTAAATAAACATTAGGCTACTGTATGATCTAATCATAAAGATCCTTCAAAAAAAGTTTATAACGATTGGAGGCAGACACCTTCTACTGAACTATTGGGATGGCCTATGGGGTGGGAGTATAATGCTAGAATGCATAATTATATAGGTCTAGCCTACTCTTGTATATTACAGAAGAATAATTAAGCTATGACTAACTCTGACAAAACAGCTCATTATAAGCATCAATCTATTGAAGTATATTTAATAAGATTATTGTGAATTTGATGAATTTATATTTTTATCTTTTATTGAAAATTTTAAATTCTATTTGATTTTTATGTTAAATAGCGCACACCCTCGAATAAATAACATTATTTAAATTAAAAATTGTTGGTAAAATTGGAGAATATATATTACATTGTAAATGAATGCTTATAGACTAATATTAAACCAAAAAAATCAGTGAAGCTGGTAATTATAGAAACATCTCTACTTCAGAAACATTTAGGACTATCATTTTATTACAATTATTTAAAACTGTGATTTTAAACACTATAATGGAATAGTAACCATAAACATAAATTAATATGGACTACAATATATCTTAGACCCAAGCCTAGGTTAGTCATTTCATGAATTTTCAGGTTTCTCATTTAGGCCTAGGCCCACCAAGGGTCATTTGGGTTATAGATTATCATAAAATTAATGTAAACATTACTTTTTAAAATGAGAATATTAACATATAAAGTAGGTCTAAAATAACGTGGTAACATCAAATTGAAAAGAAAAAAAATTAAATATAGGCGGCAGGCTTAATTTTCCAAATAGGCCTAGCCTAGCCTATCCTTATAAATAATAGCCTTGGTGGTATTTATTACAAATACATATTTCCATCCATCGCTACGTTAGTAAATAATAAATGCTCCTTCACAGCTTTGTTTTAAAATAGAGTTTAGTTTTTACAGGTAATAACAACATATCATAATACCTTATCGCAGAGTGTTTTCACTTGACTTTCTGTAAGCTGTTTGCATTCATTTAGTTGTTCAATCCACTGGTCCAATTCCTTTAAGGAAGCTTTATTATCCTCCATAGCGTTGTGCTGTTAACAATAGAGCACTTATTAGCCTACAGCTTACGCAAAATGAGGTATCTACTATAACAAGGGCGCATAAAGAGTATAAGAATTATAACTATCTGTTTAATACTAGAGATACACTCACAAAATGGCGGAATGGTTAATCACCCATTTCCATTTCATCAGTTAGTTACATTTGCTGTGACGTCATTTATTCCAGGGAGTACTTTTCGTTTTTTGTTATTTACATTCAATTGCAACACCTTTGGAAAATTGAATCTTTTTCATAAACTTATATAAAAAAAGAAAACATTATCAACAATAACATTTTGTGTGATTTAAAAAAAAAATCTGTATAATCTGTCATTAGCCTACTTATAGTAAAAAACAGAATAATTAAAATTATACTAGCAATATTTTGATTTTTTTAGTACAAAATAAAAACGTTTATATTTGTAGAACTTTACAGGCATTAAAGATTACACAACAAACTTCAATAAGGAATACAATTTTATTACCTTATTGTCAACATTATGAACACTAGTTTTGCTATCACCAATTCCGCTAAAAGCAACTGAAGACATAATGTAACAATTCCACTAATAATTAAAAAAATAAGTCGTTGATAGATAACATTATTTAAAAATATGCACACACTACTTGAATTTATTTAAATTTATTACAACATTTCAATTAATAACTACAGGTTTAAAAATTCCAAACATATGACTGTAGTAACAATTCAAACTTGAATTCTATATAATATTCCAACAATTTAGAAGACTGTGAAGTATTTTGTTTTGCAGGTTTCCTCGACGATATTCATGCTTCCGGTTGCAGTTGCAGTTAACTGAACAACTAAATTGAAGAATTGAACGTCCAATCGGCAATCGGTCCAATCTTCCATGTTTCAAGAATAATATACCGCACCGTGACATTTGTGGTTTTTCTGTTGCAGTTGATTTGGGAGGTTTGTCTAAATATTATACTGTTCACTATAGGATTAATCAACATATGGCTACAAATTGAGGGAAATGTGAAGGTAAAACTTACTAAATGTTCTATGACATTAAGTTGTTACTTGTTAATGACATTTTCTATAGTATAGGAACTAGTTTAGGTTAGACAGTTTCTGAAGAAGCCTACATTTTATATTTAGGCTACTTGATAGTCGAAATTCCAGATATAATATTTTCAACATTAGAAGAGTTAAATAATTTATGAAGTTTAGATATATTAAAATTTGTAGTGATACATCATATAGGTTTAAACCATACCTTTCTTAGACGCCTATACCTTATTGGTCTGGTCTTATCAATACCTGTCTAGACTTACTTTTGGTACCTTATTTGTCTTGTTGGTCCTATCATGTCTAGAATTTATTTGAGATATTAGTTTCGACTCAAACCCAGTTATGAATATTTGGATAATTTTTTTACATTACCTATCATGACATTAAATTGTAATAGGCCTTTATACAGGGAGATTCACGAAGATATGCGGAAACTTTGGGAGCTCATTCTACATGTAAAAGTAAAGAAAAAAAGTTATATAAACCATGGGTCCGGAAATGCTTCATTAGCGAGTTACGGCTAGCGAAAAATTTCACCCAGAATTTTATATCCTGGGTTAAATAAGAGCCTCTTGGAATTCTGGGAAGGTAAATTAAAAGGCAAATTCAATTGTTTCTTGTGGTTTGTGACCTGACAAATTGAATAAAACAGTTCCCAGAGCTGTAAGGTAATTCGTTTTGGAGAAAACCAGTGCAAAATTCAATAATTGGAGTAAAAAAACATTTTTTTACATTTGGCCAACAATAACTTTGTTATTTTACCAATAAACAGATCAAATTTTACAAAAAAATATCTAGAAAATCTAATTCTGAACAAAACTGTGCAAATAAGGTATAAAGAAAGTGAATAGATGTTCGATTAAATTAATTTTTATTTAAAAAGTGCAAAGTAAAATCGAACGGAAAAACTTAATATTACCTCCTCATCTTAATGAAACTTTGAGCCAGTGTTCACTTGTGCATTTATTAGCTGTCCATGACTCAGGAAGGTCTTTTTTCAGCAATACAGCATATTCATATGGTAACTTTTGAGCTTCTATTGGCTACCCTTTCATCTTTAGGATTTTTTCTCTCCAAATTATGTCCTTCGCTTTAGTTGCATATTGTGTAAACGTAAATTTAGGTATTCCGAATTCTTTGCTCACAACACGTATTGGTTTTTCGCCAGTTGGATGGTTTTGACAGCTTCCTAGCCTATATCACTTCTTCTTCTACCTCACCCATATTTGTTTTTCTTTTCTGTGACTCATCATTTTCAATCTGCAACATTGCACACACAATAATAGGTCTTAGACTACAATGTAATATCATAAAATATGTTAGATTTAAAAGGAATAATGCAACAAATGTAATTTTAATTAACCCGTATAAGATAAATTTATTGGAAAAGGGACTATTACAAAATTTCAAAAACAATTTACACACTTTATTGTAAGGTCACAATTGTTTTATGCAATTTGTGCCTAGCCCCAATAGGTCTACACGTGAGCTGTCTTAGTAAAAAGATTATAGCCTATATTGAAACCTAACATAATTTATTAAAACTTGAAAACAAAATTTAGTCAGATGTAGCTACGTAATAATATAACAGACAGTTATAATATGAAACAATCATTGAACTTCATTTTGATGTAGGCCTACATTATAAATAGTTTTGATATTTAATAACTTCAAAGCATGATCTTAGTACTAACCTCTTTTTTTCAACACAATTTTTTTTCAACACTAACCTCTTTTTTTCCATCTTATTCATTATTTTGTAAGTTTATTTTATGTAGGCCTATGCAGTATGCCTATTAAAGAATATTCTCGTTACTACATTATTAAAATCATTTTATAAGTTACTGAATATGAGATCTAGATCTATATGAAATAGGCCCATACTCCAGGCAATAATAATATGCTAAATGAAGTAAAGATCGATTTAGATACTAAATAGCACTTTTATATTCATTCTCATAATCAAATAAATTAATCTGTTTCAGGCTTCTGTGTTGTTTATGGATAGAGATAATTAGAACTACAACAGTTATTTTTAAATTTTCTGTAAAAAATTGCCGCTTAGAAGCAGTTCAACATTGTGTATTAAATATGAATTCAAAAACTAATTTAGAACCAAATTCTACTAGTAACTCAAATCAGATAATCGATAAAAGTGAACCATCTGTAAGTTCTGAGATTAAAAAAGTAGAATTTTTGCAAAATGGAACAGTTTCTTGTAAGAAAAATAATTTGGTTGATAATGTTCCAGCAATAGGCGAAGATACATCCATAAAAATAAAAACAGAAAAAGTGAAAAATATTGCAGGAATGGAGATGGAAAGTGTAAAAATTAAATTAAAGGATAGTCATTTTAATAAAACTAAAAATCTTTCAGTGGACAATCTTAAAAGTATATCTAGCAAAGATTCAGTAATGGTAAATGGCGAGTCTAATATAAAAAAAATTGAATTTAAAGACTGTGATAAGCTAGTACCAGTAATAGAAAACAATTTGATTGTGCCAGATAATATTGCAGTTAAAAACATTTTAGATAGGCCTATACAAGAAATTGATACTGTAACCATAACAACAAATGTTAATGTTAAAACATATGGAACTTTAACGGTGAAAAATGATAAGCTTAATTCTACATTAGAGAATCCCGAAGTTAAAACCATTAAAGATTTAGTAATGAAAATTGATGGGAAAATATTAGATAGCACGGTTATTAAAAATCATGGAGATTTAATAATGGAAACTGATGTAAATACATTAGAAAATAAAGAAATTAATAACAGTACAGACATAGGAATAGAAAACAATATGAATATTTTAGCTGAAACGCAAATTGAAAACTGTGCAAATTTTGAGGTTGAAAATGATATTAATATGTTACAAAACATAGAAGTTAAAAGTAATGCAGCGTTTGTTATAGAGAATGATGTGAATACATTTAATAAAACTAAAAATAATGAAGATTTTTTAATGGAAAGTGATATGAATCCATTATTAAAAGTCAAAGTTGAAAAGCCTAATGATTTGTTAAATGAAAATAGTATAACCGTGGATGCTTTAAATAATGTTAATACGAATAATGATCTAAGTTTACTGTCGGAATCTATTGAAGAAGAAATTGTTATTAAATATGAAAATATAAAGCAAGAGTGTTCAGAACAGGATTCTAAAGAAGGAAATAAAAAATTGAAACGAAGAGTTCATAAAAAAAAGAAACTTGGTGAGACATCAAAGAATACTGTTTTCCAAAATGATTGTTCAACTGTTATATCTAATGGAAAAGTTTGTGGGTCAGCTGAATTAAATAATTCTTTAAACCAATTAATGAATTATGGAAGTGACTCTGATTCGTCAGATGTAGAAGTCATTCAAGATAATTCAACTTACCGACAACCAAATCTACCCTTTTCGGAAGATTCAGAGAAAGATTCAGACTCAGATTCCACATCTACAAGCAGTTCAACATCATTGTTTTTCTCAAATCTTTCAGATTGTGCCGAAAGGTAAGAATTTTGTAATGATATCAATGTTTTTATATTTTAGAAATATAATCTCTACTATAATTGTTATGACTAAGAAAATTCAAAAAAATTTTGTCTGATTAAATTTTCTATGCAATATAGATTAGGACATAGATTTTTACATAGCACTCCTATAGGGTACATGAATCCCCATTTTATTTGAAAAACAAATACATCAAAAATAAGTCCTTATTTAATAAATGTTGGTCTCATATGTTCAGAAACGCACAAGTTTATATAAAATTTAAATACATAAAATAGAACCTCTATTTATTATAATTATGGCTGTTTACTTAGTGGATCTAATGATTGTTCATTATTGAAGTAAAAATTTGTTTAGTGCTTAATAAGGTGAAACATTGTTATTTTTCTTTTATTGCTTTACCTTTGTTCACACTTTCGCTTTTGTTTTTGTGCTTGTTAAACGTGGTAAAAATGAGTGATCGAAAATCTAGTTTTCAGTTTTACATAGTTCAAATTCAAATATTATAACTTTTATTACTAGATTTGATTATTAATTATTGGATCCAAATTTTTAAACCACAGTCCTCCATTTACAATACAGTAGGACCCCCATTAGTCCGGACTTAGCTTAATCCCCCCCCATCTACCATCATAAAAATGTTTAATTCAGTTAAATTTTAAAATCAGTGACAAAAATATAAATCTAAATTTTGTTCTTTATTGATTGTAAAAAGTTAAGCATAAAGTTAAGTTAAACATTGTTCTCTGAAACGATGTGTAACAAAAATATAAAAATCAAACATTTTTATGGTGGTAGATGGTTGTTACAATTAACAATTTATTTAAATATGAATTTTCTCTATCAGCAAAAAATCCATCTTAACAGCTTTCCGACACACTCGGAAGACACAACCTGTACTATTTGGTCTTTGATGAGGAAAACATAATACAATTTACAACTAGCTAATTCCCAAACATTCCACCAAATTATTTTCTATCAATTGTGAGACTGTATATTAGATTAATCCCGAATGATTTGATTTACATATTTATCTTATTTTTCAGTGATGATGATGACAACTCTGGTGCAATAAAGAAGACTACCAATAACAATAATCGTCGTTATGTAAAGACAAAGGGGGAGCTTTCTTTAGAAGATTTACCACCAGTTGAAGATTTGAAGATCACTGTCCTAGAAGAAGAATGTCTTGCAGTTGGCAAAGTTTTCCAAATTGTTGATCAGTTGGGTAAGCAGAACACTTATTCTCATTAGTTGTAAATGTAACTTAGTATGATTTGTAAAAAAGTTTAGGAATTCGTTTATATCTAGTTATTTAATGGATTGTGTTTTACGTGTATAGACATTAGCTATCAAGTTTGAGTATCATACTATATAATCTTCACCCATTTACCAATAACTCCCTAATCAATACTGTTACTCCTTGTGTTGTTCATAAAACAGAATCCATACTTCATATTGCAGAGTCTTCTGGTTCATTTTTATTAGAACTTTGGTTTTGGTCCCCCTTAAACATTACATATTATTAAACTTTTAAGTTTGGTTTAGGCTAATTTAGAGATAACCGATCTCCTATTCCAGCTTCCCGCTAGCAGGACTTTTGTGTTTTTTGTATCATTTAGTAGTATACTAAAATTGCTATACAGTAGAACCCCCTCTTAACCGGTCTAGTCGGGACTGACACCCGGGCCATTTTGCCGGTTAATCCGAGGTTCCCGTGAAAAATTGGTTTTCGTTCAAAGAAAGCTTATTTAATCAGGTAGCACTAAGAATTATGCAATTAAGATGTTATTGCAACTCATTTTATTGTACATAAATGTATCGTATATATTATGTTATGTATATTATACATCAAACATGAAAAAATTAAACACTACAAAGCTTTTTTACAGATTCCCTCTGTCAAGTCTTTTGACACATTTAACCGCGTCTCTAACGAAACCAACACACGCTTCTGAAAACTGAAAAGAAATGTTATATTTTCCATAATGTATACTAAAATGATTCGTGGAAAAAAACGGCCCATCAATCTTTTTGTGGGTGTATGTCTGCTATACCGACGGGTGCCAATGCCGCGGTGTTTTTATGTCGCCGACAATAGGATACCGCTATCGACAAAATCGCTTGACTCGCCGCTGCTTTGGTGCCGCGGTGTTTTTATACCGCCGACAATGGGATACCGCTAACGACAAAGTCGTTTGATATCGCCGCCGCTTTGGTGTTTCAATTACAATTTATTTTCGGAAACTCTCATCCAACCAGTCCACTACGATATAGGCCGGTTAATCCGAGGACTGGTTAATCCGAGGCCGGTTAACAGAGATTCTACTGTAATTGTATTAAGGAGCGAATTTCCTCATATCGACTGAGCAGCGACCGATAATTAATTGCCCAGAAAAGTACAATCCTTTCTAGATGTTAAAAATGAACAATGGTTGCATCTTAGAAGGACGAATATATAAAATTCGTTATGATTGATTTTGGTTTATCATGGAAGCCTTTTGGGTTTTTCTAAATGTTTAGTTGAGTGTAAGTGTAAAGTTCAACTTGCCAGTTGCTTTGTCCCTCTCCGTTTTGAGCTAAATAGTTGTGTAGTATTTTGAGTAGTTCATCCCAAACAGGCTTTGACCTCGGGATGATTGACCCAATTCAGGAAACTTAATAGCAATAGGTGCATTTTTTCTGTATAAAATTATTTGTGTTATATTTTGTATTGTAAATCATTATTTATTATTAAGAATTTGATAAAGTTTGTACTTTTTGCTTTTTACAATGTACAATGAGTGGTCAAATAAAATAATAATAATAATAACTCTAAATCAGCCGTAGTTAATTCAGTCTAATGATGAACCAAATTTTTAATGCATCCAAAGTCAAAAGTTATTATTTCGAAAAAAAAAAAAATTAATATAAAAATATGTAATTACTATTTAATTATCTTGTATTGAGGTGTTACCGTCGAACAATCCTTACTTGTAGTTTACAATATCTTATATGACACGTTTCAACTATTTGTCAGTCATTTTCACAAATTAAAAAACACAATTAAAAACACACATATACTGACGATGCACGTTGTCAGTGACTGTTCTCGTTGACTCACGATCGTCAATTCAATTAATCCCTTGTCAGCTGATAATGATCTTCGTTATTGAGAGGGGGCACTTATACAGTCTGTACATCGTGAATCACAGGTATGGTTTCTATATTATCGATTAAGTCAAAAATGGTATGGAAATGAAATTGAAGCTTGTTGTTAAGTAAATGGTCGGGGTTATGTTTCTGCACTTTGTAAATGTGGAATTCCTCTAATGCATTCATCAACGAGCCTTTCCTACAGTGGTGTAATATTTTAAAATTCTTGTTAATGTCTGTGTAACTATGGTTTGCATCAATTAAAGATAGTGTAAACTACGAGTAAGGATTGTTCGACGGTATCACCTCAATACAAGGTAATTAAATAGTAATTAATTATTAACAATCCAGTTGGGCTATAAGCAAACATAATGGAAAAATATGTAGTTCAGTCTATATTTGGTAAGAAGTCCAAACATTCCTGCCATTCTTTCTTCAAAGCACAGGATGTTTTAAACTTTTCTCTTAATTTATATTTTGAGTCTTACAATGTATTATTTCTCCCGAGTCAGATACATATATAACACATAGAAAAGATACAATCTAAGCATTCCAAAACATTAGTTTGCTCAAACTCCTGAATCACCAGCAATTTTTGGTCCTACCCTCCTTAACTGTTTTCCATAAATAAAATTTAAATAATAACAGACGTAAGTTAAAAAAAAGGGAATACTTTAATATTTAAAAGAAAATAATTTTTGTTACATTCAGGAATGGACGGAACAGCCATCAATGCAATAACGGAATATATATTTTTCCTGTATAAAATATTTAATGTTATATCATTTTAATTTAATAAGACATGTCCAGAAAGTAAGTACCGTTTTGGTGTAAAAACTAAATACAGTTTTTTTAAAACTTGTTTCATTTTTAAAGAAACAAAACTATATTTTTTCTTAATTTTCAGTCGCTGTTAAGACAGTTTTAAGTCAGGTTACTAGTTTTGTATACCCACTTCATGGTACAATGGTGTCTTTGATGATAACCACTACCGCACACTATTTTTTTACATTATCATCATGAGCTGGTTAGTTAGAAATTGGTAGCCACTCTGTGTCAAGTCTGGGCTATAAGATGGATGCGTAATCAGCCAGACTGTGTGATCAGGCCTTGTCGTGTGTTGTCATGAAGTAAAACAACTCCACCGCTAAGCATGCCTTCTGTTTTAAATTGCCGACAGTTTTCTTAGAGTCTCACAATATCTTTCACCATTTACTGTGTCACTTCTTTCCTGTCCCATAACACTGTGCCATGATTTTTGTGTGTTGAACTTGTGTTTACCGGATATCTTTTTTGATTGCTGCTTGGATTCATGCCTCTCTACCGATCAATATTTGGCTTAATGAAGCATCATGTTCATAATTGTATCTGTTGAGAAATTCCAAAGAACTTCCAAGTCATTTGGTTTTGGGCAAATTAGGCAGCACTTTCAGTATCCAAAGTCAGTTTATTTTCCAATAACCTAAATGGTCTATGAACACTTCTTGAAATTTGAGGAAGCTCATTAGAAAGTATGAAAGTTATAAACCGTCAGTACTGGAATTTTCTCTCTACTTTCCTTACCAAATCTTTGTTTATGACAGGAGGTTACACTTTACTCACATCGTCATGCACATTTGTTTGTCCTCCTGGCTACTTCACTCACTATCTCACTATTCCATTACTCATTACATGTTCAGCAAACGTTTCAGGAATCAACCGAGTTGTGTTTAAAAAATGGATAACAAACCCTTGTTTCACAATTGGCGGTATCTTGAATAAATAAAATTTAAGATTTTATACGATCAAACCACACTAAAAACACATTTTGATCTAGTTTTAATAGTGTCTGTGGAAAGCTAATGAGCCAGGGAGATAATGTAGAGAGGTGATTGCAATACTCGTGGTGTATAGCGAAGTGGAACTTACTTTCTTGACACGCTTTGTAAAATTGTTTTTGATTTGTTCAGTATGTTTCAAAAAAAGTCAGCATATGCAACATTAAAGGAAAGAAAAAGGACTATATACAGATAAAGAGTATTAGAGAAGTGATCTTTAATACATTATCTGAGAAGTAATCCCAGAATAAAAGCAACCTGAGGTCCTGAGGAAGGTAACCAACATTCCAGAGTGAATACATAGAAGAAACTGTATAAATGGCATTTCTAGAGAAGCACTCGGAATAAGTGCTCCGGTGAATTGGTCACTATAGTTTTACAGATCTTTATATTTTATTCCTACCAGAAGCGAACTCTAAGGAAGCATCTCTATTTATTAGAGCAGTTAAGGTCACTATTTTGTCATTTTGAATATATTTATTCATTAATATGTTTCTATAAATTTTGAGATACTAGTAAGTGATACAGACCAATCCTTATGCCCTGCTAGGAGGAATGGTCTTAGAAGATACCATCTCTCTAATTTTGTCCAAGAATTTTAGATAAAATGTATTGGCATATAAAAATTAATTACCTAAAACCAAAGTATCCAACAAAAATGAATCTGGGGTCTTATGAAGTAAAAACCAAATGAGAATGAAAAGCAAGTTATTAATTTGTTACAAATATGTAGTTTAGTTTATTAAATAAGTTTAGTTTATTATTATTATTATGTTTCAGTTGTGGTACAATCAATGAAACAGACTCCTGTCATAGATTTAGACAGTGTCCTATTTGTAGAAGGAGGTCAACCACTTGGACGTGTATTTGATGTATTTGGACCTGTCACTGAACCCTATTATTGTGTCCGATTCAACTCAAATCAGCAGATTAAGGATAAAAACATTGCCAAGAATCAAACCGTATATGTTGCACCGAAGACAGAGCATACAAATTATGTTTTTGTCTCACATCTACTTAAGTAAGTTGGGCCGTGATTGATATTGCATGCATATGAAGATTATAGTGATGCAACATTTTTAAGTTTGCGGTAGAATGTTAATTTGAAAGTGGAGAAATTTTTATTTTTATATATATATATATATATATATATATATATATATATATATATATATTGTCAGTAAGTTTATGGTAGTTAATTCGATTTTAATTTGAGTTTGTTTATTTGCGGTCTCTTAGTGATGTACTAAGCTTAATTGTGTGGTAAAAACTTAATTTTTAAAGAATGCAGAAGATATATTTTTTATATTGTCAGTAAGTTTAGGGTGGTAAGTAGGTTTTTATTTCGGTTTGTATATGTACAGCCTTTTAGTGATGTACTAAGTTTAATTCTTTAGTAAAAACTTAGTTTTTAAAGAATAGAGTAGATATATTTTATATTGTTTGTAAGTTTGTGGTGCCAGTTTAAAGTTAGGCTTTATTACTTTACTGTGTTCATAGTGAAGTGCCGAATGTAACTGAGAGGTAAAGGATGTCTCAGAACTAACTATGCATCAGTTTTATTAAAATAAATTAAAGAACAGTAATAAAGTAATATAGGTGTAAGGATGTTGCTCAATTGACTATTTAACGGATTCCACTCGTAATGACAGACACCATGAACTCCTATGGATCCAATCCTAGTGACTTCTTTTTTTTGTCATTTTATAAAAAAATTGAGTAGTTGTATAAATGTAGTTGAAATAATTCTATAAATGTAATTGAAATAAAACAACATCAAAACAGCTGTTGCAACTATTCTCTAATGTGTCAGGAATGAATTTGACTATTGTATTAATTATTAATATCTGCCTTGTGATTTACAAAATCATAGCCCTGGGCTTCTTGGATTCAAAGATTTCATGTCAGTCAGTTGGTTTTGAATTATATATATATATATATATATATATATAGATGACCTATTTCATTTGTATTAACTCTGTATTTTAAGTACAGAAAAGTTGGTGTCACAACTGTGTGCAAATTGAGCACATACAACAATGCCAACTGTTAGTACACATTGATGTATAGAGCCACAGTGTTGAAATAAGTTAAAAGAATATTTTCTGTGATAAATTAAAAACATTGTATATTCTTTTACAGCTTATGATGTGGTGTGTAACTGAATCATGAAAATATATTCTGTGAAAATTCATCACTTTGAAATTTACAGAGTTGCAACGGTAGGGAGATAGGAGCTATTGCATGGGGGGGTACAATTTTGGGTGGTCCGATGGATCTACTTTGATAATGTAATTCCGGGTACCGATCGCGTGGTAACATCAATATAAGTACCCTGGGCGAATCTCAACTTAGGCTAGCCATTTTTGACGAGTATTACTACAAACTAATTAACTAAAAATAACAGAGTTACACTAATACCAATATTAATATCAACTACACTGTATTGCAACAACATGTCGGTCTATAACAGGGCCTTTCATGGCCGCGTATAGTTTGACTAATAATTTTACGATATCCCAAAATCGCGATGCGCCCAGATATAAACCCTAGGGCCGTAACGGCCCTGTTCCTTTGGGTTTAGCAAGGTATAACAATTCAAAATAATGTTGAGAAGTGGATCTGTACAAATAGCATAAATTTGGAAATTCCTTGATCAAGACAAGTATTATATGGAGTTTGTTCAAGTATTTCATTTTTTTAAAAATTTTATTTCATTATTTAAAATATATGAATTAAACATTTAAATTAATTAATTTATATATATATATATATATATATAAAGGATCTAGTAAGCAAATCAGTAAAAGGAAGAAAACATATGTGCAAAACAACAAGTAAAACATGTGATGGAAAACAACAGTGAAAAGGAGAAAAAAGAAATTTTTTTATTAGTCTTTTGAATAATTTAAGAAGGTAAAGTTGACATGTTATAATATGTGAAATACAATTCAGAAAGTAAAATAATGGTGAAAATATGAGTAAAGGATTAATAGTATTAAAATAAACAATAACCAAGAAACAGTTTTGAGGAAAGAAAGTATTACAGTTATTGGTGAGATTGAACTAGTTTTTTTTTTTTTTTTTTTTGTTAAAATATATATATTTTTTGTTTAAGTGATTAAGAAGAGAAACTGGAATTGTTGATGAAAATTTATATATATATATATACATTCTTCTTTTCTAATACATTTGATATTTTTATTGATTAATTAATTATTTGTGTTATATTTAATTTATTAATTTATTTTTATTATTAATAATTTTTTTTTTTGAAATAAACCGGCACCAACCTAACCCCAAAGAAAATCAATAACAATTTTAAAATAAATTTAAAATAAAAGAAGGTTGTATAACAAAGGCATGATAGAAATTTACGGCACTAGAATATAAATTTAAGAACGGTGTGAGACGTCTTGAGTCACGGCTGTGTCAAGCATTACTCTGCTCTTATCAGCTAGCCGGGCGGATATGTGCAGATTCACGAAGGGGAGGGGGGAGTGGTGCTAACCACCACAGAGTATATTATACTGTAAAACAATGTTATTAGATTTATGAAAAATTAAAATAATTAGAACTTTATACAAGTTTTTTAGAAATTTATGAATTTTTACACTTGAAGTATTTATCTTTTTCAAATTCATAACTGTATAAGCTCGTTTAAAAGTGGAATATCCTAATTTCACCATGTTGATAAATATTTATTATAAGTATAAAAGAAGCCAGTATAGCTCGTTTGACCATTTTGCTTAAGAGATTAAGGAAGAAGAAAGCTTTGGATTTTATTTATGGTTTATTTCACAGTGTCAAGAGAAGAATGTAGTGCCAAAATTTGTGTATGTTAATTTTAATACCATTATTAAAGAGGGGAAATTTGCGAAAAATATAGCTCAAAAAGTGTGGTTAAAGTTTGAAATAAAAACGTGGTTGCTATTAGGGACAATGTGTGTGAACATTTATTATTTCTACATAGTGAATTAGTTTTTAGGTTCCATCCAGTAGAGTTTGATATGATTGACATGGAGATTTGTGTAAGTACATTAATGGATATTTAATTCTAAATACTATTCACAAAAACAAATTAGATAAGCTTGTTAAAGAACAAATTGATTTCAAAAATAGTTATAAATTTACACAAATATCAGAACAAAAATTTTATAATAGGAAAGTTAATTTATTTGACGTGCAGTTTAATGATATGGAAACCAAGTTGTTGTGTAAAGGTTTCAAATACGCATCTGTGTCAGAACCGGATGTGTCCCAATTTGAAAACCTACCGTTAGATGTTGATTTAGCAATAGATAAAGATGTTGCAACCAAATAAATTTGTTCTAATATAATTAAAAATAATTTTTTGATGTCCAATAATAAGATATTTAGTAATAAAGACAATTTAGTATTTAAAGGTATTTAAAAAATTAGTAGATAACAACCTGGTGGTCGTAAAAGCAGATAAAGGGAATTCCATTGTCATTTTATCTTCAGATATATATTGTGAAAAAGTTAACAATTTGTTGGAAACTTATTCTTCTGTAGATTTAAAAAAGACCCTCAACAAAAGAAAAAAGTAAAATTGTAAAATCAACTTTAACTCACAACAAGTGCAGTTTTGATTCTTCTCATTTAAATTCTTTGCCTGTAATGAATAATAAGGTTCCTAGATAATCAGATTTAATGAAATTACACAAACCTGATATTCCTATCTGTCCAGTAGTTTCTTTTTTACAGTCTCGTTCATATATCTGGCTAAATTTACCAATGAAATTTTATAATGAAATTTCACAATTTTAACCAAAATTTGCATTAAAAAATTCTTTAGAATTAGTAAATAAGAATAAAGATACTACAGTACCTTTTAACACAAAAATTGTGTCATTTGACGTTAAAAGTTTATTTACAAGTATTCCTGTTAAAGACTGTTTGCATAGTGTAGAATCATTATTGGATAAGACTAAAGTAAACCATTGTACATTGATAGAGTTGATGAATGTTATTAAGGTCAAAATTATTTTCAATTTCATAAAGTTTTTGCTCATATTGATGGTTTGGCAATGGGGTCTCCCTTATCTCCATTGCTAGCTAAGATTTTTTATAGACAATTTTGAATCAACAGTACGGTATTTTACAGTAAAACCAGTTTAAGTCTAATGTCAAGTATTAGTATAGATTTGTGGAGGATGTTTTATGTTTATTTGAAGGATCTGACCGCCAGCTTAATTTATTGTTTAATTATTTAAATTCCATTAATAAGGCGATGGAATTTAATTCCAATATTAACTATGGAGATAGGGCAACAAAATCAAATAAATTTTCTAGACCTCACCATAAAAATTGAAAATGGTAAGTATAAATTCAGTATTTTTAGGAATCCTACGTTTACTGTCAATATAATATACATTCTTCATCACAACATCCTTTTAATCCATAGTATGTTACATCGTCTTATTAACATTCCTATGGCTAATAATGACTTTTGAAAGAATTAACTTGTATTAAACAAATTGCAATAAATAATGGATAATCTTATTGAAAAATTTTAAAAACTATATTTAAAAAAATAATGCTAAATTACTTGTATTCCAAACAGATGATTCTAATAAAATAGTAACAAAATGGCGTAGAATAAACTACATTGGTAAGGTTAGTAGCTATGCTTACATTGGTAAGCTTTTTATTGTAGAAACAATCTAGGGAAAATGTTAGTAAATTGTAAAGACAAAATAGATAACATGCAAAAAAGAGGTGTTTATAAACTTATGCGTAATATTTGCAATGCAGCTTATGTAGGCTAAACAGGCCGAAGTTTTAAATATAGGTTAAGTGAACATGAAAGAAGTTGGCGGTTGGACCATAATGACACTAGTTTTTCTAACCATTTAAAAATTCATTTATTGTCAGATTTGTTTCAGTTAATGTTAGTTTTAAGATTCTCCATGTCAATGAAAAAAGTAGGAAATTAAATTCATTGGAAATATTAGAGATTAAGAGATTATTTTATAAAGACGTTAGCCATGTTTTAAATGATCAGGTAGAATTTTTGTCAAATTCATCTCTATTGAAACCATTATCTGCCCTTTGACCAGAAGTCTCCCACCCCCCTCCAAATCCTGTCTGTTTACCTTTGTTTACTAGCCAAGTAACTGTTCTTTCTTAAGTCTGTGTTAAGCTGCCTCGTAAATATCGTCACTGGCGAAACCATGGGCGGCAAAACTCAATAAAAAGTAGAAATTACTAAAAATTGTGTTTGTGGTTTTCTTTCCTGATTTATTATAAGTGTCGCCAAACAACACAGGTTAAGTTTATATAATGAACTTCTTTCTCAAACTGGTACAATATTTATAAATACATTTTCTTGACATCTAATTTTGCAAAAATTTTAAATTTATTGTTTTAGAAGAGGTTCCAAGTCATCTGCAAGATATTAGATTTTAATTAAATTGTTATGTAAATTTTTTTAATTTCTATAATTGAATTTTTTGTGGCTTTAGGTAATTTCTTAATAGAACTATTGTGATATCCATCATGACTTAAAATATCGCAAAAAGGTGTTACACCTATGTAAAGTGTCCGGCGGAATGATCTGATAGTTTTTGAATAGCAATAAAAAATGTACAAGTTGTGGTCATAAAAAACCTATATTGTCAAATTAAAGTTGTAGTCATAACAGACCTATATTGTCAAATTAAAGTTGTAGTCATAACAAACCTATATTGTCAAATTAAAGTTGTAGTCATAACAAATCTATATTGTCAAATTAAAGTTTTTGTCATAAAAAACCTTTATTGTCAAATTAAAGTTGTAGTCATAACAAACCTATATTGTCAAATTAAAGTTGTCATAAAAAACCTATATTGTCAAATTAAAGACCAATTTTTTTACGTACAACTTATTACTTAATCTTGGAAATAAAATCGTCTAAATTTTTCCCTTCCTTTTTTCATACACTCATTTAACCTCACTCCGAAATTCATCACTTGTTGTGGTATTGATGGAATTTAACTTTGGATAACATCCTGTAGATCAACACAAAGATTTTATTTTTGAGATAACTTCAAAGGAAATAATCATATATGGCAATCGCCTGGGCCATGGAATTTTATCATGATGTGAAATCAAACAGCCAGGAAAGAGTTCTCGCAGAATATCCATGGAAGCTCTTGCCGCCGTATGGGTGGTGGTGCCATCTTATTGCAACCAAAATTGCTGATCACCCATGTCGTTCAAGTTTGCTTGTAAAAATCATGCAGCAACGTCGAGTACCAATTTGAATTTACAGTTAACATATAATTGATCTCTTCTAAGAAATACTGGCCTTATTGAGTGTGTTTAACTAAGAGGTGTGTGCAAGACATTTGCCCTACCAAATTCTATTCAGGTGATGTTGGGGAATAGTGATCAGATTCTTGATCAGGTATTGTTATTTATGCATCACCAAAAGAATTTCATAAAATTAAATAATGTTCTTACTCAATTATTGCAGTTAGTCACTTTATAGTTCTGTTATAATGTTTAGCTGTCCTTTAAAATGTTTAATAATGTATCCTTGTTAACTGGTTGCAGGGTCTTTTAACAGTTCTGTAATATTTTTTTAATTGTTTATTGTATTTATTTATCATAGTTTATTATTGTTATCTTGTTGTAGGGTCTCTTTACAGCAGCCTTGAATATGTTATGTTGTTGTTTATTCACAATTATTAACTAATTTTAGCCTTGCTATTATTGTTGTTTAAATTTTATGTTATTGTTTATGTTTTATTTGTATGTTATTAATTTGAAGCCCAATTTCGTAAGGGAATGATTTTTTTTTTCTCCATAAAACCACACAAAAATAATCCTAAGTTCAAAACTGCACAATACACAGTAACGGGTACATTGTGAAGTGGTCATTAATGAAGTTCTCTGCGTTTTCATATGACCAGTAACATAATTCTGTTTATTTACGTAGCCTGAGTTGTGAAAATGAGTTTCATTTTTGGTAAAAATAATAGTGTCATGTTCAAAAATTTCAAAAAGTATTTAACATGCTGCTTTGCAAGATGGCCATCATCCACACTTAATTTCTTGTTTGTTATGTTGGCAACTAAAATGGTATGAGTTGTGCAACACTTTTCTCACTTATTCACTAACATTGTACTTATATTATTACTGCTACAAAATCGTCAGATTAATTTGCCGCACCCTGTATGCTTAATCCATATGACTGTAGGACTCAAAAAATAGTATTAATTCAATACTTAATGTAATTTTTGTGTTCTCTGTAACGATTCAAAAATTTGTAATTTTCTCCAAACTTATTACAAAATTATATCTCATTAAGTTGTCTATTAAATTCGCTAACTAACAAATCCCATTGACAACTCTCAAAAAGGTGCTGTTTCAAAGGCTTAAAAAATCGCATCTTAGTTACCTTTAAATTTTTAATTACTCCATCTGAAAGTGTGACAAAAAGCACATCAAAATATAAGTATATTCTGTTTAATATGTGTCTCGTAATTGTGTTTAATGTGTGTATCATATCGAATAATAAACAACCTTTAGTTTTTGTCAAAATTAAATAAACAGTTCAATGCATTGCTTATAGGGTAGGTTTCTTTACACTTGAACTTTTAACATATTTAGTATCGATTAAAAAAAATGGTTACTATAGTGGAAATGCGGATGGATATTTAATATATATGTAATAGATATAATGTAGGTTAATTACTTTGTTTCCGTCACAACAATCTTTTGCAAATCCACTTTGGATTACCAGTTTCGACAGTAAACATCATCATCAGATCCATGATATAAATCATTAGTTGGTCGGCCCTCCATGAGTGTCATTACCTTTTAAACTTTTACAGTATACACATTCAAAAAACGTACGAAACCAGTATTCCTAAGTGAATTTCCTTAGGATTGTTGTAACAGATACAAGGTACATTAACGTACATTATGTATAAAATAATATATACAGATAAATTGGAATGTTAGTCAACAATAATCTCATTTGATGTTTTGTGTGTTAGTGTGTGTTGTTTATGATTTGTTGAATGTCATTTATCACTTGTATTGTTTTGTCTCCCACTGTGGATTGTTATGTATTGTTATGTATGGATTGTTATGTGTGGATCAATGCATCGTGAAACACTAAATGCAAAAACATAAATAAATAGTGCTTAAATATTGCACAAACTTTCTAACTCTCCCATCTTCAAAAATTAAATAAAAACTAACCAAAACTGTTTGTCACCAAAATTGTCAGTTAAAAAGTAAAAATTAATTATGGACTCTGTTTTTGAAAAAAAAAATAGTTAAATAGGTTTATAGGTTTTAACATAAACACATTCTCAGGGTGAAATCAGGTATTTGGTTAAAATCGAGGATCTAATGAGCGGTATAGCTCATTTTTTGTTGTTTTTTTTTGCTAATTATTCCTGAACTGTATTAATTAAATTTTTTTTTTTTTTTTACTTATGATTCAACAGGGATTTATGTGATTAATCTTCACATTTCACTAAAACGAAATTGGTAGAGATGATTTCGAGAAATTGCAGCTTTTATAATAGTCACATTGTCGGTTTTTTAGTTTTATAGTGATTACTAATGAATCGCCTATTTTGGAGAGATCTATACATTTTGTTTGTCTACACTTGACTAAAATTTGTTCGAAATCGTTAAAGAGCCAATTGTGAGGCTTAATTTAGTGCCTTTTTTTTTCTTATGGCAGATACCCCAAAATTTTGAGTTACCGAAACAATTGAGTAAATAAGTTTTCATGTCTCGTGTTCTGTTTGTGTTTCTGAATTCTGTTTTATAAAGTCAATATGATCTCTTAATATTATTTTTATAGAATGAAAGGTAGTGATGCTTCATGGACAGACAACAATGAACCTCCAAAACATTGCTTGGATTTTTCGGATGATGAAGAGGAAAAAAATGCACGAAGAACTCAACGCCAGGTATGTTGAATCAAATTTTTTATTGTACAATAATAACCTTATTTTAAAAGCTGTGTTTAAACATTTTAGTAACAAAATGTAGATCTAGATTGTTTTGTTGAATCTAAGTATAAACGTATGTCAAATCAGGGAATTTGGTTAGTGAGGATAAAATGAAGAAATCTGGGTGGTGAAGTAAAATTACGAAATTAATTTGTGACAGAAATATTACAAAATTAGGGAATTTCATTAGTGAGATAAAAATCTGGGAATTCATTTGGTGAGGAAATCATTAGGGAATCTTTTATGTATCTTATACCAAAGGAATTTAGATTAAGAGGTAATTCTGAGAATGTGGGGATTTAAATATTGTACAAAAGGTCATATTTTAAAACATGTAATATCTTGTGGTAATCTATTAATAAAACCTCTAAACAGCTGATTCTGCTATTGACATAGATATTTTTAAGTGTGGTAAATATTCCATTCTTCCAGATAAAAGATATTTTATTTAAAATGTTTTATGCTAATTTAAATTCAGATGTGATTAAATTAAGGCAAAGAGTTAATGTTTTCTTTTACAGTTAATAACTCTTATTATTCTAAATAGTAAATAACATTAAAAGTTTAATACATTTAATAAAAATATTACATTTTTAGATTGCAATAAGTTTGTAAATTGGTTATGCTATTTTAGAGGCATTTAACATTTTCAAATGGATATTGAAATTCGGTAAAACATATATCTATACTTCCACAGTGATTTATATGGGCTTTATGTACGGTATGTGCCAAAATAAACCGTACTGAAACTGAATGAGCTGTGTCAATTTTTGATTATTGGCATGTCTTCGAGTTATTATTTCTTTCTTATTTGAGGTTAGTTTTTGCTGACAAGGTGCTAACTACTACAGAGAAAGCTTTTATCATAGAGCATTATTTTCGCTCATACGGAATTAGACGTGCATGTGGGCCAAGTTTATCACACGCTGCATTTTATTTTCAGGAACATTTTCACAAAAATCTACCTCTAGTAATGCTGTGATTATTAATGTTGTTCAAAAATTTCGAAGAATATGTAGTGTTATCAAGCAGCTGCAGGGCTATTCAGGTCACCCAACTACTGTCTATACAAATGAAAACCACGGAAGAGTGTTGCAGCAAGTGTTACAGTCACGGAAAAGAAGCTTAAACCGAACATCTTTGAAATTGAATATAAGCAATACGTCGTTGAGATGAATGTTTAAAAACAATGGTGGTTTTCCCTACAAGATACAAACTGGCCAACCTTTGAACTGTATAAACAAAACAGTCAGAGTTCAGTACTGCGCTTCAATGTTACCAATGTGCTATAGAGAACCTGAGTTTCTGAGTCATGTATGGTTTCCAAATGAATGTCATGTGCACCTTAATGGTTTCATAAACAAGCAGACAACACGTTTTCTTGGGTTTGAATGGCTTGACAGTGTTGTAGAGAGGCTGCAGCATAGTAAGTGTGTAACCATTTGGTGCACTATGCCAGGGAGAGGCATAATTGGTCCATACTTTGTTGAAGAGAATAATGGAAATCCTCTTATCGTAAATTAGGACCGATATAGGATTATTATTGATCGTTTTATAGGAGAGCTTAGGAGATTTTGTCGTGCCTGAAACCTGTCTTTTCGTTCACAATGGTTCCTGCAAGATGGCACAACCAGCCACACTGACTTAACCAACATTACTTTCCTTCAAGAAACTTTTGGCAACCGCCTCATCTCTCTTAGAACAAGCTTTCCTTACCCAGCCCACCCCTCCGATCTTACACCACCTAACGCCTACTTCTGGGGAATGTTGAAGGAGAAGATTTTCCGTGAAGACCCACCAGCTAGTATCGTCCAACTAACTCCAGGAAAAAATAACCATGTGTATAAGGAGCATGAAACAACCCTTCTTCACCAAAATGATGCAAAACCTTAAAAAACTGTACGAGTGTTGCCTAAAACTGAACGGAGGTCATGTTGAACATGTTATTACCCAAGTTTAACCGATTTTGATTCCTTTAACTTGTATATGTTGGTAAAACTATGTAAATAAAATCTTACAATTTCAGTACTGTTTATTTTGGCGCATACTGTATAAGTGGAAATATTTGTTTTTTAAGAAAATAGTAATTGAGTTGAGCAGTTTTTGTACCTTATACAAAAATGTACAAAAATAGTGTAAATTTTATACATATATAATATTTTAATTTTTTAAATTTTGTAATTCAGACTGACAGATAAATAGAGACTTACATTAACTATGCAAACATAAAAGCTCAATGTATATTCTTATAGTATTTACTTACTATCTATCTTCTTCATCATAATTACAACTATATAGATTCTATAAATTTCATTTTAGAGCACCGTAAAAACTGAAGTTGTTGATCCTGATGAACCAGTGAGGAAACGACCTAATGCCTATGAGCAGCGGATGAATGAACGTAACTTAAGGATTAGTGCTTCAGCCAGTATTCCAAAAAATGCTTTGCGAGGGCGTGTATTCGCTGTTGGCAGGCCTGTTCCAAATTCCGATGTGATCTGGCCTCCAGCCATGTCTCCTTCTCCCTTTACTACTCCATCTCCTCAACCACCAATGCATGTGCATCGATTTACTCCAGATTCCTTCATGTGTGGCTCACCATTTTCACCACAATCTCCAATTAACTATCAATTTGGAAATTCACCATTCCCACTACTATCACGAGTTAATCATCAGTTTGGAAATTCTTCATTCAGTACTCCAAACCACCATCAATTTGGAAATCCTCCTTTGCCTCCACCTTCACCAGTCAACCATCATTTTGGAAATTCAACATTCCGAACATCGGTCAACCATCAATTTGGAAATTCACCTTTCCCAGCAAATTCGCCAGTCAACCATCAATTTGGAGCTTCACCATTCCGGCCGCCAGTCAACCATCAGTTTGGTAATTCACCTTTACCACCACCCTCTCCGGTCAACCATCAATTTGGAAATTCACAATTTCAAACGCCAGTCAATCAACAATTTGGAAACTCGCCAATGTCTCCACCGGCGAATCTTCAATTTGGAAATTCACTGATGCAACAATCAGCAAACCATCATTTTGGAAAGTCTCTCCCACCTGTGAACCAACAGTTTGGAAATTCGCCATTCCCTTCACCACCAATAGTCCATCACCGACCTCCTGCTGTTGCAACAAGGCCACATTTTTCAACAGGGCTTAATGCACCTTTTTCTTCCAACACATCTCCCTTACAGTTTCCAGCGCAGGGACCCAATCCAAATCAGTTTTGGACCCAACCTCCTGTATATCCCTTACAAAGGAATAATTTTAAACATTAATTTTTGTTTTGTTGTAAAGTGTATGTATTTTAATATTAAGCTTCTAACCTGGGCTGTATGTTTAGCTATACCTTTCTATTACTATATAAAAATATATTTTTAAGTTTTAATAATATTGTATATTATCGGTTTTATGTAAGATTCAGTTTATATTAGGTTTGTGCGAAAATTTGATTGTTTCAATGTTGGAATTTGATTCAAATGAAAAATCAATAGTTTTTATTTTTCCAATTTCCCTTATTTGATGTTAGAAGTTGGTGTTTTCTGTGGTTTTAACAATTTTCTTTTATAATAGTATCATTTTTGTACTGGTTTTTACCATATTTTATGTAACATTTAGTTATAGAATTGCTTAGACATGAGTATTAAATAAAAATAAATTGAAAGTGGAGATTACAGCTGATTTTGTATTTTTAATAGTAGGTTTTGAGTTTAATGTAGTGGGAAAATAGTTTTTTTAGTTTCTATAGATCTGTTAGTTCCTTTTGTGGTTTAAAAATAACAGCTGATCATCATTTAGTGGTCAAAATATATTAGGAGTTTGAAAATACTTTAGACTGATTGAATTTTCACAGAATATTTAACAAAAAGTTCATAGAAAATTTACTTTCTACCTTGGGTGTTATTTGATTGTCAAATTATGCAGACTATATTGTATGATTATTATCGACTGTAAGAGTACTCAAAATATAACGTTTTTTTTTTAAGATTGCTATATGTTATTGTTAAAAGACCAAACCATTAGGACATACAGAGCAAATAAAGGTGGCATAGTTTGTATTTGACAGATCAAACTATATTTGTACTATTTCATTAATTCGTAATTTGATGTATTTATTTTAAAGTTTTTTGTATTGAATTTCATTTGAATTCAGAATTCTATGTTTGCACATCCCTAGAATACATGTTTACGCACAAGTTACATGATGTATATTAAAAATGAGTTATTGTTGCTAAATTTATAAACAATTGTATTAATTTTTTTGTTTGTTTATAATTTTGATTCTTAAAATTGATGCATTGTGATATTCCATAGAACACGTCTAATACAGACATAGAAATGTTAAATTTGGATATATTTTTTGAGTTATCTTGATGTTAAAACAACAGTATTGATGTATGTTTCTAAAATACCACTTCTTCACTGCATGAATTATAATTTTTGGTGTAAATTTGTTAAAATAATTGTTTTAAAAAAATTGTTTTTTTAATTGAAAATTATAGTAATTATGTTTTATCAGGTTATGTAGTATTTCTGATTTTATTTACAATAATAGCATATTTTTAAAAAGCTGTTGAAACTTTCAAAATAACATTTGATTTGTTGTGGTAGTTTAAATAACAGTTTTCTCTTCTTAATATGTCTGTAACGTATGTGTATTCCAATTAGCTCTGAAAGTAATGTTAGAGAGTAAAATATTTCACTTTATTGATAGAGTTATTACCTAACTATCGTTATAACAAAATGGAATATAGCATACAAAATGAATTAATAAATATTTAAGTACTGTTGGAATATGTGATTTATTTTTATGCACCTAGATTTTAGCAAAAAAAATAGAGAATGCCTTTTTTATGGTTTTGTGTTGTAGACCTATCGATAAAACCCATGTTTTTACTAGCTTATTTATTTTGTTTTCTAGATACGAAAAAGTATATGGTTACATTAAAATATATAACTTAAATTTGGCGTTCAAGTGTAGTTTCATTTCCTGCATACAAAAATAATTAACAACACTTATTTTTGCAATTTACATTCGTAACAAAACAGGTTCGTAATTCAAAAATCTTTTCTCCGTACAAATTTGGTACCAAATATTTCTATAAAGTGCTAATGATTCATAACAAAATAGGATCATGATTCAAAAACGTTTTCCCCGTAGAAATTTAGGAGTGTCAAGTTAATCAAAATAAATGACAAAAAATGCATTAAAAAAATTTCATTTTTTTTTTCTTTCTTATTACAGTGATTATTTATAACACGTTTTACTATTCTAGGTAAAAAAAAAGAAAAAAAGTTTCATGTACACAACTAAACCAACCAAAGAAGAAATTAGTGAATACAGTTTAAAAATTTGTTAATTGTTTTTTTTTGCTTTAGAGAATCTTCTGCACTCTTTCCAATTTTTTTATAAATTTCATCTTGGATCGAAAATTAATTTTTTCGAACAATTTTATATCTCTACAAAGGTACAAAAAAAATGTATAAAATTTTGTTTTAAAATGTTGAATATACCAATGTCAAAATAGATCCAGTACTTTATAACCATCATCTTCATCTATAAGAAAATGTTTAAATCTTGCTATTTTCCTTACGTATGAAATCCATGGAAAATTTAACAAACTGGCTTTATGTGTTCAGAGCGTATACAACCTGAAAGATCTTTAATTGTCTCCATGTAAGTTTCCAAATATAAATATTAAGATTAAATTAAATATATGAATATATATACCATTCCTTCAAGTAATCTTTTGATCATTGATCGTGTGTGGGAATTGTTGGTCCTTTATGCTGCCATTATGTTAACCATTGTGGAACATTGTTTTTTGTTGAAAATGCTTATCAAGCTGGAGATAAATACACATTCTGTGTAAGAAAGGTTCAATGAAATGTTTCCAAATACTGTCTTTCCACACCATGAACATTTTGTGGGATTTGGTCTAGTACTCTGTCTGAAGGAAACCTTAATATCTCCAATAAATTGTTGGCAAGCCTGTCAAAGTTGTTACAAAAATAAATTTATTTAAATTGAAAAAAGTGGAAGTTATCCAAAAATTCAAACTTGCTGGTCACACTAATAGGGTTCAAATTACTTTGTGAATGGTTCCAAAAACATGTAGTAGAAATTGAAATAGTGTATGAATGCTTTCGTACCAACAAAGCTTGGTTTCACATATAAAGGGCATAATTTCTGAAAACGCAAGGTTGTGGAACACATGAATCAACTACATCTTGGATTTTATTAAGACATATTGCGGTACCAATTTTCTGAGATATTGCTTTGATAGTATCTATCCATTCCTTAGTCCTACAATGAAAGTGAAATTACTAATACCTGCTTTCAACAATATGGAGCTACAGGATATATCTCAGCCTCCATATTACTTCTCTATGACATCTTTCAAGAACACTATTTCTAAGGCAATTTTTCCATCAAGATCACCTTATTTGACACCATTAGATTTTCTTTTCTTGAGAGAAGATACAGGATTGGTGTATAAGAATTGCTCAAAAACCATCTATGAACTGAAAAAGACAATCACAATAACAGAGTGAACATTTGCAGGAACTGGGTTACCTACTTGGGACCTCAGTATATTAGACTTTTTGTGCACTACTTATTACCCTAGTCGATCCAGTTTAGTTCTTTTGTGAGTCTTAGAATCTGCTTCGCTAGGTTGTCAACTGTAGAAGCTCTAGTTAGGGCGAAGATCACGAGTCTTTTTTCCTCCTGGGGTTTAAATTTCAGAAGTATGTGTTTTGGTGTTTCTACATGTTGGTCGTAAAGTCTGGATTTTAAGCTTTTTTTGGTTAATCACAAAGTGTTGATATTCAATGTTAGTCACAAAGCTCCAGATCTTTCTTTGGTTGCAGCTTTTGAGTGTGGATACGTACATTAATAGTTTTTAGTTGAGTTGATGTAGAGACTTTTAAGGTCTCTCTCTCTCTCTCTCTCCAACGGTTTAGGGTCTCTTTGGTAATCCACCTTTTCAGTGTTGTTCTTGCTGCAAACAGGTTCTGGGCTATCATTTAAACTCTCATCAGCCTTCTCATTCCCCTCGTATCTTCTATAACCCGGTATCCAACTTAGCTTCACCTGGTTAAGGTTTGAGAGCTTTGTCAAAGTCTGATAGTATTCCTACACTATCCGTGAATTGTAGTCATGGCAAGTGAAGTATTAAATTATAAATTTGTTTGGCTTTCAAGGAATAGAAGACGAACAGCCTTACATTAGAGTTGTTATCACAGTTTCTGCCAGTACAAAGAAAAACACTGAGTATAAGGTATACTATTAGTCGAAGCTATGGTTATCAACTCCAAGATAGGTCTGTTTGTTTCCTATTCAAAACAATTGTAGGCTATTACCCATATTAAATTCATAATGTAAGTCATAAATTTGTTTTATTTCATAAAACCTAAACTATTTGCTGTGAGAGACTTTTTGAAGGTATTGTAAAGATATCCTCAAAAGTTATTAGTATAAAACTATTTATTTACATTTTATTGCTAACCTAAGAAGTTACACATTTTCTAATGATAACATCACATCAATATTAATGAATAATTACATAAATAAAGTTGTATTTAACTGTCAGGTACATGTTAGGCAAGGTGAGTTCAAACTTTATAGACACCTACACAGCATTGCATCACATATATGTTTGCCTCTGAACCTGAAAAATAAGATTTATGTACAGAACAACCAAAATATTTCAAGTAGCACAAAATTCACTAAACAAAGAGTAAAAATAGGGTGTAATGTTAGTATTTCAAAAACGATAGTTTTACCCTAACAGGTTGGAATTATTTGATTGGTATTGTTTACAATTTAGGTTACTTGAAGATGATGCAGATACAAGATGAAGACATCAGTTTTACAAATATAACTAAGATTCGTAATTCTATAAAATTATGTGGCTTCATATAGCCAGTTTCAAATTGAATAGGTAAGTTGTAGGCATAGTTACACCTATTGGTATTCTAATAATAAGAATCTTATTTAGAAGCAATAAATCAATCAATTTGGTAATGTCGTTTGGGTGCAATTATCGGCTTTTGACTTACTGGGACTGTACTTTTTTTGAGGGTATAGCAAGAGATTATAATTATTTGGGCTTGCTTCAGAATCATTATTTTTTAATACATGATCCACATTGAAATCTTCGTGAAGTTTACTTTCAACTAGATGGTCTCCATCAGATTATATGTGAACAAAGCTTTCAAAGTGAAGAGTAAGTAATTGGTCAACACAGCTATTGAAATGCCTCTGTATTTGCAGTTATATTTCCAATGGATTTTGTGTGTGGAATTTGATCAAGAACTCTGTGTATTCTAAAAAGTCACAAACTATTGAACATGTAGAATGTTTTAGACTATTGACACATTCTAGGAGTTTGACAGTGATAACGGGTTTAGTCTCAGTGTGTAACAGTGTTCCAAATAGATTTTTAAAATAGTGTACATGAAAATGGAGAAGATTTTGAACATAAAAACCTTAAATAACAATATATATATTTTAATTAAATTGTCAAGTTACTTTTGGCCTATTCTGTATTTATACAATACAAAAATTATTTCATATATGAAAATTTCATATGACAGATAGTTTGTTTATAATATGAGGTGTGATTCAAAAGTTCCCAAAATGGGCGTATCTGTAGGCGGGAAGTTACATGAATAATTGCCAGATAGATCCCCTAGTTGGTCTTAAAAACTGTATCAGTTGTTTGAGAATCGACACTAGTGTTTTGTTAGTTTACAATGCTCATTTAAACTTTGTGAAATCGGTTGTTCGTGAAAATGGGTGATTTTCAGGAACACAGAGTTTGTGTCAAATTTTATTTTAAACTCGAGAAAATGGTAAAAGAAACTCTTGAAATGTTGAAACAAGCTTTTGGAGAAGATGCAATGGTTAAAACAGAAACCTAAAAATGGTTCAAAGAGTGCAGAATATCAGTTAGTTGGTCATGACGAACGTTCAGGACAACAATCGTCAGAACAAATGATGAAAAACATTGCTCATGTTCGTGAAAACATTTGTAAAGATCATCGACAGACTATCAGTGATCTCTGTAAGCTTTAGGTTTGTTATTTGGAACTTGACACCAAATTTTGATGGGCATGTATTGAATTGCTGCCAAGTTTGTTAAGGGAAGACTAAAAACAAAAGTTCAAGTGTGCACAGACTTTAAAACCCATTGTGGAGCTAAACTGAATTTAATTTCAAACATCATAACTGGTGATGAATCATGGATTTATGGGTATGGATCTGAAACAAAACAGCAATAGCCAATTCTCCAAGATCCAAAAAAGCTTGACAAGTTTGTAGCAACACCAACTCGATGCTCATTTGCTTTTTTGATGTGAAGGATATTATCCATAAAGTGAAAGGATAATTCTTCAGGGAAGTTCAAGGCATTTGGGAAATCGAATTCGTCAAACATGTGCTCAAATGTAGGCTGATAAGTCATTTGTCTGCATCATCACAATGCACCAGGTCACACATCTCTTTATTATGAATGAATTTTTGGGCTTCATAAACTTCCCTATCCTATATAGATAACATAGTTACTCTTATGCTGGAGAATGAGGCCTACATCACAAAGGTGTTAAAAAGAGCATCACCAGGAAACTGTATTAGTAGTCCTTTATAAAGGAATATAGAGAACAAGACTTGAAGTCAATGGAAGATCAGTTTCACCTTGATAAAATGCCCACCAATGGTCCTGAGATTGGGATAACATCATCGTAGGTCTCAAAGAGAGAGAGAAAAAGGGGGTTTTAGCTGGTAACACTCAGGGATAAGTCCTGGGTATGAAAGTTCTATGAGGATTTCCCCTTCTCTATTAAAAAAAAAAAAGGAAAAATCTAATTCTGTTATTTTAATTATAAATTACCCTGAAAGTTCTAGATGTTCCTTCATAAGGCTCAGTAGTGCCCAGGACATATTTAAAATGACCAAAGTGTCTTATCCTATATTCACCAATACTTGTAGATAAAGGCACATTCCACAGGATGTCCATCTCACTTGTTCCAGATACTAAAGATGTTCTCTTCCATGTAAACCTGTCGCAAAGTACAAACTAAAATAATTAAGTTCAAAAAGATACAACTAAGACTAGCTATCTAGGTTACTTGTAGCTAGTCTTTAGTTATTTGTAAATTCTTATTTTTTTTTCTATCACTTAATGCTGTTTAAATATTCGAAACATATTACAAATTAATAAATGAATATATTTTTTTAAAGTATAAGATTCATTTATTTTTTTTAGTATTTATTTGGAATGCTAACCCATATAGGCTCATAAGGCGAACTAAATCCATCCACCCCCCTCCTTCCTATGCAACAAACAATTGAATTTTTCACATTGATTCAGCTTTTTACTGTAATTTGTTTGAATTAATAGATAACAAAAGGTCTAGAATCACAAATGTGATTTCCCTCACCTCTCGCTTTACCATGTGAGCAAAGTAAGTAGAATATATCAGCTTTCTCTAATGTAAACTGTAAAACTGATACATTCAGTTGTATACATCTACAGAAACATTCTATGCTGCTATTCCAAATATAATTCAAACACTGCGCTTTATAATAATGGCCTAAACAAATTGGAAGTGGGATTGCTTCCTAAAATGCCCCTAACAAAGTTTATTAACCCACATATGATAAAATCTATACTACTTGAAGGGAGGTACAGAAAAGTCTACTCCACCCTTTAATTTTATATAAATTTGATTATAAACAATACTGTACTCCTATATTTAAATTGAGCATAAACTCAAACTAAGTGTAAATAGTATTTGATCAAAATCAAATTTTTAGTGACGGTGGTCTTTTTATTCTTAGAGGTATGATTTTATAAAAATGATTAGAGCCAATTCAGAATTTTGGTCTTGTGTTTGTTGCAGCCAATTCCAAATTTTGAGTCCGAAAAAATGTGCTACACCGGACGGGCGTAAGTCTTACATTTTATTTTCAACGGAAAAGCCCCACGTTCTTGGGTGCCACTTCCGCCGGACGGTCGTAAGTATAAAATTTTATTTTACGCGGACAAGCCTCTTTTCTGGGTGCTAACTTACCCCGAACGAACGCAAGAATTTAATATGCGAGTAAGGTAGAGGATTTGTTTCTTCGTGGCCTATACCCTAACTCCCCTATCAATTTCTTAAAATACCGTACATTATTTTATACAAGTAGTAGGCTACTAATATTTTGAAAATTCTTATTCTAATACATTTACACAAAATAATTTTAATTCTCTATATCTATCTTACCTTTACTTATGTTTCTTTAGACTCTATCCCAAAGGTGTGCCTTTTGGAGCTCTTGTTATCTCATCAAATCAAAATTTTACTTTTAAATTTTATTTTAGAGCACTTAATTTCTTTTTTTCAAATTTTGGAATTCACTTAACAAAGGATATTTTAAGAATATAGAACAAGGATAAAATAAAGCAAAAGCTTAAAGTTTCAAATATATTTGAAACTTTAAGCTTTTGCTTTATTTTATCCTTGAATATGGAGTTTCAACAAGAAATATCTGCTATTACATTAAAGTTGAATATAGAACAAGTTTGAACAAATAACAGATTTATTAATTTTGAAACAAATTTTAAATTGGAATGTTGAACACTACTTGACTTTAATATTTAAAATCATTACAACTTGCGTGAGTTGTCTTATTCTGACATATGAGATTTAAACATTATTTCCATAAACAATCTGATACACACTTATGCTATAATACTTAAATTATAAACAACATAAATCCTATTTTAATAATTATGAAATTTTGAAATTCTACTCTTATATTTGACCAATCTGTTTTCTTTAAATAGATTTGAAGTTTTTCAATAATGACAATGACTTTAATTAAATTAATTATTTCTTTTCGCTTATTTCCTTTTATTATGTTATTTATCCCCGATTTTATTAAAATTTTGAATTAATTTTTTTTTTAAGTTTTGAAAGATTTTTTTATATTGAAATTTATGCGGTACCTTTTTAAATTGAGTAGCGCTGGTCTTTTTTCCCTCAGATTTTGGATGATTGTGGTCCCTGAAGAATTCGCCCAGTGATGTCTTCCTCCAGTGAATCTTCGAAGTCCTTCTTTTCTTTTCCTGGTCCCGTTAATTCTTCTTTACGGCGATAACGACAAAATATTTAACTTAATATTTGCCGGAGTTCGTACTAAATTCTCTTCGGCAACCTGAATTTGGATGTAGTGCCGTATTCTTCTAAGGCGACCCTTCTTTTGGTAATTGTACTTAACCTCGAGAAGTACTGGAACACTAAAACGATTTTTATTTATGGCGATTTCCGTTTTCAGACTTACTAGAAGTGTGGTTTCCTCCTGGATGTTAGTACGAGACTGTCGATCTGAGCTGCTACTTTTCAGATCTTCAAAACTTGCCTATACACTATAGCCAACCTTATCATATTTTCTACTTTCTTTATTCTTTAATTTATTTTGGTTTTCCCACTTAATAAGTACGATTTTGAACTCCTTATGGCTTAGGTAATTATTCTGTCTCTATCTCTATTGTTATATATATATATATATATATTTCCTTTTATTTTAGTTAATTTCAATATTTAGATTTTCTTGTATTTTGCCTGTTTGGTGGTAGGCCTTCCCCCACTCTGTGTAGCAAGATCCGTCACTGCTTGACCTTGATTTCTTGTTACAACTTGGAAAATTGAGTTTTCTACCCTTGATTTCTTCAACTCGCCATAACTCCCGTTCGCTTTGCTTGATCTTTTGGATTGGTTAGTTTTGAAGCCCCTTTCTTCCTGGTTCTGTCCAAACTTTATTTGAATCTATGCGACCTTCCTTTCTTGAGTTATGGAGACTTGAAGGTTTCGTGAATTTTCCAATTTTACTTTCCTTATTTTTGAAAAACTTTAAAAATTTCCTTTTTGATTATTGTTCCTTCTATTCCAAAAGTCTCAAAACTGTTCCCCTCTTCTTCCTGGCTTCTTTGGTTCCCAAGTTATGACACTTCCTCCCTATTTGGTTTTTATTATCCTTTTTATTTTATTAGGTTTAATTATTTTTTAATTTGGATTAATTATTATTATTTATTGGTCTTATAAACACATCACTCTATTATTACTTTTTCGATTAATTTTGATTTACAAAAGTTTTTCGCTTTACACCTCTTTCTTTCGACTATAACTTTGTAAATATTTATTTTACAGTTTTGTTTTATTACTATTAGTTGTTCTATTTTAATTACTCTACAAGATGACATTATTTTTATAGTTAATTTTGAATTTTGAAATTTTAACATGTACTCTTATGGAGCTTTTCATGTTGAGACCGGATATCTTGATTATTCCTGTCCGGACAATCTTACATCACTACTAGCCTTGGCGAGTTACATTATTTTTCCCTATACTGAATCTAATTATTATTCTTATTTCTACTATTTTTGGTTTATTTTACTGAAATTTTTGGAATTTTGAGTTTTCCAAAATTCTTCCTTGAGATCGGTTTTTTGGACCGTCCCAGTGCCCACATTGAATTTTTTATTAAAATTGTCCATTCTCATTGCTGCAAAAATTACATTATTCAAGAAACTTTTTTATGTTCAGGGGCCTCAAAACTTATATTTCTTCCAAAATAAGACATCTATTTGTTGACCCATCATATAAATTTTTATACTACATATAATATGTAAGAAAGTAAAAATTGAAATTTTGATTCAATTTGAGCCTTTATACAACTTTCTTATTTCAGAAGTGTATAAGAAAATATTATCCTTTTTAAATAGACATTGGATAAAAAACAGTGAAAATTAACACTTTCATGAATGATTGTACATAATCCAAGTGTTTTGTTTATTACATTTTTTTTTTTTTTTTTTCAAAATTATTTCGGAACCATAAAACCACAATATTTTAACAACAAAATTAAACATCCAAATCATTACTCATAATCCAATCAATCTAATTGTTCCGTTATTTCTGACAAAAATAAATAAGTGATGGTACATAAAACTTTGAATAATTTACTCCCTTTCATTTCTAAACTTATATTAGTACAAAATATGAATAACTAAGTAAAATATTGAAACAGCCTATGAATAATCTTACTGTGTTTCCCAGTTTGCATCTGTTGCGATGACATCCCATACTTCCCCTTTCCTTCTTTCCACAGTTAAGTAGGTTTTCTCATGCATTAAATTGTTTCTAGGATTGCCTGCAACCTGTAAATTAATCGTAGAGATAGACAGATTCAAATATGATTTGTTAATAATATTGATGATTTTCTGGTAAATGTAATTTTTTTCATATGGTTTAAACACAAAAACTTCTTGGTTATTATCGCCTTAAAAAAAGAAGAAAAGTACATAAAATAGAGACGTCTAGCCCTTGAGTACTCTAATTGCATCAGAGTTGGAGAGAATAAAATTTAGGAAAGAACCGTGTACTGGTGATGAACTATGAGAGCTACTCAAGGTATCTTCAAGATATTGTGTTGAATAAATTCGTATTTGTCTATGAATATATTATGAAAACCTAATGATGGACAAATATTAAATCCGAAACACATCTCGTATTTATTAAGATAGTTTATTACTGATGTATAATAAGTAGAATTTTTTCAAAAAAATATGAGCATTTGAAATTGGAAATGTAAGTGCATAATTATAATTTTAAAACTGTTATTTTCCTGGTTGATCGAACTTTTCCAAGATAGTGCAAAATTAATATTTATATACATATAACTTTTGGGGAAAAAACCATAACTAAACTGTTTCAAATAATGTTAATTACCTGCAGATTTTGTAGTCCCAATTATTAAATTCAAGTTATTTTGTAAGCATAGATAGAAAACACAACTTTATTAAATAATTAATTGATAAAGAAGTAAATATTTTTCAAGTAGCTATAGGCTTCACATTTTAAAATAAGTTTAATAATTGCATATTAAAAATTACTTACAAATCTAACCAAAACAGTGTCTCCAGGATAGACAATATCGTTAGGCTGAAGTAAAACATCTCCAAATCTACGGTTCCATCCAGCATAGTCAAATAAAACTCTGAATTGAAAAGATAATAAGTCATTGAGGAATTCTGGTGGTTCAGGGCCTCGATCAATGGCTCTTCTCTAAACAAGTTATTATATTAATTGGTATTTAGATAAAAACATGAGAATTATTTGTTAACACATGTCCCTCAAATAAGCCAAAGAAAGTGAATTGCCTAGGAACGAGTAGACCTACTTCATTGATAACTATTTGCAATGAGAGGGAAATAATTTCTCATTACATAACATATATAGTTGTCAAAATATAAAACTAATACCAATTACAATTTAAAATTTTTATAAACAAAAATATAAAAATTTACTTTAAATTCTTTTCTGGTTCTTTTTAAGCGGTCTTAAGAAAGTTAAATACATCTTCATAAAACATTGATTAAAATCTTCATTTCAAAATATATAATCTATTAGATATTCCACTTTTGATATTTTGTTTGCTTTGGCTAGTACACGTATCAAAGGAATGGAAAACACCATTTGGATACCAAATTTTGTAAAAATCACCCCAAAAATAAACTTTCAATTTATCTGGCTAATTAACTTAAATTTTACTATTTGTTCAAAGAATGAGTATACCGAATTTCGTAAACACTGGACACTTCTTTGAATATGATCTTGTGGATGAAAAAACAAACACAGTTATATATATCCACAGTTCATATATATGAAAAGAATGGACCAGACCATTTCTCAGGCTAGGAATTTCAAAAGTAATTAATTTCTCAACTTTTAGATCGAACTATAAACCCATATTATCAGATAATTTGAATAATTGAATTTCAACAACTAGCAGTATCCGTGTGAATACTTTAAAAAAATTTTAAATCTAAGGAAAAAGTAGTGGTCTCAAAAAAACCATTTAGTGAGTTCTCAATATATTCAAAGAACAACATATTTGTGACATGGCTAGTACCGTGGCCAATGGCACCAGCCCTAGCGCCTGTGGCCCTCAGGTCCACACTCGTGAGTACAGCACAGTACCTTAAGGAATTGTTGTATAATTTTTACATTCCAGAATAACTTATTTACAAGTAATTATTGTAGGAGGTAATAAGGTATGTTAGATGAGAATTTGTTAATAAACAAAAAAGTTACAATAAGCATAACCTATTTTAATACATATAGACAGATTAAAATAGTCTTTTTAAAAAAAAAAAAAATAAAAAAAAAGAATCTGCTTTACAAAATAATCATTGTTAAAATATTTGAACAGCATAAACTAATTAGGAGGTTAATGAACTTAATAGAAAACTGTCACATTAATTTCCTACCAAATTTATAAATAACTAGAAATTGTGTTTAGGCTGTACAGAGCATAGTAAAAGAAAGAAAGAAAATACACTAACAAATGGCAAGAGATTTTTAAAAAACCTTCAACTCGGAGAGGAAATAAATAAAAACAGATGTGTATTAGTTTCTAAAATAACCATATGGGTAAATGCATATGAATGAGATTGTGCAGTTTAATCACCGATTGTCAGTCAACTCACTTCCTTCCATGTATCATCCATCAAAATTTACTTCTTTATGTTTACAAGCTGAAAGTGGTTGAGGAGAATTGTTCTAACCACATGGACATTTTTAACATTATTAATTATTTTTTATGGAAACAAAATGTTGAGAATTTGTAAGTTATAGCTATTTAATTTTTTTTTCTACGATCTTGAAACCTACGTTTAATGAAAACACATTATCCTTAATTTCTTAAATGTAAACAAGTTATAGAATTTAATAAAGTCAAATTATTATCCACCCAAGATGGTGGATCTCCTTTTAAAATAAAATAAAATTGTTAGAAATAAAATGATATATATATATATATATATATATATATTTTTTTTTTTCTAAAATCACCATCTAATACCTGCTTGAGAGATTGTGCCAATTTCTTATAGATGTCTAAATATATTGTCAACGTGTGAGGTCCGTAGATTGTAGAGGCAGCTTCATAGCGTTGAGCCTAAAAATGTTGAAATCATGTAATCAAAATTTATGTAAACTATTACACTCAAAAAGTTTATAAAATAAATTATTATTATAAAAATACCTTTCATAATTTTTTCCATAAATTTATATCTTTTTTGTTACAAATAAGTTTTTAAACAAAATATTAGCGAACACATTTTCTATAATCTTTGTTTACTTTAGCTTATATATGTATAATTTCTTCTAGGAAAAAACTAACAGGTTATAAATAGTTCTTTACGTATACGAAAATATAAAAGCACCTACTTTAAATATGTTTATCTCTTCATTTTTAATTAATCATTGTTAAATTTTTTGTAATTCAAAATACAAATTATTTATTAATAACAGTGAAAAATTATATATTCCAGTAACTAGTTATTTAAACACGGAATTGACCTGCCATATTTAAATTAAAATCATCTAATTTAACCAAGAAATTTTATAAATTCTCAATTGTTTATGTCATAAACAATTGTTTATGATATGTTACAGCTATTCATTATTATTTGTATTTGATACACTGGTGAGAAATATCATAAATAATGTGTGTATCAAATTTGAACCCAAGATCGTATTTATTTTCATACCGTATTTAATATTTTTCTGTAAAAATCAAAATATAGGATAAACGGAAAACTGAACATTTTAGATCTTATGTTTATAAGAAGTTTTTTTTCTTAAAATGATGCAATAAACACGCTGGAGAATTTTTAGATTTTCCTTTTTTAAAACCCTGTATAATGTACCCTCCCTCTAGTTAAATTTCATCTGAGTTTATTGTTTCTGTTTATCCTAACATATTATTTAACTTATTTCCTTTGATTTCTTTATTATTATTCTTTAGCCTAACTTAGTTTCAACTCCTTGTATACTATACATTTTAGGTTATCCTATTTACTTCTATATGCCACTACTACCCTAAAATTTGTAGGGTATAATGGAAAAAATGATATTATATAGTATATATATATATATTCCCCCCCTCTTCTCCCAAGAACAGTTTTTAATCAGGAAGATATTTCAATTTCGAAATTCGTGATTCTTATAACAATATTTGATAGATTCCAGCATTCTAAATTTATATTTTAAATTGTTAAAACATAATAAATATCCCATAAAAAATAAAATTTACAATTTTAGATACAAATTATTGGATAACAAAACATGTAAATAATTCCTTTGATTGTTGTTATATTAAGCCTTGTACTTACACTGTATTCTTCAGGTGTTGTAATATAATCTGAGTAGGTATTACAAAGTCCTGCAATAATAACATTCATCTCAGAAGGGAGTCCCAAACTTTGGGTGAGTGTATCTCTTAATCTCCTGCCTGCCATTGTTGTAAACTCCCCAGGCACACAGGCGATGGCAATGTCTCCGATCTGTGCTAAGTGGGTCGAAACGATCTCTGGCTGCCACTCAAATGGAAACTTGAACTTTAAAAAAACAAAAACAAGAGTGTAATTCAGAAATTACATGACGACCTAATCATTAATCAATAATGTTGTTTTCCTCTCTGAAACGAGCGGAACAAGATTTCTTGAAGTATTAAAATAACCGAGATTTTTGAGGTATCCAAAACATAACATGGATACTTGCTACACAGAAAACATGTTAGGAAATTAATTTATTCTCTTTTTAATTTGTAGATCCACTGGTTTGTTGTCTTGATTTTTATATACATATATGCAATTTACCAAGCTGCATAAAATTAGTTTAATCTAGGGACCTATATGGTTAGTTGGAGTAATCCTAAAAATTTAAAAACAAAACCAACTTTGGTGTAAAATGGAAAATCTTTAAATGATAAGTTAATACTTTACATAGTTACTTTGAATTTTATGTCTCAATGTAAAAATATTTAAGGTCCTAATTACCCTATGAAAAATCATGATAGTCAAAATATGACCACCATATGGAATAATCTCAACCAACTTATTTATTTTAACCAGTATAGCTAAGTGTAAAACTGTATAGACCAGGTTTGTTACTAGATAAGTGAATGCCAATTCACTTTTAACGTGGCTGGAATTACCCCAAGTAAAATAAAATCACGAATCATTCATTTTAATATGTTTAAATGTTAACTTGTATAAATGTAATTTTTGTTTTCTTTTACACAATGTAAATTTATCACTTTTAATTCATCTTAACTTTAAAACTATTCAAAATATAGGCAATTGAAAAGAAACATATCACTTAGCTCAAATAAGCAAAAGGATTATAAGACGAAGAAAATAAATCTAACTTAAAAACAAGGAATATACACTGAAATAGAAATGAGATTAAATAAAACTAGATTCCTAAAAATACTTAATTGAACAATGAAACACAATTCGATTTGAAAAAAAATTTAATACATAGCCATGACATAAATTGAAGTTTATTCTGTACTTAGTAGTGTTTGTTAAGGTTCTATATATTTTTTTAAATTTTCATCCTGGACTGGATAAACTAGTTAACAATCCTTTTCAATAATACAGTTCTGGAAGAGTACTAATAATGTAGTCATGGTGTTTGAGGTGGTCATTTTCACTTACAATCAATAAAATTATATATGCAGAAAACATAAGAAAAGTAACACATTTTTTGGCCTTCCCTTTAATGCTACAAGCAAATATTTACCTGGAACTATGTTTTTATTTATTACTTTTTCATATAATATTTTTGGCATGACTTCAAAGGTATAAAGACCACTTATCACTTGAATTTTACATTTTCAGTTCTTAACAAGAAATAATTGAACATGATGATGCAAGTAAGGGATTAGTTGGAAGTGGTAATAACTGAGGATGGAATATACCACTGTATGAAAAGGTTGAATTTTGTTCAGATGTTAACGTTGGTGGTATTTTATGGATTATATAGGAACAACTATGTTGGAGGGATAATTGAAATTAAAGATAAGGAATTATTTATATTTCTGGTGGGTTGAAGTGTTACTAAATCAACAGGTTTTTTGAGCTACTTGTTCATCAATTTTTAGAAATTGGTTAAAATTAAAAAGATCAGACTCATCTTCTGAGTGTAATTCTTGAGTATATAGATGTATCCCTGTTTTCTCAAATTCAGGCTTTTTGTATTTTTTTTATTTATTTATATTTTTTACAAGGATGTCATCTAAACTTGTCCAATAGTCCTACAATAATTTTAATTAAAAGGTGGCCTAATGTTTGACACTTATTGGCTTTGCCATATTTAACTACAGTAGAACCCCTCTATCCGCCCTCGGGTGGTCCGTTACTCCGGTTAATCCGACCGTGTTCGAGCTCGCGATATTGTGCCGACTTGCCGACTTGTTGATGACTCACGACCCGTCTGGTGCCATTCTTTCCGGTTTGTTATCGCTTTCCCGCTTCAGTGCTGTGTCATCCCGCTTCAGTGCTGTGTCATCTCTCGTGTTGTTTCTATTGATTTGCTATAGTACTTGCAAAGTTTATATATAGACTTTATTATATAGACTTTTAAAAGTTTATATATCACTTATTTCACTTTAAAAAAATCTCTTTATATAATATGTAATAAATATTGACTTTTTCGGATAATCCGACCTTTTTTGCGTTCCGACCATGCCCCCAGTCCCGAAGGTGACGGATTAGAGGGGTTCTACTGTATCTTCATTTCCCGTTATGTTTATCCAGAACTAAACAGTAGTTATCAAAGGATTGTATTTCATTTTTTTCTAAGAAAGTATAAAAGAGATATATATATTGGTTTCAATTACTTCTCGATCTATTCAAAAACTTGTTTCACTCCGTGTAGGTCTAATGTTGTTTACTCGAGGGATAAAGGTTAGACAAAATCAATAAAAAAACTAGGGGTTTTCTAGGTTTATAAGGTTGAATTTAAAGAACCAGAGAAATCATTATAGCTAACCAATAATTTGTGCATAGTATAGCATAGAGGAATAAAATTATACGTTGAGTAGGTATATGTGTCAAAACAAAACTAGTTTATTCTCTTTCAGAATCAACTGATATATGACTTTTACTTTTTCACCAAAAGTTTTCACTCAACATTGGTTATTGTGAAAACCTTTTTTTATCAGCATTAAACAGAAAGCTTTATTATCAGTTTATTATAAAAATCATACATAAGTTAATTTGTTTTTTGTCATATCTTTCTATTATTTTTTAAGAATGGAAAGATGAGGATGTGTCTTGATGTACCACTCTTGTAATAACTTCAGGTAATCATCATTAAATGATGCTTATTTATTTAAATTGCTGACTCTTCGAGCATAAGTGATTTTCATTTATCACAATACTAACCAAAATTTGCTCTTGTCAAAATACTATACCCTGTGTCATTTCATATTTGCTTGTGAAACGCCTATTTGGTCCAAAGTTTCAAGGGTAACTTTATCACTGATTCTTTCTAATGCAATAGTATTGGGAACACATTTTTTATGGACATGGCTCATTTGGGTAATCAATTCATCTTAAACTGCTTTTTCCAGATATTCTCAATTGCATTGTTGACTCTTCCTTTGCTTTGTTCTTAACTTTTTTCTAAAACAAAGCAATCTGAATTGGACATATCCCAACTTCACAAGAATTTATAGTTGAGTTCTATGTAAGCTACTGGTCGGAAATATCATAAAATTAAATTATTACAAAATTAATTACAGCCAGAAACATTCCTTTTTTATGAAAATGAGTACATATAACTCTTATTTAACGTGTTAAATACACAATTTTATATATGTTATGGATAAAATATCTTATATGTAAATGTTTTTGACAAAGTTTTTGCAGCATTTATTTAATTGAAAAATGTCTTACCTCTCCTGTACTGAGCAGTATTGGCTTTGGGTGATGACAAGCTACCTGGGCCTCAGAGGGTTTCTTTATAAAGTCACGTAGAGAATTCCAAAGCGGATTCGGTGTCTTGATGGACTGAGTGAAAGGAAATGCTCCAGGTCCATCCGTAGTTCCGGCAGCAAAACTGTAGCCCATTGCTGGAGAGCAGCCTCTGGCCTAGACATAATAGTTTTCAAATTAATAACTATAAGAAATAAAAATGAAATTTTTGACAATATTTTATTTTATTTTTTGTTATTGAGGGAAAAACTCAAAATTTTCAAATAATTAAATTATTAGTGTCATCTCATTTAAAAAGTATTTTTTAGATAACAAAAATGGGATAAAAAAAAGTTGACAAGACAACGCAACTAAAATTGTTGCCAAAATACTTCACACTTAATTATGTTAATGTCGCCATTTTATTTAGATACTTAATATGAAAAATATAATTTTTTTTTTAATATTAGGTTTAAATCTTATTAATGTTATTTTCACAAAGTGAACCAAAATTTCATTTAGAAATCCAAATATTCTCGTCTCTGGCGCTGAAAAGATCAACTCAACAATTTTGTTCTTGATAATAGATAACGCAAAACATATCTTGAAAGTGTCAAGTTTTAATTTCTAATGGTTAAAAACTTGATAAGGTGTTTTGTGATATTTCAAACAACCATTACAGTGTTCAGTTAAAAATCTGACAAACTGTGGTGACAGCCAGTTGTTGTTTTGTTAATGTCATTGTAAAAAATAAATATAAAATTTTTCAAATATAATTTATTAAATAAATCTCATTTTCGTAATTCTACTCCTCAATTGACTAAAATAATTTGGAACAAATTGGGGAAAAATTTTGATTGCTAAAGTAAAAAATGAGCAGAAAAAAATAACCCTTTTTTAAATATTCAGTTTTACTTACAAATTCACTAAATCGATTTTCTAAAAACGATGTTTATAAATCATTTGGCAATTAGAAAAAAATTGTGATATCAAGAGGGGAAAAGTCATTTAAAAAATCCAACTTATTATTTTGAAATTTTATGTCTAATCAATTTAATGTTTCTATCAAATTTAGAAAATGTGACCTACGGAGAGGATACATAAACATCCACATAATAAATATTATACAAATATATTAAGACCTATCAAAATGTATTTCTATATGCACATTTCATCATATCAGAACTAAATCAATGAAGACATCAGCAATAACTATATTTTCAATAAGAATATTAGCTAAGAAAGACATAAAGATTCCTGTTCAATGATGAAAGCTAGACCATATTTGTCAAGAAAACTGTTTTGCTTAGTCCAATCCATTAAAAGAATCATAAAATATCACAGCTTACTCAAAAGTGTTTTACACTGCAAATTACTACAACTTCATTATTAAATGCATTTCATACTTACATCTACATATTGTTGTTGATTTTCATCAAAGTAAGTAACACTATAGTTTGTCATATCTACAAACTGATGCACAACACTCAATGGTCCTGTGATTTCTTGTTTTTCACTTGTCAATAATTTCTGAAAACATATCATTTGATTTAAATTGTAACAGTTATTACTTCCTGGAATAAAGGTTGACATCATTAATGTAACAGTTAAAAATAGTTGGCAATAAATTGAAAGGTAAATTTAGTACTTACCCCAGTTGTATGATGACGCAACCAATTCTACTCTTGTCGGAAGATTTATGAAATTAGAATAAATAGTGCAAAAACAATGCACGAACGTTTTAACATACCCATTCACAATTGTAATACTAATCAATAAGCAAAACTATTTGCCGCCATCAAGGTTCATTTTTGTTTTTCCAATTATGTCTGAACTGTAATATTTATTTACCGGTACTTGTGATTTTTGTTCATTAATGTCCACATTTTACTAAAATTTAATCGAAATCGGTAGAGTTGATTTTGAAAATCAAATTTAACAGCCCCATGGTCAACTGAACTGGAATTTTTAGAGAGATTTTGACCAATATGTTTTGTTTGGATCCTTAAAAGGTGCACATGAGAAAAATGTTATATAAATTATTACAGCCGATTATGAGAAAATCGTTATTGTGATTTTTTCTTATGGGAGTTACTCCCAAATTTTGAGTTAATGTAAAAACATGCCTCGAGATGTGACTAAAATATACCCACATACCAAATTGGATTAAAATTAGCCTATACGTTTGAACTGTAGAGCAGTGTACATGCACAGACAACATATGCTTAACAGACAGACAAATATCATACAAACATAATTAAAAAAAAAAAAACTGCATTGGATTCAAAGACCAGACGGATACATCAGCAAAAAAATTGATGTTACTCTCTCTATACTACCGGCATGTATGAAAGTAAAAATGGAATGTCTTCTCTCACAGTGACTATATAGGCAATTTGAAAGTGCAGATTCTTGTAACTGTGCAAATATCAAATCTAGCAATAACTTCCATTATTTATCTTCATTAAATGTTCATTCTGGTACATAACATGCAGAAATCTACAAATTTTAACTTAATTTTGAATCTATACAATTTTTTACTCACAATATATATATATATATATATATATATATATATATATATATATATAATTTTTTAAACAGCCATCATTTTGAAATTTCTTTTGGATTCTTCTGAAAAATAGTTTAGTGAATGCAATAGTTTTCTATGTGAGCTCAGAAAAGTTCGAAATAACAAATTTCAAGTATCTAATTTTAGTGACCATTGTACATATTTATGTACAGACTACAAAACAAACGGAAGGCATATTGTAAACCATGTCTCAAAATTAATTAGTCCATGAAGATCTGTGTAAAAATGGCAGTTGAATTATTTTGTGACCATATTACTTACAACATATGATAGATAAGTAAAAGTATTTCTTCTTGTACTTAGTCTGGATATGAAGTATAAGATATGATATTGACTGATTATATTATCACTTGACTTGAGATTGGAAATTATATTTTGGAATATAGACAATTAGTTTAGCATTGTTGCCATTCTTCTTGATCTAAGGACTCCTACATACCCACGAATTCTGAAATTTCCATTGCTGAAATGAGCTGATAAAATTTAAAAACAACTTCCATTTTAAATTTGATTTATCTCATATTTTTTTTTTGTATATAGGCCTAGTCTGCTATAAAATTTGAAATTTATTTCTGCATGTTGTAACAGTATCAACCCCAATGTTGTACAATGAAACAGCTTGTGAGACAAATTTACATTTCAATAGTTACAAGTACGTAAAAAAAAAAGTACATTTATATAAAAGTTGGGTTCATCAGTTCAAATTACTTTAAAATATTTTAAATACAACTATTGATGAATTTTGCTGTCACTATTATTATTTGTTTCACTGTTGTAAAGCTCCTTAACTTAGTTGTTTGACAAACTTACCCAAGCACCTTCAAACAATCTCTCTCCTATGATGCGAGTGCTGTCAAACATGTCCACACCAGGCCCTGATGCTATGCATTGATCTTGTCCTGAGCATGAACTTGTTACAATGTCACAAGGAAGTCCTGACATTACGCAACGGGGTTCTCGAAGGTTAGGCGAAACATCACCTAAATTGCTTGAAGCAAATGCACCAACAAAAGGTCCCTGATAAATACCTAGATACTTAAGTAATTTTCTATAAAAAATGTTGTTTTATTAAATATATCTAAAATCTGTGTAAAGACAATGAAAATGTTTAAAGTAATGTTTTAAATATTTAGTTATTGATCATTTTTAAGTTTGCGCTAATTAATCAAAATATTTTTTTTAAATGGATGATATGGCTGACATATGTAAATAAAGATTCCTCTTATGTAAATTCGAATTTGATACCATAAAAAGATATAAATATTTTAGTTGGGGCCAGATATGTACACAGATACTCTACATAAACTCATTTTAAACAACTGCTAATAACATTAATTTGTATAACTTCTACTTACCCCTAATAATTCATCCACATTTGTTTGACTAAAATGTACACAGTCATGATTATCCTTCATCAAACTTTAAAATTTTGACAATTTGGGTTATCTGATGAGATAATGTTTGAAAATAACTGTACACACTTTTCATATTTTCATCTTAGTATTGTAAAAAAATTGCACAAACTTGCTCACTCATCCCTTCAACAAATAAAAATCAACCAAAACTATTTACAGAAACTGTCAGTTTGGCAGTTGACACTTAAAAAGTTAAAACTAATCATAGTCACCCTCTTTTGCCATGTTTTTTTTTTTTTGCCAATCCTGAAAGATTATATTTTGTTAATTGCAATTTTGTACAAGGGTTTGGGTCATTAATCTTCACATTTCACTCAAATTTGAACAAAATTGGTAGACTCAGTGTTTTTAAGTTTTGCTTGTTGCCATTCCGAATATTGATAGTAATAAAATTATTATAGGATTTACTGTCTTCAATATTCTTGTTTACCATCTAATGATGGCCGTTTTGGCTATGCTGCCATTTTTGGGTAGGTTTTCATTCCTTTGTCAAATACAAAAACACTTATAGTTCATTAGTAATACAAAACATTTACATGTATACACAGATATAATTAATTTTTTAAACACATCAATCTGCAAACAGTAAGGTCCACTGTCTCGATATGTACTGGGGAAGATGTTCAATAGGTTATCTGTGGGAAGGGGTTGTTATCTTTTCCATTGTCTTTTTAGTACAGTATCGTATAACATGTTAGAATCAATGTTGAGTTTTCATTTAATAATAAGTTGTTCTTTTACTACTGATGGGTCCATTTGTCTGTGCGCGCGGCTTGCTATGGCGCGGTGGGGAAGAGGGGAGTGGTTATCGCTCATTTCCAAAAACATGTGGTCCCGCGCAGCGTGCCGGACGTAGATTATTCACCTGTCTTCAATGTAGCTTCGAGAGCATCAAGTCATTAGCAGAGGTAAAATTCAACCTCATTGGTGCAAAAGAATGGGAGAACAAGTGCGAGTATGTAAAAACTATTGAAAATAATTACGCTTCAGCTGAGCCGCGGATTGACGACCTCGTGGAATCAATGATTATATCAGTAGGAAACAGCGACAGCAGTGAGGAGGACGATGATGACGATGATTTGAGCAGCATTGAAGAGCTGGGTTAAAATGTATGTAGACAATCAATAAATTTAATATTGTAAATCAACTTTTAGTATCACATATTATAGATGTTACCTTTGCCAGTACTGATATTTTAAAGGACGTAAAACAATAAAATTTGTTTATAAACATCATGTTTCTATATGCACTACAAATCTTGTAAACTGTAATTATATCTCACGAAAGGTAGACAAACATAGTTGGGTGAGCGAGCCCTACTTTTACAGAAGGGCTAGTAGCGTCAGAGCCGCACGCACAGACAAATGGTCCCATCAGTAATCTAAGAAGTCTTCCATGGTTCATTTTCACAAATGTATTGACAACTACCGATCTGACATTTTTGACAACAAATAGTTTTATTTGGTTAATATCTGTAAATATGTGTATGAGAAAGTTTATTCCAATGTTTTTCCTAACTTTACAAAGGACATTCACATAATGTGTGTGTAAGTTCCAATACTATTTTAATAAACCGTAAATTAAATTCTTAATTATGGTTTATTGGGAAATTTCCTTTTAAAGCCAAGCTCAGACCTACAAGAGTGGAGTATTTTTCCTAGTTGTCTGACTTACTCGAAGTGGACAGCTAGTTATAACTTAAACAACTTTACTCGTACTTTGCCAATCTGAGAGTCGCGATTCATCTTCTGTTCCAGCAGTACGGCAGCATAACCTACATTGTCACTAGATACTAATGTGTTGGAATTATTCATGCTTGTAGGATGTACAGCAAACCAATTGAATGCTCCTATTAATACACCGTCAGATCTTACGAAGCTTAGTTGTACTAATCGTTTATCCACATTATGTGTGTACCTTAACAAAAGAAAAGAATTTTACCATATTACTAATCCATGCTAGGCTCAAAATAAAGAGAGAGAGAGAGAGAGAGAGAGAGAGAGAGAGAGAGAGAGAGAGAGAGAGAGAGAGAGAGAGAGAGAGAGAGAGAGAGAGAGAGAGAGAGAGAGAGAGAGAGAGAGAGAGAGAGAGAGAGAGAGAGAGAGAGAGAGAGAGAGAGAACTCGAAATGTATACATAAAGAATTAATAAATCATTAATTTTGTTAGAAAATTTCTAATAAACAAAATCCTGAAATGTCCACTGACTCTAACCTTAGGTGTAATTAAACACTTTGTTTTTATTACACACTTTTGTATTTAAACATTTCTCCAATGGTTAAAATGTTTCCCCAGTTTTATTGTAGAATCAGCATTATGAATCATTTTAGATCATTAACTAGAAAAATTGGTTTACAAATTTTAAAATAATGACATTATATATGTTAGCAATAGTGAATGATTCATTACTGAGCTATGTGTCCTTGCTCAATAGCTAATTATATGCAGGTTTTTAATCTGTATTCAATAATCTTCTTTTTTTTTTTCAATAAGATTAAAACATTTTGAATTAAAAGCCACAAATTTGGGGACTCAATTTAGCACATATGCTGTATTTTTCTATTAGATCAAAATTTGATTAAAAAAATAATAATATTGGTCGATTAATTTCAAAATTCTGGACCATTTTACAGTTTAAAACTAATTATTATCTTATGAGCAATTCTACATAGATAAAAAATTATCTAAATATACTAATATTAAAGCCAAGGTTGACAAATTAACACACCCCTCTTTATTATGCAGAGCTGTATTAAATTAAGTGATTCAAGCTGATTACAAATAAAATTTTTTGTTTATCCTGACAACTTTTCATTTAGGGCGGTTTTGTAAATATAAATTACTATAATAATCTCTCATAAAGAAAAAAAATGCTATTGTGTAGGTTGGGAATAAAGATATTCAGATTAAAACCACCAGGTCTCAGTAGAAACCTTACTCACCTTTGTCTCTCAGCCTCAGGATTCATGAAATATGATGTAGGACTTCTGTTAACATTTGCATTCATTATATTTCCACTTATTATGTACACTTTGCCTTCTGTAAGTTTCCTGTGTGCACGTATAATACTCTGCATAACACACAATAGTTAATAGTTAGAAATAGTGTCTTTTTTTGTGATATAAAAGTGTCAGACAGAAACATTTTTAGTCGTTTAGATGAAAAGATGCCAGACACTTTTTTTTATAATATAATTTTTGGTGTAATAATTATACTGCTGATTTCTTCTATTAATTTTTCAATTTTGAACATGTCATATTTAAGCAGGTTATACAAAAAATCAGGATCCAGCTAATGTTTTCAAACTAATTCAATAATATGATGTAGATATATTTTAACAGTGAAAAATATCTCCCAACCGTAAATAGAGGTCAAAAACAAACTCACAATATTTGAGGTAGACATTAATTTGTAATCGAAATTTAGCCAGTTCTTGATTCAGCAAGACTGCTTTTTCACTCTCAACCACGAAAAAAAAATGTGCATATACATTTTTGCATCTGCAAGAAATGTCTGGCAATTTGTCAAATAATATGTTCACAAAAGTAGAGCCAAACGGTAATTTGTCATCTAACCCTAGCAAGTATTAAAGTTACTCGCACCTATTTTTTCCCTTGACAGTAGGAAATGTCTGCAAATAAGATTGTTGTATGCTAGTTTGGTTAAACAACATATACAAAACATCTGAATTTGACACTAATTTGTCAGCTGATCCCTAATTTTTCTTCGTTCAATGACCGAGAAAAATCTGCCAAACGTTTCAAGTCAAACAACGACACAGTAAATGTTGCTGAACACCAATTTGTTGCATGACCTGCTTAAATGTGATGTATTCAAAAAAACATTTAATGAAGAGGTTGCTACCAAAAATTGCCTTATTAGAAAAAAGTGTCTGCCACCCTTAAATCTACCAACTATAAATGTTTCAGCCTGTCATTTTTTTTCCATTGACACTATATTTCTAAGAGATTTAGCTATGGTACATTCATTAACTTAATAAATACAATACCAGTCAGATAGAATGTATTTGAAGGTGGTATCTCTCTTGTCTGGATTATTGTTTTATGAACTTAAAGAATTATGTATTAGAGGACAGAATAAAGTAAACAAAATAAATTATCTCTCTTGCTCCTACAAAGCAGTGTTGGAAAACAAATATTTAGCTCTTAATTTTTTTAGGAAAACTTTGTCTAATTTGTATGAACAAAATAATCAAGAAGTTACTCTCACTGATACCTAGGTTTGTTTATTCATAGATAATAATATAATCTGTTAATTAAAGATTTTACAACTACATAATTTTAAAATTAGATATAAGATAAAATCGAGCAAGATTAAAAGTAGAAAAAACCCCTGATGAAAAGACACAGAGTAGATTTTTCTGAATAATTTATATTCCTCAAAACATTAATGGTTTCCTCACCAAATAATAGTTTAAATCTTGTTTTCCATTGTTATGTAATATGAGATATTCTGCTAGCCCAATGAGTTTAGGAAGATAGAAATATATTGTACACGTATAGTTTAACAAGCTATAAAAATTACAAAAATAATGAATGTTGCAAGTTCTTACTTGCACGCTATTAACCATCATAAACCTAATAGCTTCTGACCAATTCTTATAATTCTATATCAATCTAAACTTAAGAATTCTATTTAGAATGACAAAATTGAAATCCTTTTTAGACATTTTATATAAATATAAAAATATTATAAAAAAGTAATTAATTAGTTTGCTTTTAAAGTAATTTGATAATCATTTGTGGACAAATGATAACAAATGTCCGATTAAATCATATTAATAATAATTCATAGGTGTTTGAAAATAAACCAAAAAATAACTCTAAGTTTTATAAAATCTAGTAACATTACTTTTGTAAAATTTGAATTCAGTGTTATGTAAAATACAATTTTTACCAGTTTCATCAAAATCGACCAACAAATAATAGGTTAAACAAAATATTGTTGTGTTTTATAGATTTTTGGGGACCAGTTGTGTACAAACGCATATCAGCACTCAAAAAATCATGTTTTATATAAAACAGATGAATAATACAAATTTTCCTAAATTTGATCCTACATTTGTGGTTTTGACAAAATATAATGATTAGTGATTGCAACAAAACTTTAAATTGAATGATTAATTCAGAACACTTATTTTTGAGATAATATGTGACACCCTCTTATCATCATTAACCACTCACCCTATATCGGATTTTTATCAAAATATAAAATTCTGAGTCAATTGTATTGCCCATTTTTGAAACAATGAATACCAAAACTATCAGACAGATAGATGGACCGGGAGTCATAATTCTGAAAATCGTCTAAATTATAAATATGTTCCCAATGGTTCAAAACATCAAGAAATATCAAAAATATGATATTGGAAAATTTGTACAACTACTATACATTCCTTACTTTAGATTTTACAAGCATTTAAACTGTTATATAATAAGAGTTTTACCCTAACGATGCCGCTAACGAGAGCTTTGAAAGTTTCTTGAACAAAACCTAGAGAGTTAATATCAAAGAGTAAATCCATGAGGAAGCCTCCAGGTGATGAATGTGTGTGAGTTCCACTAATCATTACGTTGTCTTTGTTGTAAAAGTTTCCAAAGGTAGTCTGTAGTGCCTTCAGAACCTGTCATCAACGTTTCAATTAGTAAATACGTACTTATGAAAGGAATCTCAATAAATACACATTGGTATATTTTCTTGTAAATATACAGTAAATTAAAAAAATATAATAGTCTACACAAAATTAACAAAGAAAAAACTTGAAACATGCAGCTCATGGGTACTGTTTCACAAACCATTCTCATTTTAATTGTTTTTCATTATCTCCATAAAATTGCACATTTTCCTTAAAAAAAAATCAAAATAGACGTTCCAAAAACTTTCTTATTCACCCATCCTCAAAACCAAAAATGCCAGTTCGGTAGTTGTCAGTCAAAAAGTGAAAATAAACCCATCTTTAAAAAAAAAATAGTATATATTTAAATAGTATCCAAAGTTGCTTGGCTTGTGTCATAAACATGTCCCCCAGTGGAAATCATATTTAATTTTATTAAGCTTTTTAACAATGGAAGTCAAGGTTTATTTTGGTTTTTGTTAACTATTTCTGAATAGTAATGTATTTTACTTGTGATTTTTCATACAGATTTGAAAAATTTGAACGAAATTGGTTGCAACAATTTAAAGATCAATTTTTGTCGTTTATAATGCATAGCTTATTAAACATTTTGTACTCATAACTCAAGAACGGGTATTTTTCGAGAGATGGCAACCAATACAATTTGTTTACTTCCTTAGGGGGTACACATAAGCAAAATTATATGAAAATCATTCACAATGATTTTCAGAAAATAGTATTTTTTTATCAGTACTCCCAAATTTTGAGTTATTGAAAAAGGAAGATGTCCCGAGGTATGTTTATAATATGCCCACATTCAACACTTTTGGATTGTACTGCACTACATAGACAAACAGGCGTTATTACAAAAACTTCTTTTTTTAAGACTCTGGGTCTGCAAAACAACCAACATTGATTTTTTCCCACCTATCACATAACTCTCTATATACTAATCTATTATGAATTAGTAAAAGCTAAAATGTTGCATAAGAACTCAAATTGCTCATCTGTGATTCACCTGTATTAAAATGCACAAAAAACAGTAATTTAGGTGTAAAAATCAAAATCAGTAAGATTAAAAAAACTAGATTTTACTTTAAAATTTGGTTTGTTGTAGAATTTGTCCGAGCTATTAAAGATGTCAAATGCTTCTACCAAATTTGGTGAAACTTTGACAAAAATTGTGACCACTTGAGTGAAAAATTGGCTAAAAACTTTCTTTTTTTCTTAATAAATCCAACGAAAAATGTGACTGTTAACAAAAATATTTATGTACCTATATAAATTTTGAAAAATCCACCAAAACTTGATTTAAGACCACAATTACTGTATAATTCATTGTTTCAGGTTTAGGTCACACGATGAAGATATTTGTAATTGCTATATTTCCAATATAAACATAAAAATATGTGTTCATAGTTCCATTATTGTATTTTCTAATCATACATATTTTCCTAGATAAATATTGTGAGTTTCAACCTACCTGCATACGGACACCATGAGCTCCCATTCCACAATCTGCAGAAACAAAAACAAGACGTTCCTGTCCATCATCTATGATAAATGCACGTGCGAATTGTCGCAGATGTATACCACGTCCTATTTGTTCCATCTTTGCATAACCCATCTGAAATACCAAGAAATAATTTATTTATTTTTAATATTGGCTTTTCAAAGGTTCTAAATGTTTTGAATCACTACAGATTTACAGCAAACTAAAGAACATTCCTGTACTCCTACCCCATTCTTTCTCATTACTTCACCATACTCCTTTTATCCAAAGCATTTCTCCTTTTTGTCCATGCTTGTTTCTCTGCTTGTCAAATGTTGGGGTGGGTTATGTTTCTTTTCTTTGATTTCCCATACTATTCTTTTGTTTATTTTAACCTATAGAAGCATACTTTAACTGTTTTTCACAATAATGTGTGTTTGTCTGTTCATCCTGTTAATCAAATTTTTGTCATGCAGGTGGTTCAATAGATTAAATTTTAATATGATCTTAAATTTAAGGTAGCTGTCTTGTGGAATAACTAGATTATAGATCAAAACAGTAAGGTTAGGTTAGGTTAGCATGCTGTGTGGAGTAATCTAACTCGCTACAGTTCGGAATTGAGAATGCCAGGGTTGCATAAGTTCAAAACACAATTGCTAGCTTTGAGTTTGTCCCATTTAGTATGGTACTTCCTTGTATGTATTAATCTAATGGGCTTAAATGAAAGATATTTAAACACGAAAACCGAGTAAGGATTAGAGGGAAAATAGAGTGATGATGAATGGTGATTATCTATTTTATTATTATTATTATTTTTTTTTAATCAAGGACAAATTATTTTTATACTATTCCAAATTATTCACAAACCATAATTGTCCTTTATTTTTAATGTGGGATGTTTTGTTGGTACAAATAATCTTTACAATTCACTAAAATTTCACCAAAATCACTTGCTTTGGTTTTGAGATAAAACTTTTATTTTTATTTATTTATTTGTTTTAAAACAACAGCAAAATGTCATACAGTTATAGTCAATTATAATACAATTCACTATATATATATATATATATATATATATATATATATATATATATATATATATATATATATGAATTAATAATTTATTACAACATGACTTTGAAATAATTGAAATTTTTCAGATTGAAGGGTGTTACAATTTATTGCTCCAATCCCTATATATATTCTGTTCACAATATCAGACAAAAGACAGGCAATGAGTGTCAGGCAATGTGAAATGTTGGAACAGTTCATTGTGGAACATAGAATTGTATAGATACATGTAAAGCAGAAGATTCGACCTTGGAGTTCATTATCTTCAAAGAAAACTTATAAAAAGATAATAAAACACAATTTTTTATTTTGTAACTTCCACGTTTTATTAGTCTAGCCGACCAATGGTTTTGCCTGCTAAAGCATTGATGAGGCTGTATTACGTACTGAAGAAAAATGAAAAACAGAGAACCTTAAAAACTAGAAGGTGGGAGTTGGATACAATGAATGGAAGGGTAGGGAAATACCCAGCCTGGACAATGACCATAGGAACAATACAGAATGGGAAACCGAGTTAATTGTTCTAGGTACAGACAACTTTTAAAGGTTTTACTAAGGGAGAATTATACAAATCTAATTGGTCATTTAAAACTAAATTATGATTAGAGTATCTTATTCTTTTAACTTCTAAGCTCTCCAAAGCATTCAATTTCCTACCTTTATTATCAAAATGTAATATTTTAAAATCTACACTCGAATTAAAATCCGACACTTGATGTAAATTCTTAAATAATTTGAAAAACTAATTGCCAACTTCTTTCATGTTCACTTAATCTATGTTATTGAGGAGTCTGTTTTCTATACTGTCATTATTCAGATGTTCAATCTGAGAGACTGCTACATTTTTAAACAAAACTTCAAAAAATTAATTTCTATGCTGACCATATCACACTTGGAGTTTGGCCTCTACCTTACTCCAGAATACTTTTGACACAGGAGTAGTACAAAGTCAGGAGAGCTTTAGGATCTTTAATATTCCTTTGATTGATAAAACCCAACATTTGAGGGGCCTTTTGTTATAAACTTTATTGATTTGGGGCTTGATGTTAAGTCACATGGCTATATCATGTAGGTTACTGTCTTAGACTTCCTCAAAGTGGATTTACCAAGCATGCACAGAGAATGGAATACTGAATTTTCAGTAAGTGGATATAATGAATTTCCACTTGCTTATATTTAGATAGATTTTGTTGGTAGAACAACGTTCATAAAACCTGTTCCGGTCTGACTGCAGTTTGAGACAGTCATTTTCAGAAGTGATCATTACATAGAGATTCTTGTCATTAGTAAGTAGTAAACACAAAGAATGCAGGAAGGTCATTTATGTAGATTAAAAACAATTAGGGTCCTATATGAGAGACTTGTGGAACTCCTTAGTAATATTATTTTTTGAAAAAAGCTCATGATTTCACTTAACTTGTTACACTAAATCAGTAAAATATGATTTAAACTACATGAGAAGAATACAAAAAAATCCAAACTCTTCCCCTTTTCTAAATAGAATATGATGTGAAATGGGTTCCAAGGCTTTCCTAAAGTTATAAATTACGTCTACTTTTATATCATATTCAAGGCTGCTATTAATATATGTTAACAATGTAGTTAGATTAGTCAACTGTTCCTTTAAAAAAATCATGCTGCTTTTCAGAAACACTTGTGTTTAAAGGTGTGAGCTACTCTAATTCAAATTTTTAGGGAATTCAAAATTGATACTGGACAATAATTTTATACACTACTTTTGTTCACTGCTTTGGGCATAAGAATGATATAGGCAGACTTTAAGGCAGAAGGGAATACTCCAGAGTTCTAAGAGTGGTGAAACAAAATTTTCAAGGGAAAGGATAATGAGCCCTTACAGTTAGTATAAAACAAGGCTGACATTCCGTCATGTTCTGGACTAGACTTAGTTTTCAGTTTTTTTTCCCCTTTACAATCTCTTCATTTGTGATTATAAGAGTTACAGAATGAGTTATTGAAGTCCTCCATCCCTGAATTACTTGACATAAAGTGGTGTATACACAGACAAAAAAAATCAGCAAAAGGATTACAGAGATATCATTACTATCATTGAATGAATTGTCCATGTATAACAATTGTGATGCTATAGCTATGGCACACTTTTTAGAAGCTAATATCAAGTCCCAAAATTTGTTAGGTTCTCCCCTCAATTTTATTCATACAAATGTCGTTGTATGCTAAAAACATAGAATCCTTCAAATCCATTTTGACCTTTGAGTACTGATTATAGATATTTGGAGAATCTCATTTCTGGGTGGTTATATCGGTTTGGTAAACCTTCAAAGTATTGGCGGGTAGAACCTTGATGTGTAAGCAGGAATTTTTTTCCTCCCACAGAGGGCATCAGTCACTCTTTGAGTGATGGAGTGTACTCAACATTTGTCAGATTTTTTTTTTTTTTTTTTTTTAAATAAAATAATGGAATGACTCAAGCAGCGGTATTGGATCAAATTTGAAGATACTCATGTGGATACCATTCAGAAGATGAACTATCACACAAATTAAGGAACGGTACAATCATTTTAAAGAAGGCTGCACTTCAGTTACGTTTGATTCATGTTCTGATAAGCCTTCACTAAACCAAAAATGACAAGATTAATTATAAACTTTCGTCATGTAGAACCATTGCGTCAGTGTGCAAAAACTTGCTGAGAGATAGGAATAAGCAAGGGTTTGGTTTCCATTGATTTGGCCTAGTCGAAGTATATATAAAATTATACCGGCGATGCTAGTGATGGAGTAGGATGCTACTCTATCTGAAAGTTTTGCAGGACAAACCAAACTTCATTAATAAAGATTCAGTTTTTCTAAGTACCATTATCATTCGTGATGAATGATCACACGGATTTACTAATACAACCTCCTAGAAACCAATATGAAGTTGTCACAGTCGAGACAAACATCCCACAGGTAATAAAACCATTGTAGATAAACAGCAATGTGAAATTGATCGTGAGGATTTTTTTTTATTCATGTGGGGTGGTACATCAGGAGTATCTATGACAAGACCTACCTAGATGTCCTCCATCATCTTTGTGATGGGACAATATTTTTTGTTTAGACTCTTAGGCGCAAAGTTTTGTTCAACATTTTTAAAACTAATTTTGAAAAAATCTACATATTGTATTCTTCCTTATAGCAGCTACTGGGGTATCCAGTATGTGCCATAAAATAACAGCTATGTGGCAAGTATTTTACCTCATTAAATTGGAAAAACTATAGTCTATACTCACAAATGGAATCTCTACAGGAGGTCCAGTGATATCTGCAATACCAACTCCAATCTTGTAGCTTTCTCCTGAAGATGTTAGTGCTATTAGAAACGTCATGGACCACCACAATACATCTAGACAATAAAATAAAGACTTGAAACACTAGTAAAAAAGGGAAATGACTTTGTAAAAATGCCACACATCGTGTGACAATTGTAACTGTAGTAAAAAAGGGAGCTCTAGTTTTTTATGAAATGCTTATTGATTAAAGTTGGGCACCATTTTGTAATGTATTGTTTACAAAAACTAATAAAAAAATTAAAAAATAAATTAAAAATTTGATTAGTGAATATTACTATCTCTTGGGTCATGATTTTTTTAAAAACAAGTGTACTCAATAGAACATTGGATAAAAGAATGGAAGTCTTTTTATTCTGAAATGCACATAATTTTTATTAAGTTGAAATTATTGAAACATTTAATATATGAAATCAAATTCTTATAAACATTAACTATTTATTAGTACATTCTATATATTTATATTATTGAAAAAATCCTTAAAAGAAAATTTTATTTTATTAATTTTGTTAAATTTAAATTTTGGTTGCAACTGTACTATTAAGATTGAATTTAATAAGATTTTATAAAAAATAATAATAAACCTTTTTCATATATTAATATGCAATAATATTCATCAAATATTTAAATCAAAAAGAAAATCTCTTATAGGTTTTAAAATCTTAATATTACTTTCAAAACCACATATTATCTATTATAATAAGCCATCAAACAAAATTCATTATAAGTATTAGATTAAAGTATTCATCAAATTTGTAAATTATTGAAAAATCACATTTTATTTTATATAATAATAGTTTATACGTGCTTTACCAAACACGCGTGTTTGTTTAAAATAAACTTTTTATTTGAAAATCACACCCCTCTCCTTGTTGTAGCTGCATGACATCGTTTCATCACTATCACTCCAACCATTATTGAAAGTTAATGTTTTAAGTTCACATTTCTAACTAATAAGAACACGTTAATTGTTCATTTTGTGAAAAGAATAATTAAATATTCAAATTGTTTTAATTTTAGATAAAACAAAACTAAAACTTAGTCTTTACATCCATATTTTCCGGGTAACTTACATTTGCTGAATGTGTAAAATTAATAAGTCAAATATTTAACTTTAAACGTTCATAATTAATTCAAACGTGATCAAATCTTTATCACATTACATTATCACTAAAAGAGTTCATTTTTATTGTAGAAAACACTTATATACATTGTCTTTGTTCTGCATCGGACACGATTACTGATGGGTCCATTTGTCTGTGCGCGCGGCTTGCTATGGCGCGGCGGAGAAGAGGGGAGTGATTATCGCTCATTCCAAAAACATGTGGTCCCGCGCGGCGCGCTGGACGTAGATTATTCACCTGTCTTCAATGTAGCTTCGAGTTGTTTGTAAACATCATGTTTCTATATGCACTACAAATCTTGTAAACTGTAATTATGTGTCGCGAAAGGTAGACAAACATAGTTGGGTGAGCGAGCCCTACTTTTACAGAACGGCTAGTAGCGTCAGAGCCGCGCGCACAGACAAATGGTCCCATCAGTACCTACATGAGCGATACACTCTCACTTTTTAAGTTCTTTTCAGTCTAAATATTCAGTTTCTAGATTCACACTTATTTGAATATTTTACCATTTCACATTTTTTACTTAAACAGTTCATAACTATTAAAGAAAAAACACTTTTCTTTCTACTTTTTCTTTGTCCAAAAACTGGACTCGCTTTAAGACTATCCAGACTAAATAAACTAAAAGCAGTTGGGCGGTAAATCCCCCAATCTTTCTTCTTTGTATTCAAAATGTTTATACTGCACTTTTTAAATTATAAAGTTTATAATCATTCTAATTATTACAATACATAGAATAAATTTCTGTGATCATTTGCCCATTACTCATTTTATTTTCTAATTTGGTCCTTTTTAATTCAATGAAATGAAAAACAAAATGCGTTTCTTGCTCGTCTCATCAAGTCTAGGCGTGTATACCCCACTTTCATCTAAGATCAAAATATATATTCCATTCTATTTAAGATCAAAGAACTAAAAATGTTCACTATTACACACTACATAATATACCCGATCTTTTTTTATTATTGATGGTTTTAGTATAAAAATTATGACCTTATAAGATATTTGCCATATTATAGCTGATACGCTTATGTCAAAGGATACAAATGTTTACTTTCTCACATTCACATAGTATCTCAGAATTTAATTTTTTATAAAATTTAGTAAAAACATTGATTAGTTATTATTTAACAAAGTTATTGTACGTCAAACATAAAAAATTTCTGTTTTTCGACTACATTTTTATGGGATTTACAATAATTTTTTCATAAACTACAAGAAAACCCTATAATGGTCTGGAACCTATATTTTACTATTTTTTAGGTCAAAAAACCTATAGGACCACCAAATTTGCATAGTAATTTATGACCCGTGAAATTCAATTTGGTCGCATAGTAGCTTACCGGTTGACCAGAAATCCGGGCGAAATCTTTCGGTAGCCTATGATGTTTATATGAATTTTTTTAATCTTATTTATATCTATAGAATCATTTCAGTGGGTTTTGCCTTATGTAGATGATTTAATCTTTATAACTGATGTCAAAATCAAAGAGATTAAAAAATTAAAATAAATAGTACAAACATTTTGCAGGAATGGCATCAAAAAGTTTGACCTGTTGGTTTACTACACGATTCCAGTGGCATTGCATTCGGTCATTGGTATTTTCTTGTCGACTGGTAAAGGCCCGATTTCCTAGCTACCGAATTCAGTTGCGGGTTTTTGAATTTCGCATTATATTCTCGGCATCTGCGTTTTCCGGCATGAGCGTTTTCCTAGAACGGCGATAAGCGCGGAGAGGGTGCGCATGTGCCAGTTTAGTTACCTACAGCAATGACTACATAAATACTATTTATGTAGTCATTGCCTTCAGTGTGTTGGTGGACATAGTTGCAATGCCCTTCCTAAGCAAGTTTAAGAGAAGGGAGATTTGTGCTGTTCTGTTATGTTCACTAATGCAAGACTTTGACGATGAAACTGACTTAGTTATCGAACGTAAACTTTGCTTGCGGCAAAAAACAAGTGAAATATTTACTACTCAGGAGAGGGAAGGTGTTTTCAAGCTGCTAATTACCAAACACCTGTTAGACGACGAAACTAAATTCAAAGCATATTTTCAGTGAGTTTCGTTGAGGAGGACTTGAAAAGTGAGCCATGCAATCGGGTGAAAGACCAGTTTCACCAGCGGAAAAAGTAGCACTGACTTTAAGGTGGGTATTAAGTAATATACAAGTTATCGAATTTTAATTAAGATTTATTTTTCAAAATACACACAACTGAAAATATTATTTACACTTTACAGTTTATTGATATTGTCCAGTGTTTACATCGTCCTTTGGAACACTGCTTGCCGGCGAAGTTGCATAGTTAAATGTAGAAAATGAACGGCTCCCTGAGCCCGAGGTAGTCGCAGATGTCTGATTCTGACGTTCGAAGCGTTCAAACGGTTTCCAAGTAGTCCACCTACTGGCGGCATTTAAAATATCTAAACTCCCACACATTAACAATAAGCCATATAAACCGTTAACTTTTGCGAGACGTAAGTAATAAATCATAAATAATCATAACGCTATTAACATTTACAAGATACAAAATTTCAGACCCAATTGTAACACATTCATAAGCCATATAAACGGTTTAGTTTTCGAAATGTAAGCAGTCAATCACAACACAACGTGAATCCCCACAAATAAAATAGGCCTAAGCAGTATATAAGTTAACCTAAAAATAATTTAAAACAGCTGTTATAAAAGCATCAAAATAAAACGTTTTTGAAAATTTATAACAGCTGTTTCAAATTATTTTTGTTGTGAAAACATATTGTTTACCCATAACAGGCATGTCATTTGTGATAAATTTATTACGAAAAAATTGGTTCCAAGGAAAATGAATAATTTCCTACAAACCTGTTAGTAACTCTGTTTAATTTGACAACTCAAAAATTAAAATCGACCCAATAGTAAAGAAATACGCGACTGGCGGAGAAATTACTTAGCAGCGAATTAAATATAAAGCAACAACGGACTACAAATGCATAAAATATTCTTATTCATATCACATAGGTTGATTCGGTTATATCCTCTGCATAAATAATTTGATGTACAGTTTAAATTGTAGGTTAATACATCCTTGACTTAGATAGGCTGTCGTGACGCTAAATATCCACATGTAGTGAACTATAAGCTACATAAGGTACAACAAAATTAAGCAAACATTTTCACTCATAAGGTGAAATTCGAAACAAAACATAAAAGTATCCGTCGCCATCTTCCAAAATCTTCAGTTCCGAAATTATCGGTCGTAAATTGATGTTGAACGTATTTTCATTTTATTTGAGAACTTTTTCTTTTAAACTTGGCATATTTTTAAAAATCGTAAACCTGCACATTCACTGAAATTTTATCGAAATCATTTGGGACAACTATGAGATATTTGACTTTCGAAGGCAGGTGTTATTGTTGACTGATAACTCCAAAACCTAAATGACGACCTACATTTTGAAGTTGTGTCGTAAAGGATTACATTTTTGCACATTAAATAAAATTGTTAGAATCGATTTTGATCAAATGAAATGGTTGTATTTTGAAAGAAAAAGAAGAAAAATCAACACCTAAGTTTATATCCGTTTTGTGGACGTTATTATAGCCTACAGAATTAATTATGTAATATAATTATAGTTATGTAATTATGTTTAATAAGATTTATTTTATATAAACAAATACCCCACGTAAGAAATAATTGATATAAGTTACACAAATTTTAGATTTACAACATACTTATTTATTTTTAAAACAAAACAAAACCAATCAATACAGTTCAAATTTCTCTTTTAAATTTCTCCTTATTAAATGTACAATTCCAAAATTATTGTATATCAATTTTAACTTTAAATTATTTATTTTATATATAAAAATTCGCAGATTTTCTTTCATTTCTCTCTTTTTTCCAATTTCCTATTTTTTATGCTCCTCCTCAATCTTCTATTTTTCCTCCTTCATTTCTTTTTATTCTTTTCCATTTCCCCCTCCAATTCTCCGAATTTCTTGTTCATGTTTTCATTACTTTCTTCTTTATTCTCTTCAAATTTCTTGTTTATATCTTCTCTCAAATTTCGATTATTCTCTCTCATTTTATCATTTCCTCTTTATATTATTTCATACTCTTTCTAATTTTTGATTAATTTCTTCCATTTTCTTTTCTACATTTTCAATATTCCCTCCATTTTCTTATTGCTTTCTTTTAAACCCTTTTCGTATATTTGTTTCGTACCCTTTTCTGTACTCTTATATATTTCTAATTCCTGCTCAGCCCAATGTACTTGTCTCATTTCCATTATCTGTCCTTCTTCTTCTTCTTCTTCCTCCTCCCTTTTCAAATAATTCAACATTGTCCACAACCACCTCAATCGATTTCCTGAAATATAACATTTTTCTCCTACTCCTTCTATCCTAACCTTCTTTGGCCTACTCCTCTCTTTTATCTCTTGTTTCTTCTCCTCAGTTGGTTTTGGATTTTGTCTCGGGTTATACATTCCAGATTCTGTCATTTTTCTAAATTAATGAAACTTTTATTTATTTATTTTTTACTTTTTAATTGTTTAAATTATTTATTATATTTTTATTTAATTAATTATAAATGATTGCTTGTTCTCTTGTAATGTGGATAAATATTGAGTCTCACGTTTTCACGTTTATTTTGTATTTATTTATCCGTCTCATTTTAATAAATCACGTTGGAGTGACAAAATTAATCTAACTAACTAACTACCCTCATGAAATAAATTTTATAAACAACACAAATTATAGATTATAAGAAACCTATTTATTTTAAAAACAAAACAAGTCTTTAAATTCAGTTAAAATATCCCTTAAATATATATAATTATCCTTAATTAGATGTGAAATTCTAAAATTATTCTATATCTAATTTTAATTTCAAATCTCTCTCTCTCTCTCTCTCTCTCTCTCTCCCTCTCTCCCCATCTCTCTCTCTCTCTCTCTCTCTCTCTCTCTCTCTCTCTCTCTCTCTCTCTCTCTCTCTCTCTCTCTCTCTCTCTCTCTCTCTCTCTCTCTCTCTTTCGCTCTCCCTCGCTCTCATTTTCTTTTTACATATTTATTGATATAACCTAACTGTAATAATGGCTCGGTTATTTCGTACCATCATATAATATAGTCCATTCTTTGACAGTTTTCTTTCGAATGGTCACAATTCTTTCGGATAAAACCGAAGTAAGGAATGGTTCAAGCAAAAAAAAAAGTTATATGGTGCCGATGTGTATTTTTACCTGGGAGTGGATACCATCCCTTCTCGGGGGTGGAAATTGGTACACTCAAAATAGCCACAGAAATCGATACGTAGAGGGATTAATTCTAAGCAAAAAATGTTCTACGAAGTTTTTGGATAAATCAATATTTTTCGAGTTATTCCCGTTTGAAAACGATGGTTTTTCATCTACAACATGTATGTTTTAGAGCAAATAATTCGACATAGAATGTAGACTATTCCCGTTAGATATACAAATATAGCGTGACTATTGTTAGGCCTACTTTCATCTAAAGAAACGGTTAAATTGACAGTCAACTGGTTTATTCACGTACAGCATTGCTTTACTGATGTCTGTTCCGCTTACTGAACTAAATTCATTGTAGGAAGTTTTTGTATTACACAATAAAATGATTTGAAAAAGTACATTGTAAAATCTGTTATCAAATGATGCTTATTTCTTTCATTTCTCATCGAATGCCTACATTTCACATCTTGGAATTGAAGGAAATTATAAATCAGTCCACAAAATTATTGAAAACAGAAAATTTTTGTTTTTATTACAAGATGAAATATGTTATTTTTCATTATTTATGTAGGAAATAATTTTACGAATCTATTTTTAAATACTGTTCGATTATTTGCTGTTGTTTGGAGATGATTGGATAAAATTATTTTGAAGTTAGAGCGAAAACAAAATATCACAAAAGAAAAATTAGTCTAAAAACACAGAAGGAGGTTTGTGTCGAGTTACAGTCGACTCTACACATTTTTATTATTAGTCTACAGAAAGCAGCAAGGGTTAGGTTAAGTTAATCTTCCGACATCTGTTCCACACGACGCCGACACCGACACCGCAAGGCTCTATTTTAATTACTAAAATTATAATTACTTATAAGCGTACAAATATTAATATTTCAATATAAATTTCCAGCAGGCTACTAATATCGTAATGAAGTAGGGAGCAGGTATAGGACTGTAATCTAAAGTCAGTAGTGTGTTTACATCTTTACTTTGCTAAGCCTCTGGTAAACATCATTCTTGTCTTAATAGGGTAAATTCATTTAGTTTTGTTACATTACCCAAGTCAAAGAGCTTGATTATTTGTGCAGTATTGTTTTGTTCTTATAATGCCGCGATTTACAAATAGACACTAATGCTAACATATATTTTACTTATGTTTTGTGTAATAGAAACGCACGTAGAACCGAAGAAGAGGTTAGGTTAGGTTAGATTAGGGGATTAGGCTAGGTTAGGTTAGGTGCGATATCTAGAACGTCCTGCTCTCAGCCTCAGCCGCGGTGTGTTTGCAAGGATACTCGTAGGAACTGGTTAGGTTAGGTTAGGTTAGGTTATATTAAGTTAGGTTAGGTTAGGTTAGTTGCGATATCTAGAACGTCCTGCTCTCAGCCGCGGTGTGTTTGCAAGGATACTCGTAGGAACTGGTTAGGTTAGATTAGGTTAGGTTAGGTTATATTAGGTTAGGTTAGGATAGGTTATTTTACGTTAGGTTAGGTGCGATATCTAGAACGTCCTGCTCTCAGCCGCGGTGTGTTTGCAAGGATACTCGCTGGAACTGGTTAGGTTAGGTTAGATTAAGTTAGGTTAGGTTAGGTTCGGTTAGAGTTAGGTTAGGTTAGGCGCGATATCTAGAACGTCCTGCTCTCAGCCTCAGCCGCGGTGTGTTTGCAAGGATACTCGTAGGAACTGGTTAGGTTAGGTTAGGTTAGGTTATATTAAGTTAGGTTAGGTTAGGTTAGGTGCGATATCTAGAACGTCCTGCTCTCAGCCGCGGTGTGTTTACAAGGATACTCGTAGGAACTGGTTAGGTTAGATTAGGTTAGGTTAGGTTATATTAGGTTAGGTTAGAGTTAGGTTAGGATAGGTTATTTTACGTTAGGTTAGGTGCGATATCTAGAACGTCCTGCTCTCAGCCGCGGTGTGTTTGCAAGGATACTTGCTGGAACTGGTTAGGTTAGGTTAGATTAAGTTAGGTTAGGTTAGGTTCGGTTAGAGTTAGGTTAGGTTAGGCGCGATATCTAGAACGTCCTGCTCTCAGCCTCAGCCGCGGTGTGTTTGCAAGGATACTCGTAGGAACTGGTTAGGTTAGGTTAGATTAGGTTAGGTTATATTAGGTTAGGTTAGCGTTAGGTTAGGATAGGTTATTTTACGTTAGGTTAGGTGCGATATCTAGAACGTCCTGCTCTCAGCCGCGGTGTGTTTGCAAGGATACTCGCTGGAACTGGTTAGGTTAGGTTAGATTAGGTTAGGTTCGGTTAGAGTTAGGTTAGGTTAGGCGCGATATCTAGAACGTCCTGCTCTCAGCCTCAGCCGCGGTGTGTTTGCAAGGATGCTCGTAGGAACTGGTTAGGTTAGATTAGGTTAGGTTAGGTTATATTAGGTTAGGTTAGGATAGGTTATTTTACGTTAGGTTAGGTGCGATATCTAGAACGTCCTGCTCTCAGCCGCGGTGTGTTTGCAAGGATACTCGCTGGAACTGGTTAGGTTAGGTTAGATTAAGTTAGGTTAGGTTAGGTTCGGTTAGAGTTAGGTTAGGTTAGGTTCGGTTAGAGTTAGGTTAGGTTAGGCGCGATATCTAGAACGTCCTGCTCTCAGCCTCAGCCGCGGTGTGTTTGCAAGGATACTCGTAGGAACTGATTAGGTTAGATTAGGTTAGGTTAGGTTATATTAGGTTAGGTTAGAGTTAGGTTAGGATAGGTTATTTTACGTTAGATTAGGTGCGATATCTAGAACGTCCTGCTCTCAGCCGCGGTGTGTTTGCAAGGATACTCGCTGGAACTGGTTAGGTTAGGTTAGATTAAGTTAGGTTAGGTTAGGTTCGGTTAGAGTTAGGTTAGGTTAGGCGCGATATCTAGAACGTCCTGCTCTCAGCCGCGGTGTGTTTGCAAGGATACTCGTCATATCATTATTTGACCATATCAATAACTTTGATAATGGTTAATTCTGACAATATTGACATTTTATTTCTTTTGTAGAGACTGTTATATTACCAACCTACTTTCATTATCGAGTGTTGATTTATAAAAAATAATTGTAAAAATACCATAATTGACAACTGTTGATTGTCAATTAGAGAACCAAAATCTAAAATACCTTCTAATTTAATCACGACTTTTGATTTTCAAAACGCAATATAAACGAAATAGTAAATTATCGATTTGCTTATACCGTTGGAAAAGCAATAGTTTTTGTGAAATTTGAACACCTATAGGTGTAGTCCGTCAAACAAACTTGAATTTTAACAAATATTTCAAAACTTTCGCTTTTTTGTGGTTGAGGGCTTCTAAGTAAAGCATATTCTAAGTTTTAAAAAACCACGTTGGTTCTGTCTGGGAAATTTAACTTAGTTTTTGAAAATAGTTTTTTTCACTTCACTTGCTAGGTGAAAAATACTTTGAGAATATTGAATTCTTAACTGAAAAGTCACGTTTTTCCTAAAAACAAAATGTATATCTCAAAATGAAGCGATATATGATGGGGCTTCTGTGATCAATTTTGTTGTAAATGAAAGTGTACTATCACCCAGATTTTTTGACATATTGTTCACCATTCACCCTGTTAAAATAGTTTGCATTATTTTCTATCATGTAATACATTATTTCCTAAATTCTGATGCCATAGGAATCAAATACGAGTATTAAGTAGTTATTTATGTCTATCATTACATTATTTTTCACAACTTTATAAAAAAAAATTGATCCATCGCAGGACGTCAGGCAGATGTGAAACATCAAAATTAATTCTTATGAAAAGTATCAAAAGGAAAAAAAAGGTATTTGAAGAAAATAACAATGAAAATAAACAAATGTTTAGATTTTTGTATATAGAACAATTATTAGATTTTTACAAAAAAAAAAAAAACAACAAAAAATGTGTTTTAGGCCTAATATAACCTAATAAACACTATAGGTCTAAGTAATTTGATTATCCAAAATTGAAGGATAGTTTCTAAGTATAATATTATTGTAAATTTTGAATTAATAATAATGGTTATTTTATTATTCTTTTTTTTTTTTAAAGGTGATGACCGAGAATGAGAAGAAGAAGAAGAAGAAGAAGAAGAAGAAGAAGAAGAAGAAGAAGAAGAAGAAGAAGAAGAAGAAGAAGAAGAAGAAGAAGAAGAAGAAGAAGAAGAAGAAGAAGAAGGAGAAGGAGAAGGAGAAGAAGAAGAAGAAGAAGAAGAAGAAGAAGAAGAAGAAGAAGAAGAAGAAGAAGAAGAAGAAGGAGGAGGAGGAGGAGGAGGAGGAGGAGGAGGAGGAGGAGAAGGAGAAGAAGAAGAGCTCATCAAAAAGGTAATCAAACTTCTGATTTCGTGTTTATTTTTATTACAAAACTCCGGTATGATTGATGTTGTAGTCGTTTAGAATAGGTTGAAACGCTCGAAGATAAATCACCTCTGCGTTTAATCTCTGCGTTGATTGCTGAACCGATGATCACTGTAAATTAGTGTTCTTGTACACTTTATTCAAGTGATCCTGAGCACTGGGAGTAAAATAATCCTCTATTAAAACAGTGACACACTGACATTTATTGAAGAATTTAAACGTACTATACAGAATGATTCACGAAGATTTACCGGCGCTTTTTCTTTTTTAAAGGGAAAAAACTTATAAACATATGTCCTAAAACGCTTTGTTCTAGTTACGGCTAGCGAAATATTTCGCCCTGATTTCTAAAAATCATTCTTGCTGAAATCTCTGGGACCCAAATTAAGAGGCATATTTGGTAGTTTTATATGGAATTTGACCTGAAAAACTGGAAAAAGTAGAATTTCAGAACTTTCTCCAGTAGTTTGTGAGAAAAACTATTATCAGCATGATGGTGTACCTACTTGTTGCTAGCTGTGCGAGCCCACTTGAATCGGCATTTGAGGATGACACATCAAATTCGTCCTGTCTGACAGCTGATAGACACCTGAATTTTGACCATCACGCGTAACTTCGTATCAGTAAGTCAAATGAATCAGGTTTTTTTTAAAAGGGCGTACGTGACAAAAAGTAAATTGTCGGGAATCTAAAAAAAAACCTTCCAAAAGCTGTATTATTAACTTTTTTTGTTGCAGTTGGTATTTTCAGTAAAAGACTGTTTCCTTTACCTGTTCAACAGTAAAACTTTTATTATTATTATTTTTTTTTTGTGGGAATTGTGGGTAGTCTAAAATTTGAAACGTAGCCTACGCCCTTTTAATTACTTCTATGTGTGTGTAGAAGGTTCAATATTTCCCATGGGTAAGAAAATGTCTACTTCAGATATTCTCTAATAATACAATAATTTTATAAAATATGAAAACTGCGTCTGTTGGCAGTCTTATTGGACCTTTCTTGTTAATAGGAAGGGTTAAAAACCCACAAATATAACATAAATATTAGAGTTACAGGTAGAACTGGTTCCAGTATGAATGTATCTGAACCATCAAAACCAGTAGGCCTACTCTTTGGACACCACGATTACAAGGCTGTGAAACACATTCGTTGGTTGGTGGTTTTGTAACGGTTGATTTATGACCCGGACTTTTATTCCGTAATGCTTAGACCTTCGGGCGGTAGCACAACAGAGACTGTTCCTGAAATATACGGAGAAAATTAAATTTGGTAATAGATTACTTTACAGGGCATTTCGTGAAGAAAAAGAACTACTGGACGAGTTCTACCGGTGAAAATAATGAAAAAAATTCATATGAACTTAGGAAACCTTCGTTTTTCTTCTGTTGCCTATTTTGTGTTTAAAAAATACAACGTTTTGAAATTATTGAGCTTAAATTTGGTAGGCGCGTTGTTTATACTATTTTTGTCTGATATTACAATGTTAATCAAATGATTTATTTGTAACTTATTTTTACTTTGTAGTTGACTTTATTTATATAAATTTTCTCAGAATGTAATTCTCTATAAGTTTTGTTTAAAAGTTTTATCTGTTGAACAAGGTTTTTGTTTATGAAATATATATGAGAAAAACAAGATTTTTACCTCAATTTGTTTGCTTCCTCCTCCAGATTTCTCAAAAACGAATGCAGGTAGCCTACCGTTCTGTGATCTGTTTTATTTGATTTTTCAGATCAAAAGTTATAATACACCAACAATTGTGCCTCTTAATTAACGTCTAAAAATTTCAGTACGGCTTCAATTAACCGGAGGAGCAGAACTCAGGGCGAAATCTTTCGCTAAATCATCACATTAAGCAGGCATACTGGCAAGCTGTCATAAGCGTGCCAAATTTTATGATTCTAGCTACCCCATAAGTGTGCCGAAAGATTTAATAGTTAGTGGAAAATTTACATAAAATCAAAAAATGTAGTCTATCTAAGGTATAACCAGTGGAGATATAAATTAGTCATAGAAACAAACTTGTAGATCTCGGCAAATCCGCCACTGCTGATGCAATATCATTCTCGATAAATTTTACCGTTTAGCCACATAAAAAGGTCTACACTGACTTTCAAGTTGCGTTCGCCATTTTGAATTTTTTTCGTGATTAAAAATTTTTAACGCTATAGAATTTTCCCGTCGGTTACAGGCTAAAAATTAACCCAATTTCAAGGGCAATCTGGAAGTAGGATAGATTTTTTTTAGATAAGTGTGTCCAAAAGGGGTTGTATATTAGATAATAAATCTGCTTTAAGCTGCCTTGTATAAATGCCGGGGAAACCATGGCCGGTAGAGACTCCATAAATAATTTTACAAAATATTGTGTTTAATTTTAAATTGACTTACTTAACATTTTAGTTTAACGCGGGCAGTATATATAAATTCGTTTTTTATAAAATCGTGTGGCGTTAGCCACGAACAAAAAATGATTTTCACACATAACTTCAAGAACGAAGGAATTCAGTATGATTTGAAGGACCAGAAACAAAGGGAGGTTAAAAACACAGGTATGATTTTCACACATAACTTCAAGAACGAAGGAATTCAGTATGATTTGAAGGACCAGAAACAAAAGGAGGTTAAAAACACAAGTATGATTTTCACACATAACTTCAAGAACGAAGGAATTCAGTATGATTTGAAGGACCAGAAACAAAGGGAGGTTAAAAACACAAGTATAATTTTCACACATGTCATAACTTCAAGAACGAAGGAATTCAGTATGATTTGAAGGACCAGAAACAAAGGGAGGTTAAAAACACAGGTATGATTTTCACGCATAACTTCAAGAACGAAGGAATTCAGTATGATTTGAAGGACCAGAAACAAAGGGTGGTTAAAAACACAAGTATGATTTTAACAAATAAAAATAAAATAAATAAATAAAATATACCTCATTTTAAGTGATGTTATGTAAATTATCCCTCTGAGTGTTAAACCGTACTGATTTTCCAATGAACAAATTTGGACTTAATTTTACAGAATTGTGGTCATCGTTTATACGAAACCTCTTAAAAACCAAAACATAAAATATAGTTTTTTTAAATCCGGTATTCTATTAAGTCCAGCAATCAAGATTTCTGAATCAATTGTACTCCATGAAGAGGTCGATATTTTTGAATTAATATTGCCGACATATGGAACACTCTACAAACTTGACACTTTACAGTTATGTTAAATCGATAAAAAAGGTACCCTTGAGTCCGGCATATTAATTCAAAAATAGCGGCCTCTTCATGTAACAACAGGTATAGGTCTAATACTAATAATTTGATTACGTCATAAATAAAATCGATTGTAACTCTATTAGCCTACAAACGATAGCCAAAACTGACATTTTGCAGAGTTGTCAGTTTTAAGCAATCGATCCTTCTAATGTTTGAAAACAGCGTCCACTTCTACATGGTGATCATTTCATCTTTGCCACCATTGGTACCATGTAAACTATTGATAAAAGCTTTAAATGAGCAACCTTCATTACTTTTTTATGGTAGGGTAGTTGAAAATTCGTTTTGCAAACAATTAGCTGCCATTTTCCAATATGGCGGCCAACTATAAAATGTCTTATGAAACTTATATTTTATGGTGTTTTTAGATTTTACACAACATTTTAAAACTTTTATATTTTTTGCGATTCTTTAATAAACCCTAACGTTTCGGAATTATAGACGTGTAAATTTTCAAAAAATAGATCTGCAAGCGATTATTTGTACTTCTCATTTTAAAATAAAGTTAAATACTTAATTTGGTATATCCAAGGAAAACTGTAAATGGGAAGCCATCATTACTTTTTTTATGGTATTTAAAAATCCGTTTTGTAAACTTAAAAATGTAGCTGCCATTTTCCGATATGACAGCCAACTATAAAATGTCTTATGAAACTTACAATATTTTATGGTGTTTTCTGATATTAGGCCTACAGAACATTTTAAAACTTTTTTATTTTTGTGATTCTTTAATAAACTCACACGTTTCGGAGTTATAGGCGTTTGAATTTTTTTAAATTGACGTATAGGCGATTTCCCGTACTTCCCATTTGAAGTTAAAGTAAAAAAATTAATAAAACATAGTATAGGAAGTGTAAACGCCAACCCAGGACTAAACGTAAAATAAATAATTTATGTAACAGATAAAAAGTAGATAAATCAGGAGTTAAATACACAGAAAAATTAGAAAATAGAATAAAAATTTTGTAAACAATTCAACAAGAAAAGTGTGACAGGTACACTGCACCTTATAGAAGGATGTAAACATTTAAGACTAATATTGCATAGTAATTCAATGTAATTTAAACATACATTCACATATTCTAACAGGAAAGTACAACAAGGCTCTTTGTACACTGAACATGGTATATTGTGATATGCAGCAGTCTTAGGTTAGGTTAAATCAAAGAGGGGGGGGGTGTTTTTGAGTCTGGATGCACTTGCTCCAGAGCTGGGAGAGTAATGAGAGCAGCAGAGTCTACCCGTAATACGGACTCTTGCTGTTATCCTTCTAACAAAGCTAGAGTTAGTAAGAGCACGAGTAACCTAATAAATAATTAAATATTTAATAAGGTAACTAAATATTTAAATAGGTTTGCCTTTATTTTTTCACCCGAGTTTATGCCGAAGGACTTACACTTCCTGCCATCTCGACATCCTGACAATCGTTCGAAGGCGCAGGAAGAACCTCCTACAGACACCTGGAGACAAGCCACTCACGTCAAAGTAATCAATTGTTCCCTAAGCATTTTTCCTACGGGACAAATTTATAGTCAATGTTTTCTGACTTAGTATTTGGAAAGTTTTTATTTTTTTATTTTTATTTTATGTATGAACTTTTGAAATGGTGGATTATCTTTATAAACAAAACTTTTCGGAAAATTTGAAAACAAAATTTAAAATCTCTGATTATAAGAAAGAATATTGATAAAGTGATCAAGATATTTGTATCATGTTCTTTGTCTAACGTTGACCTTCCGTGAGATTAATATCGGCTTCCGGTTTTGGACAATATGTCGGAAATGAAGGACACAACATTGACAAATATAAATTACACGAGTTATTCAATAGCATCGAACTGTTAATAGAGTATATTACAGTATTAAATAGGGATTTTAGATTTTTTAAATTTAATTAAATTTTAAAAATTAAAAAGGTTTGATGTGGTTTACTGGGTACTGAAAAGAGGGGAGAATAATTTTACCCGTAGGCCTAATGTCAAAAAAAAATTAATTGACAACCAATATCTTGTAGGTTTCAAACCTACAAGGATTAGGTTATATTAGGTTAGTTGAAATCAAAGTATAGTATTTTGGTTAGGTGAAATCAAACGTATATATTTTGGTTAGGTTATTTGAAATCAAAGTATAGTATTTTGGTTAGGTGAAATCAAACATATATATTTTGGTTAGGTTATGTTAGGTTAGTTGAAATCAAAGTAGGCCCCTATAGTATTTTGATTAGGTGAAATCAAACGTATATATTTTGGTTAGGTTATGTTAGGTTAGTTGAAATCAAAGTATAGTATTTTGGTTGGGTGAAATCAAACGTATATATTTTGGTTAGGTTATGTTAGGTTAGTTGAAATCAAAGTATAGTATTTTGGTTAGGTGAAATCCAACGTATATATTTTGGTTAGGTTATGTTAGGTTAGTTGAAATCAAAGTATAATATTTTGGTTAGGTGAAATCAAACGTATATATTTTGGTTAGGTTATGTTAGGTTAGTTGAAATCAAAGTATAGTATTTTGGTTAGGTGAAATCCAACGTATATATTTTGGTTAGGTTAGGTTAGGTTAGTTGAAATCAAAGTATAATATTTTGGTTGCTAACGGACCTTTTAGACATTCTGTGTATGTGTTTGCGCGTACGTTTTTATATTTAAACATTTTTTTATCCAGCTATTCAATAATTGTCCCACCTACGTCATTGCTAAGTTAGTAAAATCTACAGAGATAATTTCATCCAAAACAGTGGTCTAATTTTCATAAAATTTTAATTTCCAAACTGATTTAATACAGTCTATATTTTGGAGTCATTTGCTTAAACTGAACAATTTAAGACGTTTCTCTACAACTTCCTGTTTTTAAAAATATAATCCAATTCACAAAATTATTATTCATTTTCCTTGGAAACACTTATTTTTCCATCTAGTATCCACTATTTTCAACTTCTTTATTTAAAACTAATTTTTTTGAGAGGTTTAGTATCCAATCCACAGAATTAACATAATATATTATTGTACTTACTCCATCTTGTGACTTCCTTGTAATTATATATGTTACGCGTTTCGAAACATGTTTCATCTTCAGATTTCGCTCGTAAGAGGTCGTTAAATCATTAAAGAACACTTAGAAACACAAACATCATAAAATGTTCACATATAAACGACGATACCGTGACGGGTGCGCACCAAGGGATTCAAGACTTACGAGCGAGATCTGAAAATGAAACAAACGTTTCGAAACGCGTTTATACTTACTTATAAGTAAGCCACAAGACTGAGTAAGTACAATAATATATTATTAATTCTGTGGCTTGGATACAAAATCTCTAAAAAATAAGTTTTAAACAAAGAAGTTTAAAATAGTGGATTGGAAATATATTAATATTAGATCGGCTGGTGATACACTGCTATAACAAGACTCTAATTTCTTCTAAAATTAAAATAAAACACAAAAACTAACACATTTCTCACAAATTAAACGAAACACGTTTCAACGATAATGTAGCCATCTTCAGTATGTATGAGCTACAATAATCAAACTAACAGCGTTTCTTTATTGTAGCTCGTGCAACGCTGAAGATGGTGATATTGTCGTCGAAACGCTTACAATAAACACATCATTTGTGTGAAATTGTGTTTAAGTTTAATTTTATTTTAAAACATCTCACAAGTCTATTTTTATAATCCACTCCACTGTCAGAATTTTAAAAATGTAGTCCACCGGGCTAATTCTAAAGAATGCGTGACAAAAAGGTGACAAACATGGTGGATAGACAGCCCAGACATGGAGGATATTACAAAATAGTTTAAATTGTCACCCTTGAAGATAGAATAAACCATCGGAAATACGGAACGAAATTTTTGCACGACCAATACTTCCCTTATTCATAATTAGGCGCTCGATATACTTCCCGTTATACATTGAGACAAGGAGTTTTCAATTCTATTTCGCTAATTGTTAATACTGTAATTTTATTAACTCGCTGGCTCACAGATTCTCTTGATGATCTTGTTATCTTTGGTAAAAGCAATACAATTTAAAACTCTGAATTCAAAAGTGTACAACAAAGAGATATACTTACTTTTTTCCAGGATTTCAACTTCTATGTTTGGGATGGGTATTTTACAAAATTATACACATTGATTTTTTTGAAAACTTACCTCCTCTATTTAAAAAAAAAAAAAAAAACGGAAAGAGATATACATAATCTGTTCACGATACAGTTATTCACTTTTAAGGGAAACATTAGAAAAACAATTTACAAAATCAAAAAACCCTTCCCCTCTCTAGCCACACATCTCAAAAATATGAAACGGACACATATGGCTTGTGATACCTTAAATTAAAGCCGTTTAAAAAACCATGAATTTCTGTCGTAAGAAAATAAAAACCAGCCAACGCGTTCAATCGTTGTCTTGTAGGAATTAAGATTGTTATTTAAATTTTCTTATAGGAATCCGTACTTTTTACGACGATTTTGCATGAAATACATTATTAAAATATTTTTGAATATTTTTTCGATCTCCCCAACCGTTTAGGAGCTACAAACACTCAATTTTTTTCAATAATTAGCAAATTTCAGCTATTTCCAGATACGTTTTTTCTTATTTTTCAATGACAAACTCAATAAAAGGTGTAATAACACTACTGTTATTTTTATTTGTTTTGTTGGCTGAAGAATCACGGAATTATCGATAGAAAACAAAAATCATAATTATCTGGTAATTATCTAGAATATACACTGGCTTACGCCAGCTCTTTATTATTACTAAATATATTACATCTTGCGAATTAAGAATTAGTTGTATTTTTAAGTACTGTTAATACATTTTCCCCCACTATTAATATCTTATTCACAAAGTCCAGTAATAGTTACAAACTGGTGTAAGTCAGTAGACTAATTGTTCTAGAGAATTACCAGAGAAACAGCTCAAACACGAATTTTAACAGACTTCCTTTTATTAAATTTCCTTAAAAAATTATCTGTGCTAATTTGCATAACAGCTGTTTCAGGAAATAAAGAGTATCAATTAACTACCTGATACAGTATTTTTTATAAAGTGTATCTATTGCCAACATAATTTTTATCCAGAAAAATAATTGTTAGTTTCTCAAAATTGTTTCTTTTTTTTAGCCCTCTCACGTGATTAAAACAATGTTTCTTTTCAAACTTTTAACTTGTTTTTATACATTACCCATCTTTCAACTTTAAATTCAGTTCAAGGTACGAAAAATGGACCTCAAATCGCCTTAAAAATAGGGTCCCTATAATAAAATTTAGAGCTAACCACCATATTATAAAAATGTCGGGTAATATGAAAAATTTGGTAATACCTCTAGTTTTAATTCAAAACATTTTGGTGGTTACCTTTTTAATTTTTTTTTGTAAGTTTTGTACATATTAAATAAAACACGGGTCACATCTGTTTCAACCATAATATATAATAGTCATATTATCTACCAAAAAATCCAATAAGTGTTTCCTCCGGGACATTCATTAATATTTTTTCCCGGAACTTTTTTATTTCTTTTCCGGTGGGTTCAAGACAGTTTCATTCCGTGGTGCTGGAAATATTCGGTATATATAAGCAACTTAGAACAATTAAAGTTGAGAAAAATAGAGGTTATGTATTATATCTCTTGATCTAGTAGATAGATTTTAATGAAACCGATGTCAAATGTTCATTTTGAGCTCAAGAATAAGTTTGAATGATATGCGTGTCTATTTTAAAATTAATAAAATATAAAAACATTCAAAATCAATTATTATAAACACATGAATGAATCTCCACAAATAATTTACTATTCGGAAATTGTAGCGGGTACAAACAACTCCCCACATTTCAGATCAAAATATTTAACCTAACCTCGGAAATTCTCGATTATCGCCTAAACTTTGTGTCTTCATTTTAATAAAAATTATTCTATCTGGGTTCCAATTTTAGCCTTATTTATATTTATCAATACTTCAAGTGAAATAAAAAGCGTTTTGATAACAATGGCTGTAAAATTTTGTAAATCTCATTTCATAAAATTTGATATCGTCGTTGCAATAGTTGATCAATACAAATTTAATTCTTACCGTAATTATTGAGAATATCCCAAATGGCCATGACTGTCACAGTGTCACAGTCCACACGAAAACATACCAATGTAGCCTACAGGACGTGATGTACTAACTAACATATGAACAGACTCCCTAGTCCCCTCCCCCCCCTTCTACTAGCCTGAAATGACGCAAGATTTCACCTCTATTAAGTTAGCCCCCCCACCAGCACTAAATAAGTTTTAACCATAATTAAAATTAGGTGCTAATTAGGTGCCGAAGTCCGAAATTAGGTGCTCAAACCGTTTGGCAGAAAATTAAATATATAATGGGGGGGCTGACTTAACATAAGCTGAACCCCCCATATAAAAATAATACAATTAGAAAAAAAACAAATGTGTAATAATTAGGTGCTCTCAGAAACCGTTAAGATATATACAGAATAATTTTTTTTTAATACAAATTTACTCTTGTACGGCGATAGGCGCGACCGAAATTTAGGTCCGAAATCCTGCCAAACGAACGAGCACCTAATTCGACGTTTAGATATCTTAACATAATATTAATCAAGGAATATTTTGACACCAATAACTCTCGAGCAACTAATTTTTATATAGCACTTTACTCTTGTAATAAAAAAATTAGGTGCTCGAGAGTTATTGGTGTCAAAATATTCCTTGGTTAATATTATGTTAAGATATCTAAACGTCGAATTAGGTGCTCGTTCCGTTTGGCAGGATTCGGACTTAAACGTAGGTCGCGCCTATCGCCGTACAAGAGTAAATTTGTATAAAAATTTTTTTATTCTGTATATATCTTAACGGTTTCTGAGAGCACCTAATTAGCACCTAATTATTACACATTTGTTTTTTTCTAATTGTATTATTTTTATATGGGGGGTTCAGCTTATGTTAAGTCAGCCCCCCCATTATATATTTAATTTTCTGCCAAACGGTTTGAGCACCTAATTTCGGACTTCGGCACCTAATTAGCATCTAATTTTAATTATGGTTAAAACTTTTTTAGCGCTGGTGGGGGGGCTAACTTAATAGAGGTCAAGATTTCTGTTAGCGGGAGAAGGATCCTACATAGACAAATTTATAAACTACTGGTATATGTTTAGGCCTACCCCACAAGTCATACCCAACTAGTCTATTGAAGAAGGGAATATTGAAAATTCAATAAATCCCTTCACAATTAGAGTTCGTGATTAATTATACAGAAAATGATTAAAATATAAAATAGTTGTTTATGATATTTTTGATAATTTTCACATCAGAACGTCATCTACATACAATGATTGGACATACAACTCGAATTTGGGTTATCTAAAAACTGAAAAAGAAAAAAAAATCTGGAGGTATGAAACACACACACACCACACACACACACACACACACACACACATATATATATATAATAACATATAACATAATATAGACATTATTAAAATTGGTCCAAGCATTTGGTCTTCAGATCAATGCATATATAGATAATAAACTACATTTTACAGATGAAAAACATTCCAAAAACCTGTTTTTTGGAGTCAGGAAGTTTCAAAATAGACATATTTTCAAATATCGTGTTGTATAGAAATTTTTGAATGATATCTCTCTGTCGTCTCTGCAGTACTTTATAGCCTAAACATGAGATAGATTTTAAATAATTTGGTAAAATATCTTGGTCAATTTTTTCAATAACTCAAATTTTAAGAGCTGTCAAAAAAATTACTATTTTCTCAAAATCGGTTCCATTGATTTTGATTAAATTTTGCTCACATGTAGCCTCTTATGGAACCCAAAAAAGTAATGGTTCCATAAGATCTTTCCAAAAATGCCAGTTTTTTGTGAGTTAAAAATCGTTCATCGGCCAATTATAAGATTGAATTTTTCAAAAGTTATTATACGTATTTTGTTCAAAACTTTAATAGAATATCAAGATTAATGATCCAAACATGTATGTAAAATTGGTAGTAAAAAATATTACATTTCCTTAATAGTTGTAAAAAACAAAAATTAACCTTGGCCTTCATCATTAAAAGATAATCAAATACGATTTATGCAAATAAGTGTTTATGCGTAAACAAGCAAAGCAAGTTTAGGCGCTATTAAATTTCATTCAATGTCAGTGTTGACGGTTCAATTTCACTCTTTGACTAAATGACATTTTTAATGAGGGATAGTTTTGGTGGTTTTTATTTGGTTTTAAGGATGGTTGAGTAAGAAAGCTTGGCCAATGTATGTGCTCTGTAATATTTATTAAAATGATTTCGTAAGTTCCTAACGAACAATAAAATAGTCGATAATATATGTTAAAATTGCATCATAGCTTCAGTCCATTGCATCAATCTACTATTCATCTATAAAATTGTATTTCAAAATGCGGAACATGATAAAATCTAATTTGTGTATACGTGGGTGAAAACATATGCATTATACATATTATTATATTGACAAAATCTAGCTTTTGCATAACATCCTGTTCATTGTTAATAAGTATTAAGCAATTCAGTTAGTTGTGTTTATTTTAATAATAAAAATTAACTTTTTTTTTACTAAGCAGAAGGGAAAGGCAAACATATATTAATTAGGTATGAGAAACTATAGTAGTACGTTATAGCATAGTAGAAAAAAATACCAATAGAACAAATTGTGTCATGGAAAACTAACATAGTAATTTGTGACATAAACCATGAACAAGAGGAAAAACTAATTAAATAACAGTGTGAAAACTTTAGGTACATGCAATACTTCTCCATCTAAAAATTCCTATTACATACTTTGTCTAATGAGGGTAAAACTAATACTTTGATAAACACAGCATTTGTGTATAAGCTAGTTGTAATGAAATGGCAGTAATGTCGTTTTTTTTTTCTCATCAATTCTAAAAAATCACATTTTCTTCAATACAAGAATTAAGAGGATGTGAGAAAGAAAAAATGGTCGATCCACAAACTACACACATTCAAATTTCTTCTGCTTAACAATAATATCACAAATTCCGGCAGCGTAACTTGAAGAGGTATTTTCTTTGAATTCTTTAAGAAGGCTGTAGTGGGAAGAGCACAATTTGTGTTTGTACATATTTGATTGTATTCCCCCAAAATGATTTCCTGTAGTATTTTGCAATAAAAATAATAGCAATATTCCATTTCAGTTAAAATAATACAGCTGCCAACAAAATTAATTGTACATACTTATTTATACAAGATTTTTATTGATAAATCTCAAAGTCAGCAGTTAGATATTTTATGCATCGTTTCACCTAATGTAATAATGAAAATTATTACCAGTTCAGTACCACTCGATTTTGTTGGAGAAAAGCTTTCAAGTTCCATGTGCCATTATTAATTTGTTTGAAGTTAGTTTAAATTATTAATTATTAGTGGATTTGTTGTTCAGATACATGGAAGTCAACATATTTATGGTCATATCTTTTGGCAATTTTATGTTCATGATTTGTGTTATGTAAATGTTTTTAAATTTTAAAATTCATATACACAAACATAAATGTTAATTTAATGATGTAAAAGAATATGACTTGACACATGACAATGAGAATCTAAATTTATCAATAAAGGACATCGTTATATTTCAAATAAAAAAAGTTATATATTTTTTAATAATCATGATTCAAAGATATCTATTTCACCATGAATGCCTCAATAAACTGGAATATGAATATCTATCAGTTTTCAATACACTTCTAATAATTGATGAACATTATTTAATGACATAGTTTGATATTTTTTTACTCATAATAAAAGATAACACACAGAACAATAATATTAAAAAAATAGTTGCTTGAAAACATTAAATTGCATAAATTCATTTAGATTGGATGGTTTATTTAAAGAAATCACAAAGTATTTAAAATTATTGTAACTATTACCATGACTATGATAAATAAATATTGACCGTGACTTGTGGTATTGGTATAATTGATAGAATAAAACTTGAATACATATTGTCACAAATAGTACATTTATTTATTGAAACATGTTTCAACAATTCGTCATCTTCAGTGATACAAAATAGTTTATAGTATAGTACATGCATCACTGAAGAACTTTTTTGTTCTTGAACTGAATAAATAAATGTACTATTTACGAGAATATGTGTTCAAATTTTATTGGATCAAGTAGTTCAACGACTACTTCAGAAGCATAGCTGTGTTAACTATAAAGTTAATCACGTCATATATAAGAAAACAATGAGTGAAGTTAGGTTAACTTCTTTGGCCATATTAGATATAATAAAACTCGAACACAAGATCTCACAAAAATTACGTTTACTTAATGAAACATGTTTCAACGACAAAGTCACCTTCCTCGGTGATACAAAGCTATAATAACTAAACTATACCTTTGGCCGTATTGTTTATAAAGCAACTGATGATTCGTCAAATACCAGACTTTAATCTACAAGTAATACAAAAATTTATTTCAGACAAAAACAGCATTTTAAAATTTTCTTTTAACGATAAACTAATTTTATAATAATTTGTGTAGTTATAGTGATTATTTTATATTTTTAGCGTACTGTGGATGTAGATTATATAATGGACTATCTTCATCATAGAACTAAATGAGTTTTTTTATATCAATATGTATTTGATATAATGTAAGCTCTAGTTTATTTTATTTGAATATTTTTTAGAGAGCACCTTTCCTTAAGGTTTATTCATGAGCTCATTACCAATTATACATACTTGTAATTAAAAGGTATCATGTTTTTTAATTTGTCCTTGCAAATTAAATTAAAAATGGTTGTAAACTGATTAACTTAAAAATGGAATAACTCAAGAATCTATGAAACAGAATTCTAGTTACAGTGTTTAGCCGAGTGTTACCACTGATAACAGGATGCAACTGTGTTGAAATTTAAATAAAGATGTTTACTACTTTTTTTGGAATAGTAAAATTTACACTTATGGAAAAGGATAGGTCTCAATCAACTGACGTTATCGTTTGAGGCATCACAGAGGTATCTTTAGTAAAATACCTGATCATGTTGGATCTTCAAATAAATACCAGATTTTCCTGCCCCTCAGGCAATTTAAATTAATTCTCACCAGCAAGTTGACGTAATCCAATTATTATATTTTTTCTCATCAATTCAATAATTTTTAAATGATATATTTATATATTCTCCAATTACTGTACACAGTATAAAAAGTTTTGTGTTACAACTTGCATGAGTAAATCAATTATTTGCTTCCATTCTTAGCCTTTTTGAAATACTGTTAATTAATTAATCAACATATCTTTTAATATCCTTCATCAAAAGTAGTTGTATTGTGTATTCAGGCACAGTACAGGAATACTTTATACACTCACACTAGATTTTACACACGTTTACAACTTTTAAATATATTATTGTATTAAAAGCAATTGTAATCAATATTGGTATGCGGGAATATTTTGGTAATATCTTGCATAATTTTTAATTCACTTCAAATTTAGGCACACCTGCCTTAAGAACAAAATTTCAACTATTTTCTTTGACAATTTTAACAAATGTAGCCCCTTAGGGAGTGTACAAAACCTATTGGTCGTCATCAACTGAAAAGTGTAAATTGAAGAGTTATGAAAATGAACAAGGGGGAAGTCACAGAAGGCCGAATATCTCAAATTGGCTAAAATAATTGCAAAAATTTGGTAAAAAGTATTAAAGTTTATGATCCAAACCACTTTTATTAAAAAGAAATTATGGTGAGTATTTGGAGGGGGGGGGGAGGCTTTAATGCATTCTGAAAACCAATAGCTTAATTGTTGTTTTTCGTGGGCCAATATGAAAATAAATTACATGTAATGTTGTATTTTTAATTAAGACTCTAGAAACTTAAATACAAATAATATTAAGCTCATATCATTTTGGTATAAAGGGCTAATTTTCAATTATACAACACATAATTGCAAAAATATTCAAATAGAATTTTATTTTATTTTTTTAATTATTGAAAAATTGTGAGAAGTTATTTTAAAATTATTTGTTCTGTATATTAAAAAATAACAATTTAAAAGTATATAAAATAAGAACTTTCTATTTTAATCAACTATTACAAAAAAATCTACTTCAAATGTTCATACAAATTTGATAAAAAAGTGAATCTTAAGAGTATAAGAATCAATGACTAATCTTTTTTTTTTAAGCATCAATGTTATAATATATCTAGAAATCACTCACACTGATAAATCGTTCTATAGTTATCGTCTGGAGTGATAGATATTAAAATATACTATTAAATGATATTAGCGGGTCAGTGCATATTTACAAGTCTTAGTTCTGCTTTACATAGTTCAGACTTCTTTCGTAGCTATTTACCAAAAGGAGAAAATATATTTAGTTTTTCTCCAAACATTGCAAAAATGTTTATATTTTTTTGAAAATGTATGTAAACCAGATACCAAATTAAAAGTTTTGGCTACATTTTCTACCACACAGACATAAACTAATGAAAACAACAATAAAATTACAACACTATAAAAAACGACACATTTAAACCATTACTTTGTACTAAAGTAAAATGTTTACTTTATTGAAATTACATTAAAGAATATACAAATTATTTCAACCATAACCATTTTATGCTAAAAGTAAAATGTTTAATTTAGTAAAATTTACATATATATATATACCGGTATACAAATTATTTAAGAAATGTATATCACTCTTTTGATAGTATAGTTCTTCACTTCAAATAGATATCAGGAATCCCATGATCAGATATTTTTGACGTAATCATAGCAGTGCATATTTTCCAAAGTTTATTTGCAAATTCATCCTGTGCTACTTTACTTGGTGCACACTGACAACAATTGTTGAAGTACAATCCTGTAACACCATCTAGTTCTTTAGCTGTGGCACAATACACGGATGTACTGGACGCTTGTTCCTGAAAATAAAAACAAAGAGAATAAAGTATATGCATTCAATAGTGTTAAAAAATGCAAATAATATTACAACTGCTCCTCTTTATAGCATTTCTCTTATAATCACCTACAATGCAACATTTTAAAGCAATTGGAATCCTGGAAAACATTTTTAAACAATTCAGTATTCTTAATACAAGTATTCTTACTTATGCATGTATTGGAACTTTAGATTCAAGAAGGATCATTCTTATACAATGGGATCCACCAACATTTATGTTTAATTTATAACTGTGTTTGTGATTTATGTACACTTTTTACCATCTTATATTACATCATCATTTTTGACATCATTCATATTGAATGGAAATGAATTTTATTTGTATAATCGTTCTTTAAAAAAATATAGTGCATATCTGATGATGACAGTACTCTGTCGAAACCAGTACAGAAGATTTCAAACGGACAAATTAATAATTTATCTAACACAATCTTTGTAGCTAATATTCTACAATATGAATAGATTTAATGGTCTAAATGTGTTTCTGGGAGCTTAAAATATAAAAAACATGATATCAAAATTTTAGCAAAATAACAAAAAGTTTTTTTACTACATAACTGGAATCCATTTATAAAATATTTACAATAATCATATAACATAGAAAAATATAATAAATTGTAAAAATTTAAAACATATAAATTGTACCACAATGAAACAAATAAAATTTACCAAGGATTTTGTGAATGGTCTGACGAAGGTGAAGAGTATTCTATACAACCACCAGTTTCTGCTAATATTCGTGCTAACCAAATTTCCTGGATGCACGGCGAAGGCAGCTATGTTTTTATTGGCCCAAAGTCTTGCTAAATCGCATACAAATAGGAGGTTACAAAGCTTGGAATGATTGTAAGCCATGAAACTCCAGTATTTATCAGCAGAGGGTGACAACAGTGATTCGTTTATGTTGTCCATGTTCATACTACTATATCTGAAAAAAAAAAATACAAATTTGGATACTTTGTTTCTAGAAAACAATCAGATCAGTTCCTACTTATGTACCTCATTTAACTACAAATATATTAAAATTGGTCACATTATGCAGTTTTTATTCTACATACAAACAAAAATCTAGTAAAAACAGGAGAAAAAAATACTATCTAATTTTTTGACTGTCATTCTAAAATAAAAAATAAAAAAACGAAATATACAAAACCCAAGAATTTTAAAGGTGTCATTATTTTAGTTTTAAAGATATTTAAATTTCCATTTTTACTAATAATAAAATAGTGTCTGTTTAAAATTGAAGATTCTGCATTTAGTGAATTTGGTGGTTATGATCTTTTACATTCTGATAATAAAACAATGTTTATTTTCATAATTTCTCTTCCAACTTATTTTTTACTTTTACATAACTCTATAACGGATTCAGCAAATTATTTGAAACAATTGTAATTAAATAAATTCATTTCTTACGGCTTTTTAAATTGATCTTTTTAACTTTCCAATGGGGTTGAATCTAAAAATTAGGGTCAAATGGAATGTTAGGTTAAATTGATTTTTATGTTGTTGAGTGGTGAGAAAGGATGTGATGGATGAGTTTATAATTTTTCAATTTTAGTGCAAACAAGCGTGTCAACCTCTGTTACATTATACACTCATTAAAAATAATTTAGAGTGACTAATTCGTTGAGTATACATTAAAAATATACAATGATCATGATCAAAGTGATTGGTTAGACTCCTCTATCTCTGTCTCACTCTCTATTTCCTTAGTGGGTTATACATTTTCACTTTATCTTCCCACCATAGTTTCCTAAGAATGAAATTTGTTTTAGACTCCATTTCGATTGACTACTCGAAGTGACATAGTTGACAATTTGCTTCCTCACCTTCATTCTCACATTATGGTTTTTCAGATGTGTCATTATCAAATTTATATTAGATTGGCTGTTTTATCTCTACCAAACATTGGGTCACTCTACTTCATTATTTTCCATTCAGGGTGACTTTTCTTTATCTATGCAAATTCTGAACCCATTTCCAAAGCCTTTCAAGAGTGATCTGGTAGTCAATGTCCTTCAATCAATTACCTAATTATGAACTATAAATTAATGTAATAATCTAAGAGAATAAAGACAATTTTTTACAGCTATTTGGTCTGACCACTTACTCTAAGGTAGACATTTGAAAGGTCTTGGTTTGAAGTTGTGCCTTTTTGGGGAGCCTGGCCCCTCTTCTCCCTAACACTTAACGATTATAACTACAAAGTTTAGTTTAATGTTAATTGCCACGTGTATTTTCTGAAGGGGTGTTTTCAATTTATTATTAGGTGAACTGTGTGATCGTCTTCATAATGAATATGCAAAAATTATTATGAGGTGCAGGCGAGTTAATATTAAAATAGTAAATGGTTGAGGTTATTCATGTTTGTTACCTATGCGATTCAGAAGAAACAACAACAACTCTGGAAGGTAAAGCTTTAGCTAAGGGTTCCTCTAGCAGTAATGTCAAATAGAAATGACTGAGATGATTCACTTGGAATGTAGTTTCATAGCCATCTTCTGTAGTGGTGTATGGTAATCCAAATACTCCTGCATTTAGGATCAACATATCCAGAGTTCTATAAATAATAATAAAATCAGAATATTAAATAGTTTAAACGGAGGACAGATTCTTTACATATAGAAGTTTAGTCCAAAATATAACCATTCAACATCAAATTACATCTTCTGAGGCCATTAAACCAGTTATTCTCAAGATAAATGTAACAAAATGGCTACATAAAACAACATTCTAAAAATGATTTCTAAGAGATCAAACCATTGAATACCACTGAAAATGATCAAAACTTCCTCCTTACTACATAATTGAAAATTGAAAATTTTGACTTGGACAAGGTTCATTTTATTCCTAAGCATAATTGTAGAATTTTACTTATTTTTGTAATTGTGACATGATTGCCTTTAATTTGGGAGCCAGGAAACATGACCGTCATGTTTACCCTTGCCATGATATATCATGAATCAGTACAAATGGAATTTCACTTGTCGAGGGGACCACTGCATACAGATCCACTCCTTAATTCCAGTCTGAATTTAGTTTTGCAAGCTTCAAAAATAAAATTCTGTATTCATTTTACAACGACTTAGCATTGTGGAGTTTCCCATTAGGGATTATTATTTATCCAGAGATTAGGTGTGTGAAAATTTCCTGGTTGTATGGCTATACAGGAAAATAGGCCTAAATTCTGATGGACTACAGTTAACTGTGTCTAGTTTAGTATATATATACGATTAGTTTATTAGTATTTTATAGCTTAGTATTTACTTTGGTAATTATTATTATTTTTTAGTTGATTATTAACCATCCCCACACTGACCATTTGTCCAGCAAAATAAACTTACTGCGAGGTCTATTACACCCATGTTCCAATTAAATGTTACTTGTTTGCATTTCATTTAACATGGGAGTTCTACCAAGTACTTTTGGTTGTTAGTATAAATCATATATCTAATAACTTTTCAACATAATCAAACTCTCTTGGCACAACACAACTTTGAGAAGAACAAAAGTACATGGCCTTATTTCTCCCAAAATAGGTTCAGATATAAAATTCATATTAAAAATGTGTTTTATAATCTTGTATTAAAAATTAATAGAGAAAAACAAATCAACGTTTCTAAACTAGAATTTCGTGCATTTCTGTAAAAATTAATATATATATATATATATATATATATATATATATATATATATTACACAAGATGAAAGCATATATGAAAGTGTTGGGAATTGTAAGTCTAATGCAAATTGATTTAATAGACAAAATCAGGATGAGGCAACAGTCCAAAACATGTATAGTAGCTGTTGTTTTTCAATTATTCAAATATCTTATCTCTTTGTTTCTAATAGTGTGCATGACCTTCTTAATTTTCTCATCACAATGTCCTGTAGCGATTATTGAAAGACATCATGGTGTACTGGAGATATCTGATAAATATTCAAGAACTCTAACTATTGATGATGTTTAGGATTTGATGGGGACTAATGGCAACTTCCTAGAATGCATACAAAATTGTAATAGACTCAAATGCGAGCTGTCTCTGATATTTTTCAAGAAATAAGTTTGTAAACATATGATATTACATTGCAAGTTTTAATCTATTGATAGAAAAGGTTTATAATATATCTCCAATTTTTAATTGAATTATTATTTGGAATCAATCTGCTTGGTTGATATCACTATATAAGGGTTATCAATAAAATGGTACTTTTTGTTCTACAAGTATTATTAATTTGTAAATATAATCCCATATAACTTGGCTTTAGTTAGTTGAAGTCAATTGTTGAATTTTCATTTATAACACGGCAGTAATTGAAAAATTACAGATGCAAAATTTTCCAATAAAAGTTGATAATTCTGTGCATACTTATTGTAATTAATCAGAACATGCCTTTAAATATTATTAATAACTTCAATAAATAAATTCAAAATTGCATTTTAGTTGCTAAATAATTACACAACTACTGACTCATTTCCTACAATCAATCAAACCTTTTCCAAATTTTAATTTTTCATAAGATGGGATGAGAACAATGGCCCTCTCAGAAAAAAATACTAAAGAAGACAACTATAGTAATGTTTTATTTACCTGTGACTTTCTTTAAATTTATCAGCAAATCTTTTAACACTGGCCAAAGACTGTAAATCAATTTCCAATGCAGAACATGTAACCTGAGGTCGTTCAATTTTTAATCTTGAGATTGCTTCTTCAGCTTTTTCCACGGAACGACAAGCAAATATTATATGACACCCATGTAGGGCAAGAGCGCGTGCTGTTTCAAAACCTACATGTATACAATTTTATTAATATCAACGTTGGAAATAAAGTCAAATTAATTTTAATTAATAAGTAATGGCATAAAACATAGATTTCTTTACAGACTTTGTATAACACGAATGATTTTTAAGAACATAATGATATAATTTATTGTGAATCTGGTCATGTTTCAAAAACATCTATATTATTATTTCTGTGTTATGAGTTCAATTTCAGCAAAAATCAAAGATAATTGGCTATTTCTATATTAAAATACCTTTAATATTATACGAAGTTGTGTGCAACAACGAGATATTCTAACAAAATTAAATAATATATTCGAAAATTAGTTTTTGAAATGTTGAGGGAAAAAAAAACATATGCTGTTTTGTAACCATTTTTATAAAATAACAGAAAAAACAGCTGATTGGGTTAATCAGCATCAATAATTAAATTATTCTGATAATTTTGGGTAGCCCTAGCCTGGACTAATATAAATAATTTGTAATAAAATAAATATTTGAAACAAAGTTTTGGCCTAAAGTGCATACAGCACCTTATTAGGTTCTTTAGCTGTAATAACTCAATTATTCAAGACAATTTCAGGTTAAATCTAGCCTGAACTGATATAAATAAATTTGGAACAGTATTTGAAACAACGTTTTGACCTAAAATGTATCAGATAAATTAGCTTATTATGTTTATCAGCTACAATTATTGAAGATAACTACTTTAAGTTAGGCCCAGCTTTGGACTAATATGAATAATGTTGTAGTATTGGAAACAAAGGTTTTCATCAAGGAATCAAGCTCAAGCGTAGAAGTAGCATGATGTGTTTCCTAACAGTTTCCTCTATTGCATGCATTTTGCAAGACAATTAATAAAAACCAAGGACAATCCATTAGAAGTTTTTTAACCAACAATTTAGAGGAGTTCCCTTGGGTCAATTTGATTAATACATGAAGTAATTCAATGTTACAGGAACTTATGAATTTTGAAGTATTTTTGGTTCTAATGGGATATAATACTCTTAATAAAACTCCTCTCATAAACAAATGACCTCAGAGAAACACAAATTTTAACTATCAGAATATGTTTAATCTGCAGTTCTTCTGATAAAACTCCATTATGGAAGAACTTACCTATACCACAGTTTGCTCCAGTAATTATAGCTAATTTCCCATTTAAATCTCGACCATGTAACACTTGCAAGGCTGAACTTGAACCATCAAAACGTTGACGGATATCCATTGGGAATTCCTTTTCTTCTGTCGCAAATGCCAATCTTGGATCTGTATACGTTGTTCGCCTGTTTTCGTGATCTACATATAAAATTTTGCCATCACCTTCTATAACTTTTTCCCAACCAAAAGGCAAATCTGTAAATAAAACATTTGAAATAATGAAATAACAGTAAAAATGTTTTTTAAAATGATGGAAATAAAGAATACATTCTATTTAAATGAAAAGGCCTTTCTAAATATCAATAATAATTATAGATAAACACATTTAAAAGTATATACACCTTTTATTAAGATATTGGTCAAAAAATCAGTTCTTTAGAGATAGTACTTCAATTTAATACAATGAGCTTGTAAATGAAATCTGATGTCCCAGACATATGTAAAATGTCTAGATATTTCACAGATTTTTCGAAAATTGACATTTAAATACAAAATTATGCAATATTAGTTTCCTACACATAAAAAGTATATGGACTTTTGACTCATATAGTCTATGACTCAATACATCTAAAGTTTTCAAATAATGTTTTCTACTTATAAAATACACGACATTTATTTGATATATTTCATTCACAGGGTTTTCAAAAAATATCTGCATTTAATCTATTCTGAGATGCAATAGAATGTAATGGATGGGTACTATAACCTCCTAGCTCACTGCCCAACTGTAGAAGAGAAACCAGTTTGAGCATTTATTGCCAGGTAATCTTCGATAAATTAATTAATAATTGTTGAACAGTTCCCTATAACTTTTAGTTCAATAGTTGGGATGGTTGTTTATTCATCACGTTAGTCTTCTGGAAAATTAGACCTTATCAATCATTTTTAGTAATCCAATGTAAAGATGTTTTTTCAGAAAACCTCAATAATAGAATTGTACTTACTGTAATTTAGGATTTTAGTTTTCCAGAAGTGAAAGTTTTAACTCTTATGGAAAACTCCTTAAGTTTAAAACTATGTTTTGATAAAAAAATAGTTCGTGATACATTTTGTGTGTGTTCAATAGACTGAATTTTAACTATTTTAAAATTTCAATGTTTTCTTTGTAATCAGATCCAATATAATGGCATTTTCTCAATAAAACTTTAAACCACTAAAATTCAACTAAAAAAATTCTAAACATTTTTCATAAACAGCATTTAAATAATTTTTTGCTCTATTTTAAGAAAACATAAAACTATGTGTATGGTTCCATGAGAAAAATCACATTTTTGAAATTTTCGGAACCTCCTACAGCTGATTTTTGACTTACCCTATAGATAAATGATGTCAATGTCTACAAAATGCTGTTGATTCCATGTTTCTATCTTACTGAAACTAGAGATATTAAGTTATTCAGATAATTTGTGAACGTTTTGTATATAATGACAATCTCAGGTTTTTAATTTTTTTTCATAATATTGCACATAAATTCTTTTTTTCTTCATTTGAGTTTGAATTTTATTTTATACATAAAACATGGAAAAACTACAGTAATTTTTATTGAAATTTATGAAATCTTAGAAGAGTGAAGAGATTTATCATTCATGAGAATTTAAATAATTTTACACATTCCATTGCCTTCAAAATAACTCTTTTTTTTAAATAACAAAAAAAAGGCACTATTGCGTGTGATCAGGAATGTTCAGTAATAATTTGGTTACCTTCAGGTTATAAACAAAACATTAAAAGGACACACATACAAACATAAAAAATTGATAACAATATGTTAATCGGTGTTTCATGTAAAACAAATAATAAGAAATGATATTTCTACTGATTGAAGGTAAATACAATAGTAGTTGTCTACATCTAATTAAACTAATCTAGAAACAAATTTTATCTCACCTCCTGATACAATTTTCTTTCTTCCTGTTCTAGGATGAGTCCATTGGGTACCTTTTGTAGAGTGACTGAAAGATTAAAGAGGTAAAATAAATAAAAGTAATTTACAGCTATTTAGTTCTTAGTGCAAAATTATAGGCTATCATATATATATATATATATATATATATATATATATATATATATTAGAGATGTGCCAAACCAACTCCGTAACTGGAATAGCTCCGCTCGGACTTGTTCCGTGAGAGGAGTAGCTCCGCTAACCTACTCCGACTCCGACTCCGGGTTGGACTTCTCATTCAACATAGCTCCCCGCTCCCCGATAACTTCATAAGACTAAATCCTACTCCTACTCCTATTCCGACCATTTCGTGGAAAAAGAAGACAAAGGACCTCATTTGTCCAACTGCTGCTTTATAAAGTAAAATTAAACACTTCAGCAAATTTTAGTAACTTGTGCAGTATTTTTATTCGGTATATTTTTTGTTTTAATTTAATTAAATGGGTTATTAATGTATTGTTTCAAACAAATTACCTGTTACCTGTTACATTTTTTTTTTTTTTTTTTTTTAAATAATACAATATAAAACAGAAAACAATAGGATTGAAAGGAACAAAAATGCAGTGAAAAAACTTGTAATTTATTGAAAAAAAAAGATAATATGTGAAAGAAAATTATCTGTTAAAAAAAAGTACTTACATATTATTTAGTAAAATATAGATGACTGTGAAAATGTGAATAATAGAGTTGTCACTTATCACAAATAGGAAGTACATACATTTTTCTTATAATATAGGTTTTAAAATAAATGACATTAATTATAAATATAATTACTATTGAAAGCAAATGTCAAATAATATTATTTTAAATTAGACACATTACTTTTATAAGACATTATTACACTACAAATATCACACTTTGCTTTTTGGTCTGATGTGACCGTAAAATGGCTCCAAATGGAGCTTTTAAAACGTTTACTCATAACTTTAAAAATGAAACAAATCAGTCAAGAGGCAATTAATGTTTTAATGAAGACTGTCCACTGTCAGCGTTAAACGGAACAACTGAATACTTAGTCTGCTACGGAATAGATGGAGCTGTCTGCAACTCGGATTGGCTCTTTTGCTATGCGTAGTACGTAGTGCGCAATTGTAGTCCGGAGTCGTGTGGCCCCGGAGAGGAGAGGAACAGCTCCATTTGAGGAGCGGTTCCGAATAACCTACTCCGCTCCTTTAGGCACACCTCTAATACTTTTATTCCTGGTGTGTTATTACTACACTCTAGCATGTAGGCTATATCCTTGAGGGACACATCCAAGGAACAAGTAAGACTTTATAAACAACAAAACATCTTAGAGAAAACTTAATCTAATACCCTTGCACAAAACAATAAATCATGACTTGTGTTCTTAGGCTGAAGAGAATTTGCAGGATGTTAGATTTAATCACAAATCCATTACTTTATAAAAAGCCTTAACTATCTAAGCCTTTCGCATTAATACAGAATTTTCTCCAAAAAAGAGTCAATGAAAAGTTGTTTAATATCTTTTATGGGAGACTCAAAGTATTTAGCTATACGGTACCTCCATTCGATTATAGTTCCAAGTTTAAATAGAGGAGCACCTTAACCATTCCTGATTTGTTTTATATTTTACACGTTAGAGGAATTAGTCCTTGGTCTAGGGTTTGTACATTTTTTTAACTTCTAAAAATGTAACAAAATTATAGTCAAAGTCAGCTTTAATTTTTTTAAATATAACCAACAAATATATCATCGTACTTATTAATTATTAAAAAAAAATATTGTAACACTAAGGACAAATAAGGCACACAGAGCCTTTATTTTGATATAACCTGAATGTAAAAATATTTATATTTTTTTTATGGTTATCCGCAATCTACAACATTATATATTTAGGCTGACACTACACACCCAATTTAGAACAGTTTTAGGTAATTCTGAGCAATTACTTGGTCAACCCTAAACGTTTTCATATTTTACTACGACAATGTAGAGATGTATGTGAAACTAAAAAAACATAATTTAGGCCCCAGAAAGTGATTATATGCTATATACAAATAGAAATTACCTCAGTAATCGCCGGGTTCAACGTCCTCATCCGAGTCAGCGGCAACTGGATCAGTGTTCTGTTGCGATGGTTCCCCGTTGTAATCTTCACCGATAGCCCGAAACAAATGGTGTAGTCTTTGTTTGTAATCCTTATGTTTCCGTTTGAACATGAACTCAGCAAGGTGGCCAATAAAATGGTGTTTTGTGTTGCCGAACCTCGGAACGTTTCCCCGCACTTCTCTCCACAAACGTTCAATATGTTGAGTGTGTGCTCCCGTGTCTGGGTCAACAAAATTGTACGTGTGGTTGTCGGTGAGATGTGTAAAGCCTTCAAACTGTAAACAGTCATAGGTCCGCCAGGTATTAAAAAACACTTACTGGAACCTTTGAACCTTCTTATCGCTCGGCAACCTGTACGATGGCCTTGCGGGCCTTGAGGGTTGACCAAGTAATTGCTCAGAATTACCCAGTTTTAATATTCTGATAACCATAATCCATTTTTTTTAAAGGAACTAATCATAAGGGTAATTGACTTCGTTACTTTTATAAGAGAACTTAGCTGTTTATACAAGCATTCATAAATGAATAAAATAGTTAGCTTTTCCCAATATTTATAAAATTAATTATGTTAACCTAATGAACTTAATGAATGTAATATATTTGTGAACAAAAAACCAAAAGAATGGATACAAGGATGCTTCATTATCAGGATATATTAAGTAACCATGTTTATTTAAGGTTAGAACACACACTATTCTTTGAACAGTTTAGGTCTAAGTCTCAACACATACTTTACCAATTAATTCTTTGGTATTTGTGAACACAAGTTATTTTACAGAATTTTGTTTAAAAATTATCGTATACAAAAGTAAAATTGAGTATTTACCATAATAATTTCATTTTTTATGGGATGTTACTTTTCTCTAAAAAATGGGATGTGAAATTTGAATCCTTCCTTTCATATTTATAGGTAGGTCTAAATGTGTTCCCTAAACAAAGGTTTTTAATGTGTGCTTTGACAGTGAAGAAAGGTATTTTGGGACTTGAAACGTGTCTTCCGACAAAAAATATGATTTGATTGTGCAAATAAAAGGCAATTAGTTAACGATTTAATAATTTTAAATAATAATATCCAATGATAAGATACAATATATAGGCCCTATTTACCGAATTTATATGTGGCACCTAATCTCGCTAATTGCCAATATCCTATTGGACATTGGAGATTAAAAATAAAAATATTTCAAAGATAACTTGTATATCACAAATAAAATTTAATAATTGACAACATCTTACTTAACATAATAAACACAACCATCAATAGTTGCTCTCTCTTCCCATCCTGGTGGTAGCTCATCTTCACTATCAGAATCTATTACAAGGGCCATTATTATTTATAAAAATGAGTGCACATTTAAATATTATTTTATCATAAAATATTTAAAGATGTATTATTGTTTCCATAAATTAAGTTTCTTTCGATTCCATTAAACAGTATTCCAGACACTAGACTTGGCAGTTTAAAACAAAAATTATTATTTACTTTTAACTTAAAAAATAATATTTACTCGAAAATGCGATCCCTTTATTGGCGTCTTAAAATTAACAAAAACTAAAATAATAACAATAATTACTCTTTTATTATTATATCTGTAAAAGCACCGAATGAATAGAGAGGAACTAAAAAGAAAACAATCAAATCAAATCGTAAAATAATACAGCTGCTTTACAGTTTACTGTCAAACTGTCAAGTGTCAATTCCTGTGTATCAGCGACAGCGTGACTGTTCGTTTACCAAAACAGCTGTAGTCTTAATGGGGTACAGATTGGGTTGTAGCAAAGAGGTTCAAACTTAGTAATACCTTTGTAGTGTGTAGTGTTTTACATTGAGCTCTATATAATATGTTTATTAGATGTAATTGTGTACAATGTGTTCCTAATATTATGAATCAATAAAGAAATAAACTTGATTTCTTATTTTTTTACGATGAACATTAATTTTAACTTGTTAAATATTTAGAATTGAAAATAGGTGGCAATACATGATTTTTAACCAATGAATTGAACATTATAAATCTCCCATGTGTTTTCTGTTTGTCATGACAAGCTGTGACGTATGATTTACATGGTCTAATGCTAACCTAAAATTTAATGAAATTGAGCTGTTATTTTGCTAATCTTAAATAAAATAATTTGTTAACAGTTTTTAAAGTTGTGGTTGATTATGAGTTGGACAGGCAAGTATAAAATGCAGCTGAATGGTTGAAAAATAGATTTATTTTAAAACTAAGATCTAGGACTATAATCACTTCATCCCTTATGTTGTTAAATAATAATCAAGATTGACCTATAAAATATTTGTTCTAACAAATCAGTGATACTTATTAAAATATATTTACTTCCTTCCACATGATGAAAATTATTGGCTGTATCTCTCCTAGGCTTATCTTTTACCCTAATTCTGTAACTTTATGAGAAATAAAAATAAATAGCCTATTTGAGTTATTGGATAAAGTCTATAGCCTAAGTAGAGGAATGGTAATTCAATAATATGTACATATATATGTATTTAGGCTTCATAATCATTTTATATGTAGGTCTAATTTTATTATTTGTCTATATAGAAGTTAGAGACCTCTTTAGAAACTGGAGAGAAGAAAATGTAAGGAAAAGTCAAGATGTTGTAGATATGTGGGAGTACACTTTACAACAGAAAGCACACAAATTAGGGGATGAACGTAAGTAAGCCTAATCCTACAATAATTTAAAGTTCATATTTTAAATTGAGTTTTGTATAATTGAAATTTACAACGAAGATATTTTAAAAGTTTGTAAAATTCTAAATTATTTAAAAAGATTAATTACGGTATCTCTAAAAATAATTTTTGGTACTTACGTATTAACGCCACCGCAGCAACTTTGCGTATATATATAAGGTTTGGCCAGGTGTTTATGTATATATATATATAAATATAGCTACCTGGCCAACCTGTCATGATATATAATTATATCGCAAAGTAAGCAAATATTGGTGCATATATATATATGCGCAAAGTTGCTGCGGTGGCGTTAATACGTAAGTACCTAATTTTTAACCGTTAAATTAAAAATAAAGTTAAAAACGAGGCTTTGACTGAATTTTATCATAGTTAATATCAAGAATCGTATGGCAGATGCATTTTAGTTTGAAGAGTAGTTATAGTTTCTATTAAAATATGATGATTTCTTTAGTTGTAATTTTGTATGTAAACAGTATTTCATCATAATAATAGGCTAGTTGAATTATGTTCAAAGTATAATTATTTGAAGTAGGCTAGTCTAAATGAATTTTGCAACTTTTAAAATTTTTTTGTTCAGTCTATGATGATAATTGATCATATTTGTGGAAACATTGTTTAGTGTAACAGCAGTCTAGTCAATCAAAACAAATTAATGAAATGACAATGAATACAACATTTCTGTGTGCCAATACCTAGAGAAAGTTAACGAGGATAGAAATTCAAAGAACTATTGGTCTAAAACTTGATTTTTATTTTACTTCTCAGTTTTAATATGAATTTAAAACCTAATTAACCTAACTTAATCTGTCGTAATTACCAAATATTCATTGAGTACTTTATAAACTTCAATTGTTTAATTATTTATAAAATGTAGCCTATACATTAATTACGAAAATCAATATAACTTACATGTAGAAATCCTTGATTTATTTATATAAACATATAAAAGTAACCAACTTTTATATAAATATGATATATATAGACTAATATATAGATATTGAATGGATATTTGGAATCTGTGATGGTTAAGTTATTATTGGTACTTACGTATGACGCCACCGCAGCAGAAGTTGCTAATGCGCATGCGCCAATATTTGCTTACTTTGCGATATAATTATATATCAATATATATATATTGATGTGCCGCCAATCTACGCCTAAAATTTTTGCGACAAATCATAAAATGAAAGTATATGAATCTCAAAGCTGAAAAAAATGGAATTCTGCTTCCCTTAAACCAGTTTGCTCTTTATTGGCCCATGCGCATTAGCGCAACTTCTGCTGCGGTGGCGTTATTACGTAAGTACCTTATTATTGTTTAAATTAATATTAAAATACCAAATGCCCTTCTGTATTATAAAATTGTTATATGGCATTTAACACATTGAAGTTTATAGTGTGTGTCACTCAGTATTAGGCCCTGTGTGACTGAGCCCGAGTACGACTTAAGTTATTATTAAGTTAATTGGGATATTATTGTTTAAATTAATATTAAAATTACCTAATGCCTAATGTTAGAATATTGGTGACTGTGATGAGTCTGAGTAGGACTAGGCTGCCTATTTATTGTATAGCACCATTTAAATTCTATATTGGGTCTCAGCTTCTTAGACACTTCTCTACTATATATAGCATTTTTTGTAGTTCACTGAAATGTAGTAAGATTTTACAAACTAATTATTGATAACTTGAAATTGCTATTGAGTCCATCTGTAATTTTGATACAAATTTGTTTTTGTTTACATGTGACATTTGTGAGTATTTTGGAAAATTAGTAAAAAGAAAGAGAGATTACTTAAATAATAATTTAATAATTGGCGAGTTTCTTGATGATTCAGGATCCAATGCTAAGATGAATGACACAAATAAAGATCCTGATTTTATGAATTCATGCATTGAAGGTCCAAACCCATATGAGTTTGTAAACTCTGTTTTAAAAAAGAAACTTGGTGGTGTCCTTATTGTGGTGTGGCACTTTGCAAACAAATTTGTAAATAAAATAGAGTAATATTTGAATATATAATATACATTAAATTAAGTGTGTTACAAAGTTTTATAAAATATAATACCAACCATTAAAGATATAATTACAGTGATTTTTTTTTTTTTTTTTTAAATAAAAGAGGCTAGACTGCACAGACTAACAATGTAATTACCAGCTCAGGCTTTAACGTGTTAAAACTGAAAAACAAAATTATTAAATTATAGGTTCACTCTAGATATGTTTCTAGATGCTTGTGATTTTTTGTTTTTTCATAGTTTGTAGAGGCCTTTAAAGATGACTGCCAAACTCAAGTTAAATCGTGAACTTTTATTCATTTTTTTTAAGGTATTAAAAAAACAAAACAAAACAAATAAAGTCATATTTCCTAACCTAACTCAGAAATATAATAACATACAAATAATATCAAAATTGAGGAAAAGAATCAGAAAATTTAAACTCATCAAGGACGAGTATACCTAAAATCATTGATTGTGATGTATGATTAATGTATAATACTGTGATGTAATAATTTAATTTTGAAATGTATTAATATTATAGTTCTGTGATTTTGTAAATATGAACAATATAATGTGTATGCACTTTCTGTTAAAATAAAAGCCTAATTCTCATTTTATATTTTGTTTATTAGAATTTTTAGTTTTGGAACAAGTATTCATTGCAGCACTAGACTGTAACAGGATGGATGTGGCTGATGACTGTCTAGACACACTCTCAGTCCAGTTTAAAGACAGCATCCGTATAGATAGATTACAAGCTCTTAAGTTAGAAGCTCAAGAAAGGTAAATTACAAAAAGATTAGTGTTGTTAAAATATTCTTGAATTTCATTAATAAAATAAAAGAAGAGGGGATATACATAAAATTTAACTTTTTATTGCATTTTCTTAATAAAAGGCACTTTACAGTGAAATAAGTTTTAACCAGTCTTAACAAGGAAAGTTAAGAAATCTCAAATACTTCATGTAAAAGCAAGTCGATACGAATCTCTCAATTTTTTGACCACTTGCTTCTCTTTTCTTGTTACTTAGTCGCGTGTCTTATCATATGCATGAAACATTTGATTAAGAGTTTACTTTTCTAACTTTATCTTCCATAACTTTTTAAATATCTGCTTTTAGATCAAAATTGTGATTACTATTCTTTTAGATTTTATCTCTTAGATACAAAATTCACTTATAAAAATGGGCTTAACAAACAATTGAAGGTTTAGTTTTTTCAACAACTAAAATTAAAAATGTCTTACTAAAGGGAAAACGTATAAAATGAGCAATTGCATATTAAAATTTGCCAAAGAAGGAGAATAACAAAAATGCTAGTATGTCTGTATTTTCTGGTATTTTTGAACCAGATTTTGTTGAGCGTTATTTCGTTTTGTCTCCAAAATCCCTTTTTTAGAGATACCAAAAGTTTAATCGAAGAATACTTAATTTATTCTAGGGCCGGCTGTGAAAAACAATACCTGTCACACGAACATTATAAAGATTGTCTTTTTAACTTGCGGTACAGAACACTTTCGTGTTTTCAAATCTTTTATAAATGTTGTATGATATAGGCCTAATCACTAATTTTAATTTTTTTTTTTTAGCAGCAACCAAAAAGTACTTGGTGCTGTTTTTTTTGGTATTAGAAAACTTATTAAGTCTGCTGTTTTTATTATTATTAGAAGATTATATGGCCTAATTGAAGAACATATTTGAAAAAATTCTTTTGAAAAAATTGTTACAAGGTGCATTTGTCTAAGATAAATCATGTGAGATTAATTATTATCCGAAGAGCTTATGAAGCGTTACGGTACATTTTGTATAAAACAAAAATTTGTGGCATAAAAAACAGTTAAAAAAATATTAATTTGCAGGATTCGGGTAAACAAGTAGGCCTACCTGTGCAATGAATTTTTTTCTGTTTAAATTTTTTTTTAACAAATTGCAAAATTACCATGATTTTGAAATCTAGAAAATAATATTTTTTTTAATGTATAGAAATGCTTAAAGATTTTATAGAGTAAAAAGGAAACACCTTAGAAACATATTAACATTAATTTTGAATATTTCATATTTAAGACAATAAAAACAGTAGTTCTGATATTTTTACCAAATCTATTAATGTTGTTAAAAAATCAATTTTTCAATAAATGCCATTTTCTGAAATATTTTTATATTAGTTATGAATTAAAAATTTGGTAATTTAATGAAGTTTTAATGGTAATGATAGAACTAAATCGTTATGTTGTTCTATAATATAATATTGTTATAGGTTTGATGAAGCTTTAGAATTACTACTATTGATTATCAAAAGAGATAAAACAAATGCTGCCCCAAGAAAAAGGAGAGTAGCTATTTTAAGGGCGTGTGGTCGCATTCCAGAAGCAATCAAAGAACTAACAGAATATTTAAAGAAGTAAGTACTTTAAATCTAGGAGTAAATCTATAAGTATTATATGATTCAATTAATTTTTTTTTTTTCAAAATCACCTTACCAAATGTTCGATCTTTTGTATAAGTGATGCTACTTGTTTTACATGCCTGATTTCTTTTATTCTTTTATTTATATTTATTTTAACAAAATTTTAAATGAACATTTGTAGCTTTAACAATGTATTAAGACAACAAACACTTTTAGCTACACAATTATTACAAAGTTAAAGTTTACGAAAGTGAGTTTGAAGAAAAACATTAGCAGTTTGAATGTAAAAACATTAGTCACATTTTATATTCTGTGACTGTGTGGTAGACCTGCAGAGCAATCATGCACTATAAAGTTTTTTGACATTTTTTTTTTATACCTTTTAAAGCTTTAGAAGCTTTAGAATGCCAGTGTTTTAAAAATGGTTAAGTTTTTCAATTAAAGAAACATTGCTTGGGATTTTATTATTTAAGAATAACATGGAAGTATGATGAAATCGTCACTAGTTAAGTTTGCTTTAGGTTTAAGGGGAGTCTAACCAAATCAGTGGAATTTTAGTATAAATTACTCTTTAGTATAAATACTCCACTATTTTATAAATAATAGTTAACAGTAAATAATTGGGATTAGCTTTTGTGCACTACCACAGGCAGGTAGAATGATATGCAGCTCCATGATTGAAAATCATACTTTTAGCCACCTTACTTTTAATTGCATATACGTGATATGAAAATTTTGAAAAACTGCAATGTATAATTCGTAGAAACAGAAAATCATTACAAAATTGACTGTTTTCAACTAATTCTGTTTAAAGTAGTGTTTTCGCTCCTATTATTATTTGGATATTTATCAATAAATTTCAAATTTTAATTTTCTGCTTATTAAATCAGTTTTCTTTTATATTCGGATAAGAAAGTAGTAAACTGTAATACCACTCATGCAGATGGCTCATGAATCAGTTTTGTGCTGTTACTGCACATTCTTAAAGCTTCTTTGAACCTAGATTTAACATCTATAATTCAATTCAAGGGATTTAGTGAGTCAAGTGGTTTATTATTAAAGCTACAACACCAAATAATATTAAGCCTACATACTATAGACTATATTTCAATGTTAATGCATTATACAATTGATTGCTTTTTATCGTAGATTCATGATAGACCAAGAAGCCTGGCAAGAATTATGTGACTTGTATTTAATGGAACAAGATTTTGCACGAGCTGCTTTTTGTATGGAAGAGCTAATCCTGCATAATCCTCATAGTCATTTGATTCATCAACGTTTTGCTGAAATCAAATACACACAGGTATGTGTCTATTTTTTTGTTAAATGGATTTGGATATAGGTTAGGATGTTTATAGCTTATATTTTGTTATGTTCTGTGTTTTCTTCTTTTTGGATAAGGTTTATTGATATGGTTTAATTGAATGATTGTCATATTTTGTGTATATAAAAACTAATACTCAAGGTTTCGAGAGTATAAATCAAATAGTATCGAGAAAACTTAGAAAATGAAGAAGAAGAAGGGGAAAAAATGGAAAAAAAAATACCTTAGTAGCCTAACGACATCTTGAACACTACGAGTAAAACTAATTTTAATACTCTAAGAAAAAAACCCAGACCTAAAGCTTGCTTTGAGCAATCAAACTAAACAACAGTAAATATAAACAAGATCAGGAAAAAGTCGCAGAATTACACTTCACACAAACAGCAATCAATTAACTCATAGGAGTGGTGAACTACCATTTTATTGGTGTGAACAATCTTTTGTCCCCACTTTCAAAAGTTTAGCCTTTGATTAAACTATCACTCCTATTGGATATTTTTGATAAAATAATTCATCTTTATTTAAAGTACAGGAATTACTATTTTCAATTTTTCATTTAGATGTTTAGTAGCGGAAACCGTAATAGCCTTATTTCTACATTGGTTAAGCTGATAGCTGATTATATGTTAATAACTTGCCATTTACATTTGTGTTTGGTCACAGCCCTCATGTATGCAGACGATACAACTCTCATTCTCTCTGATCATGTTGACTGAAACACTTATTAACCCTCCAATGGTCGCATGTTAAATTTCTTCGTTTGTTAAAAAATTAATTAAATATATTATTTCTATACAAAACCTAACTTATAAGATATCATTTTTCTCAGAAAGATGCATAGAATCCATCTATGCAATAAAAAAAAAATTTTGAAATGGTTTTGGAGTAAGTATGTTACATGTCAAAAACGAAGTTACCAATTTTCAGGAAAAACCTGTATATTCCAAAATCAATAGCTTACTACCTTTTTCTAAGATATACAAAAGTTTTGTGTAATATTTTTGAATATATTTAGGGGGGAAAAAAAAATTGTTATATTATCAAAAAAACAAAAAATAGTTTACGAAAAAATGTAAAATGGTCATTTTTTTTTCAAAAAATCACTATAAATAGTAATATTTATCTTATACAAAAGTTCTATATCTCATTATGTTCAGAAAGGTGCATAGAATGTAGGTGTGTAGTGAAAAAAAAAGTTAGATGTATCACATTTGGTGTTTTTTGGTCAAATACCAAAAAATCGAAGAGTAATGGAGCAGAAATTTCACAAAAATGGTAATGAATAACATACTAATAGATTTTTAGGATTTTTTTCAACCTATTCTTGAGATTTGTCATATATTTGTGAATATATTTAGGGGGAAAAAATAATAATATGTTACATTTTCTAAATAAAAATACCGATTTTCCCTAAAAAGGTAACTTTTACAAGTGAGGTTAGGTTTTAGGTTTGTAACCTCCACAATTTAGACTCACTAGTACCAATTTGAAGATAGATCAAAGACAAAACCTTTAGATTTAACTAAGAAAATATATACTTTACAAAGAATAACACACATATTCACTTTTATAATCATATAAAACACTATATATAAGACAATTTGCATATAGCCTAAACTTACCTTTACCGGCCTAGGTTATCGCAAATAAGAACGTTCAAAAACCAAACTATCACTCAAAAACATAAGCTTTAGATATAAAAACACATATATTGTAACTTGTATACACAATTTATATACAATTTGTATACACAAACCTTCAAAATAACAAAAATCTAATCCCAAAACCAATATGTGCTACGCCTAATATTATAGTAATTTACGTCACACATTTGCTACATTTCGAGATAAAAAACAAGCCTCTAAGTAAGTTTTTGCTCTATGTCAAGTGGTACCAACTTATAGAATGGAATTTTCCCTACAACTTAGTGTAAAGAAATATAAGAAATAGAATATTAGAAACCAAAGAGAAATGCAAACCTAATGCCAACCAAATTTCTTCTCGTCAAGTTTGTTCTACGTTCAAGTAGGAATATCTCTGGATCTATGAGACGCAGAAAAATTTGTAATCTACGGTTGGAAAGAGAAACATGTGATCTATAGAACAGTGTTTTAGTTGAAATAAATGACAGAAAAACAGAGTTGTAATGATATCGGGAAAAATGGCGTCGCGCTAACGAATAGGCGCAGATTTCAAATCTACGATTTTACGCATAAAAAATATGCGAACTTCACCAATTTTTGGAATATTATTTATAACGTTTTGTGGTATTTTTTTTGCATGATTATGCATCTACGGAACATTAGCTTTCCAACGGTATTTTATTTATTGCGATCGGACAATTTTAAGTGGGCGTAACGTTGAATTGCAAAATACGTGTTTTATAGACACGGTGCCTAAGTATTAGACCGAGCCTGGGTGTGATATAGGTGCGTTATCCGTTCTAGGGTTAAATGAAATCTTTCATTGCTTTAAATCAAGCTATAAATTATATATCATTCTCTGCAAAGAACAGAGGAAATAGTAGTGCAATGAATGTTTTTTTGTGGATTGTTTTAACTAATTGAAGTAGAAAGAACAAAATGTATAGTTTTGACAAAAAAGGTCTCGCAATTAAAAAAATGGAACAACCATATAAATGCATTGTCCACAAATTTAAATTCTTCAATTTATGTTTAAAAAAAAAAAAATTATTGCACTTTATCAGTTTTAAGAATGTTAAGCAGTTTGGATTATATTTGGTAAGACATCTAAAGAGACTTGCCGTCCTCTTTTCAAAAATCTGGATATTTTAACTCTCACTTTAATTTACATTTTGAGTGTCATTATGTATTCTAAGTCATCAGGCCATAGTCAAATACATTGGTATGACACACACAATCTTATTATACCAAAATATATGCTTGCTTAAACTGCAAAATCACCATCCTCCACAACTGTCTTCCAAATACAATCAAAATAATAAGAAAAGAAAAACCCTTCAAAAAAGAAATATAGTACTATGATATTTAAGAGAAAACATTTTTATTCTATAGATGAATTCATTGGACACCCATCTATTGAATGACAAAAGGGTTTTGGGATGTGTATGATATTATTGTTGTCTGTGTACTTTTTGTTTAATGTAGTGTAAATTAAAAAATTTTTGACAACACTAATACAATCTACAAAATGATCTTCTATCTGCTAAGTAAATGGAGTTATCCGATAGCTTTATAAATAGGAGTTCAATTATTTTTTTTTGTTTAAGTATTTTTTTTGTCTGCTGTATTTTCTTAGCTTCTTTACAATTGAATTTATAATTTTCGGTCCAAATAAGTTAGGCTATTTTTGATTTATCTATTAGAGACCTAATCATGTGTTCTTTATGTGTTCACTAATTCTTATATTTAGAGGTCTTTTATCCCTCCAATGTACTGCTCGTTACATTCACATTTAATACTGAAACTACAGTTTTTAATATCCTGAATAGCACTGTTAGGTTTGGTTTTGATTATTGAAAAAGGTACATATTTTATATTTTCTGGCAAGGCAACTAACTTTTTCTGATATTCCAAGCACATAAGCGATTGTCGAGACTTGATTTATACTCTGAAAATTTTGTTTATTAGTTTTTATATATTCAAGTGATAAGAAACATCCAATTGGACTATATCAATAATGTGAACAATTTATCATTATTAAATAACTTTAAAAACAGAAAAGGGATATTGTGTTGTGAATTAGACTTGGGATATCCAATTTCACCAAAAGATCTCATTATGGTCAAATTAGGATTATTTTTATCTTGTCATATTATAGTTGAGATATTTTATAAATTATAACAAAATAAGCCCAAATTAAATAGAATAAAAGTATATAATAAAATAATAATTATAGATATATCTAATACATTTTAAATTAATACATAAACTTGGGAACAGTTGAATTGTTAAAGGAATAATAAAAATAAAAGTCATTAAATAGAATCTAAATTCATTACACAAGCATTAGGGAAAACCTAGGTTATAAATTTTAGGCCAAGCTTTAAAACATATATATATATATAACACACGAAATCTAAATTTACACAGAAACACAATTATTAGAACATAAATAAAAATCAAATCGTCTAATTTCTTTTTTTTATATGACATAGTAAAATAAAAACAAGTTTGAGGAGATAGTAAGTTTAAATAAAACAAATTTGAGATGTTTAGGGAACAAGTCTGTAACAGCTGGTTAACGGTTGCCATGCCATACAAAAAATAAAATGTTGAGATTCAAAATAAAGAAAACCAAACTGAAGGAGATATTCAAATCTGCAGATCATTTAAAAAAAAATTAAAATTCAAAAATAATAAAACATTGTACAATATTAATTGTACAATAAGTGTGGATCTAAAAGAAATTGTATCTAAAAATAAAATATATCAAGAAATTAAACCGAAAACTGAAAAGAAAAAGCTATACTTATGGATATAAAACTCAAACTTTTAGTACAACAATGAGTTGGGGGATTCCCATTTTGGCATTCATTGGGGTAAGATCTGTATTTTATTAGCTGCTTCAGATATAAGAGCCAGAATTTGTTAAATAATTTTTAAAAAAATTACTAGGGAAGTGTTTATGGCTGTCGAGTAAAGTGGAAAGTAAATGGTGAATATGAGAAGAAGTTATGTAATAATTACTGTAAGGATAATACAGCAAAAATAAATTTAACTATTACTTAAGGAAAGGTAATTTCTACACAGTTACTAAAACATATAAATACTAAAGTTGAACTATAAGAAAGTTTAAGTAAATATTGTGTATGAAATTTGTGGAGTAATTTACACTGAACTTTTATATTGAATATTAAAAAGAAAATTGGACTATAATATATATATATATATATATATATATATATATATATATATATATATATGTGTGTGTGTGTGTGTGTGTGTGTGTGTGTGTGTGTTAGAATAAGTTTTAATGTAATAAGATTTAATGCAAATATATTACAAGCCGGAACCTTAAAAACTGGAGAAAAAGAGTAGTTAATTTATTTTATAGAAAAAGATTATTATAAAATGAAACTTTGTGATTTTTATTTTTTTTTAATGTACGAGTTCATGGTTTTCCAGGGTGGTTGTGAAAATATGGAACTTGCACGAGCACACTATAGCTTAGCAGTGAAGTTGAATCCCAATAACATGAGAGCATTATATGGTCTGTTCTTGGTAAGTCTTTTATTCGTATTTTCCAATTCTAACAAATAGTTTGGTTTTAGGATAACACATATCAGGGGTAATTTATTAGAGCTCTAAGATATTACAAAGGTTTCTGAAAAGAAAGTAACTGTCCAAATACTGTGTCCATACCTATTACTGCTAAATGTTTGACGACTATACGGTCCAGGTGGTGGTATAATATTATTTTGGATCTATAAATTAAATTATAAAACAGTTAATTTTTCAGTTAATAATTCAATAGTTTTTGATTGTAAGCACCTTATGAAATATACGCCTAAACCTTCAGTTCATGTTTTCTGCGTAGTTTTTATGTCATAAGTAATGGATGCGCTTGCCTTTGCAATTTATTTATTAACAAAGAGATCACTGTAGCTGCTTGAATGGAACGTCTTTCCAAGAAAATTATGGCTTTATTATTTTATAGCTTTTGGGTACCAGAAGGTATCTAACGAGATTGGTTGTTTATGACCCCATACAGTTTTTATTAATGTGTTCTTATTTTGGTTTATGATCACTTATGTAATTTTATAATGTTTCGTTAAATTTGAACAACAAATGCAAGACATATGTTGACCGATAAAAATAATCTTTGTTACATTCCTTAAATAAATGGTAAGAGTTTGTAAATATTTTTATCATTTTATTTTACTTTCTTTTCAAAATTAACATTTATAATTTCATAAAAGCCTTTAAACACCCGTTTAATTAAGCTACAAAATGGTACTGATGTTAGTTATCACAAATTTGGGTGTTGATTGCACAGGAAGTGATTTACCCTCAACATCCAACGTATTCCGCCTGGCTGATCACACACATTAACCTGGATTGTCGCAAGTCTACTGCATATGAAATCCAGCTGCCAAAGAGATATAAAATTGAACTAGTTATCTTTTAAAATGCTTGATAATTTAATATTAAGAGACTTCAAATACCTCCATAGATTATACCAAAGCTAATTATTAAATAGAGGATAAGCAACAAAATAAAACTTAGACTTCGAATGTTTAGGCCTCTTTGCGAAATTTCGTCTATACAACTGTTTTATTATTATTTTAAAGACATATTTTCTCGATTCTATGAAATGCGACTTGGGGAAAATTCGCCTTTAAAAAAATAACCCAAATATATAACTATTAGTAAAAAATAATATCATTGCAATGGAATCTCCAAACTTGGTAAAGGAGTAATGAGATGATAATCAGTATTTAAATTACAATTCTGGCAATCCAAAGCAAATGTAATGTAATATATAAAGACGAAAATAAGAAACTATTTTTTCCATGATTGTTTCTGAAAGTTTTTCTCCTGTGATCTTAATAGATACTATTAAATACTGGAATCGGCAATATTATAACGGAAGCAATTATCATTATCATATTACCTGGAATTAATATGACTTTACTATCTTTTGTTTGTCCATACTTCCAATAAGTAAACTTTTTTTCTCTTTTCATACTCATATTTCTTTTAGAACTGTAAAAGATTATTAAAATTGGAAGTTATTTTGCGTTCTAAATTACATATATAACACATGGATTTTATATTTCAACATAAATTACTAGTTAAAAAAAACATTATTTTATAAATATCACAAAATTTTTAATTCTGTAATATTATATTTGCCAAAGTTAAAATTAAATTTTTGTGTGAGCATTATGGTACATTGAAATGTACAAGAGATTTCCAGGATGTATGGGAAAAGGCAGGAAATGTACGGGAATTTTAATTCCAATAGACTGGACATCCTGAAAATGTATAAGAATCAGTGAAATTATCAATCACTAGTTACATTTCTAAACTAGCTATAAAAGCCTCAAATAATAAAATTAATACCACCAAAAGAAATAATTTGTTTTTCTAAGTATTGTTTTTTTTTCATGCATGCCCAGATTTAGAAATCATGTATTACTCAGTGTTAAAATTTTTTATAAATAAACTGCTTAAATTATCTCTAAATTTCCCACTTCAAAGTATTTCCCATCTAACCAAATTCCACTAACATTTTCCTTAGGTATTTTATTCCTGCATACATCCTGATAAACATGGTTATTGAGTAAGTCAGTGATGTTTTGTATATTAGATATTGAAGATTTAAACTTCTTCATTTATTAAAAATTAATAGTATTGTGTATATTTGTTGTATTTCAGTGTTCTTCAAACATTTACGTTTCACCGAAAGCAACTTCACAGAAGAAAAAAGTTGCCAAAAAGCTTGCAGCATGGACTTTGAAACAGATTAATGACAGGTGAAGAATCTTATCTTAAGCATTAACTTTTGATTTTATTCTCATAATACTCTAGTAAAGCATGTACATGACTTACGGCCAGAACATTTAGTTAATGCTTAATTAGTAAATGCCAGATTAACCTATTGGCTAATAAAATTGTGCTTTCTGTTTCTAGAAAATATTTAATTAAAGATTTCCTAATCTCACTTTAACCTCTAAATAAGTTTAAAGAAAGATTAATTGGAGCAAAAAATTATGATGAATTTTAAAACATATTTATGATAAACGAATGTTGTAATTTTTAGGTTATGTTGACGGTTTACAATTTTGTTTCCATAGTTACATCACTAAAGTTGACATAGTGCTATAACTTTTTTTTTCCCCCTTCTTCTTTTTTCCCTCATTATTGTTGAGACTGAAGGTTCTTGGTGGAATTCCATGTTTAAAGGTAATAACGTTTTTAAGCTTATTTTTAAGCACACTATTGTATGCAGTTTTTAAAATAGAGAAACAGAAAAGAGGAAAGAATTTTAATGATATTGAAAAAGAGCAACTAATATAAAATTTATTTTGAGTTATTACTAACTCTTCTGCAATTTGAGGCATTTTTATGAAATGTTTAGACATAAGGTGTGTAACCTTCTGTATAACCTTGCAAACAGTAGTTTTATGCATACACAAGGTCTCTAATTATTTCTTGAAAACTTTGTGTTTCATAAAATCTTAGTATAATCAACAATTTGTCCATTGGGGACAGATAATTAGAAATTAGTCGTAAAACCTTAACAGTACCTTCCTTACTGTGCCTAATGTGTTTTGGAGGTGTTTTAAAATTCTTCACCCAAAAAATGATTAAATAAATTTTGTCTTATTCAGTATGTTTTACTTAAAACGCAATGACTTCTGTTAATTCTTCATCTGAACTACTAGTATGATAATTTTATACTTGTGAATTAATTTATAAGTTATGGCAGTAGATAATTTGGTAAAAAAAATCTTGTGAACACCAAAAATACAATAAATAAAATTTAAACAATTCATAAATATTAAAATATAAACACTACATAAAACCACATGCAATATTAACCAAAACAATATTTTGAAACTGTAATTAAATTAGAAAAAACATAAAATAATTTAAAGCAACAAAAATTCACAAACCAAACTTTAATCTACAATTAAATATTTAATTAGCCTATATTAGTACTTTAAATTAATGAGAGTTTAATGTTCGATTAGTAGGTATTGAATGTTCAAGAAACTGAAATTGATGGTTTAATGAAAGATTAAGTTTAACTATGGATTAAATAATTTAATTACTGTTCTAGAAACCATGGGTCAAACGAATATAAAATAAAAGTGCAAAAACAATAAATACAAACTTTTTCAATCATCCATCCCTAAAACTAAATAAAACCTAACAAAAGACTGTTATTACCAAAAATGTCAGTTCAGTAGTTGTCAGCCAACCAGTGAAAATGAATCGTGGATGCTGTGTTTGAAAAAAATATTAATATATTTGAATAGGGTCTAAACTTGCTTTGCTTGTGCTAGAAAACTTATCTTCATTATAAATTGTATTTGATTAAAATATACTTTTAATGTTGGTGAGCTAAGTTCATTTGTGCTTTCCATATCCTGAACTATATATTTTTTTACTTGCTATTTGGAATTCGTATTTGGGTCATTAATCTTTACATTTCACTAAATTGGAAGTCCAAAGTTTGAGAAATTTTATTTTTTTATAACAGCCCTGAAGCTGATTTTGTGTTTTTTATCGTTAATTCACAAATTGGCATTTTTGAAGAGATGGTGACCAATTCATTTTGTTTGGGTCCTTAAAGAGTATACATGAGTGAAATTTCATCAAAATCACTAAAAGCGATTTTGAGATAATTGTAATTTTGTGTTTTTAAAAATTTTTTATAGTAGCTACAGCTAAATTTTGAGTTTCAAAAACAAGAAACTAGTCTTGATATATGGCAAAAATATGCCTACATACCAAAAAAATATATTTAAAAAAATGATCCACTAATTTGGGCTGTAGAGCACTACACATACGACAGACAGACAGACAGATATCATTAAACATTACTTTGTTACACTCACGGGACCTCTACACTGATAACACATATGACAGACAGATATCATTAAACACTACTTTGTTACACTCACGGGACCTCTACACTGATAACACATACGACAGACAGATATCATTAAACATTACTTTGTTACACTCACGGGACCTCTACACTGATAACACATACGACAGACAGATATCATTAAACATTACTTTGTTACACTCACGGGACCTCTACACTGATAACACATACGACAGACAGATATCATTAAACATTACTTTGTTACACTCACGGGACCTCTACACTGATAACACATACGACAGACAGATATCATTAAACACTACTTTGTTACACTCACGGGACCTCTACACTGATAACACATACGACAGACAGATATCATTAAACATTACTTTGTTACACTCACGGGACCTCTACACTGATAACACATACGACAGACAGATATCATTAAACATTACTTTGTTACACTCACGGGACCTCTACACTGATAACACATACGACAGACAGATATCATTACACACTACTTTGTTACACTCACGGGACCTCTACACTGATAACACATACGAACAAATTGTAACTAAAAGTAATAAAAACAAAATATTACACGTAAAGTTCTTTTTAATATGGTACGCCTTAAAACACGCTCTAGGGCATAGGTCTACGTTACATTCTGCATATGCCACACAGTTACGTTGCCTTTGGTAAACCTCATCTTTTTGTTTATTTTTACAGGAGCTATGTCATTTTCTAAAACTACTAATTCTTGAAAAATTGTAACCAAAAATGTTATTGGTGATTTTCTAAAACTACTAATTCTTGAAAAATTGTAACCAAAAATGTTATTGATGCTGATTTTAACTGCATTTTCACACTCATGAAATGTGGATGGAATGCCATTTATCAACAAAATAAAACAAAAATCGTTCTGCGTATAGACATCGGCAATATGTCAAAGGCTGGTACGAACGTACTAGGTATGACGTTGCCAACCAAAGTGTTAATTTTACTTAGATTATTTCTAAAAGGTACCCTTGCTATAGTAAAGTGATAATTCCATATTAGAATCCTTTCCTTCATATTTTTAGGATCTAATATGTTTTCTAAACCATATCTTAGGTTTACACCCTGTGTGGCCTATGTATGTTGCATGTTGTATTACAACCACATTTGATTTAAAAAATTAACTCCATTTTTGTTATACATGTCATTTTCTTCAATTGTATTGCTTAATCTATTCTTAAGTATGTTATTTGTGTTCTGCCTTTATGTTATATCTCTTTAAAAAAGCCCAACATAATAAGACAGATGAAATGAAACGTTAATAGGTAGAGGAAATGGGGAGGTTTCTTAGGTCATGTAAGACCTTCATGGGATGAAGCCATACATAAATGGCTTTTAAAAATGGAGTTTATATGAAATGTGTTATCAGAAGAATTAACTCAAATAATTATCTACGTACTAGTAGCAATATAGATTAGTATAATAATTTTCAATTCGACATTTTACCTAAAATAATTTTACTAATATATATTTGACCTCTATTATAGGTATGAAGAGAAATGCCAAGAAGATAGTCAAATTTTACCTTTGGAAGGTCTAGTCAGTGCCCTTCAGCTCACAGATGCACCATGAGAACAACGTTTGTCCATATTTTAATTGTTATTTATCTTATACATAGCCAGTAAACTGAAAATAAGTATTATATCTGTTTTTAGTTATACCTCAGATAAAATAGGTATTGAGATAGAGAATATGTAACGTAAAAAATGTTTATAAAATTTAGATTATATTATGTTTGGGAATTATATTAATTTATTTGTTGTCTATAATGAGGAAATATTGGAAAATGGTTACACTTATTTTAAGATAGCCAAAAATAGTTTAATACAGTACAGTACATTTAAAAAAAAGTCCTATCGCAATGTTTTGTTGTAGGAATAGTATTAAGAGGCTATAGTTACCTTGCCTAGCTTCGTCAGACTATTATTTAATTGGTTTTGAGATCCCTACTTTGAAGTATTATAATACTTTTTTTAATCTGTATGCTATGTGAATCAACCGGTCAAGTAATAGTCTGATAAAGCTAAGCTGATTTATCTGCCTTTATTAATAACACATCACATTGTCTAAAATTAAAAAATATATATAATATAAAACAGATATACCATAATGATATTTTAAATAATGAAAATAATTTTACATTTAACTTTACTGTATATTAAAGTTATATCAGATTACACGTAGAACTTCAACTAATCAGTCGTTTGGTAAAAAAATTGGTAAAAAGAAAAAAAAAACCTATTAAGTTAGATTTTATTATGTTATTTTTGGGGTTAACAAAAATCAAATATGAATTCTTTGCATGAATTTAAAATTTTTTAAACAATATTTAAATTAGGCTTAAAAAAATTTAATATGTATGTATGAAGCAAAATATTCTTAATTACCGAAGTTTTCTTTCAGAATATTGATCGATTGGTGATTGCTTGTTGGATTGTTAGAAATTAATGAATGTTATCTTAGTTTTCCCGTTCCGATCACATGTCAGCCAATGGCCAACAATGAACAATTAGATATTTTAATGCTAATTTTCCATAGATTACGATACAATCAAACTTGAATAATTCGAATGTTTTTGCCGGTCCCTTGATATTCCTATTAAACACAATGTAAAAAATGCTACATAATTCGAATTTTATTTGGATAACTCGAATTTTATTTGGATAATTCAAAGTGAATCAATGAATTTTTCACATTATAACGACAAATATACGCCCTTGTACATAAGTAATTACAACACACCATTTAATAACGAGCAGTGAATAAATTTCTCAATGTCTACAGGCTTCATTATAAGGGTAGAGGAGTTTAAACAGTCACCCAAAACCTTTTTATTGTTCATGCACCGAGCACCTACCTGGTGCCGGCATTCAGCTAAGTAGGTGATCACCCCCCACCCCCATGTGTACAGGTGACTGACACTGGTGGCCAGCTCCGGGCTCAAGTTCAGTTGACAGGTGTGTGGTTGTGTTTGTATTTTAACTGTTCGTCTCTTAGTCTGTGAAATTGTACAGTATGATTCTTTTGCTGTACATAGTGTTTTAAACTCTGCGACTCTTCTTCTGTGAAATTGTGTGATTCATTTACGTAGTGTTTTCTCTTCTGTGGCATTTAGTGATTTTTGTTTATTGACAATGTCTTTGTCCAAATGGTCCAGAGTGACATACAAAACTTTAACTTTTGCTGAGAAGGCAGCAGTCATTAGTGAGTTGGAGAAAGGATTAAAAGAGAAATCAGAGATTGCGAAATATTTTGGGATTCCTTCGAACACTTTGTCTACCTATCTTAAAAGTAAGAACATAATCTTGAGTTACGTAGCAGACAGTGATAAACATAGGAAAAGAGTTATGAGACCGGGAAACCCTGATGTTAATGACTGTTTTGAAGTGGTTTCTTAACGGACCTCATATTACGGCTAAAGCTGAAGAATTTTCTGCCAGTTTAGGGAAAGACAAATTTAAGGTTAGCTCCGGCTGGCTAGATGGATTTAAAAAGCGGAATAATATTTCTTTTAAAACTGTTCCTGGAGAAAGTGGGAGTGTAGACCAGCAAGCAGCAAGTGCCTTGAAAAATAATTTTCTTGAGTGGATACAAGACCGAAATGCAAAAGATATTTTTAATGTACATGAGATGGGCCTGTTTTACAAACGCACACCAGACAAAACACTCATTTTCAAAAATTAACGTTGCAGTGGAGGGAAGCTTAATAAAGAACGTGTCACACTCTTGGTTGGGGCAAATATGGACAAAACATTTTGCAAACAAAATCGCATGATTTTATTGTTTATAGACAATTGCACAGCCCCATAACAGCATACCACAGCTAGAAAATGTAAAAGTTACATTTTTCTCTCCTAAAATGACTTCCGAAGTGCAATCAATGGATCAAGTAGTCATAAAAATTTAAAACACTTCTAATGACGTCTCATAGTTCACAACCAACATAGTTCATAGTTTTCTGTCAGGAGATTTTCTTGACATAAATGAAAAACTAAAAATTAACCTCTTGCAAGCAGCTCTTGTGCAAATGGATGATGAATTGGCAAGTCATAAACACTCAAGATGCTACATTCCTATCTTCAGATGAAGAAGATGAAGTTATCGAAAAACCATTGCCTTCAATCTGCGAAGCCATGGAACACATTAAGGAATTAAGGTGTTTTGTTGAAGGTTGTCAAAATGTGAGTGACACTATTTTTCAATCACTTAATAAAATTAAGGAATTCTGTTTGAGTGAGAGAATTAATTTTAAAAAACAAACAAAAATATCAAACATTTTCCCAAAACTGTAAATAGTGTACACATTCTCTTTAAATGTTACCGTTTATAGTAGATTCACTAAACAATGTTTCCCTGAAAAGCTAAAATACATGTCGTACAGTAGTTTTGATGTTACTATACCAAATAGCTTTGTCTGTTTTATATAGTGTACTATGTAAATTTCTGTTATATCCCAAAAAAAACAATATTTAATCATAATGATGACAATGGACTATCTTTAGATGTGCAAGTAGTCTTTTATAACTAAGGTAGGCTTGTAAAAACAAAACTTGTCTAATTCGAAGTATTGGATAATTCGAATTTTTCAAACGGTCCCCTCAACTTCGAATTATTCAAGTTCGACTGTATTTGGTTATATCGAAGTTGTTTTATACACATTGTTCTTTTATTGTGTAACTATAGTAACTAAATTAAAATTACTAAGAAAATATATTGTTTTATTTTATTGTATAAAATTTTAAGTATTAACTCTGTTTCAGCTATAATCGTAAAAAAAAAAGAAGAAAAAAAAATTGAGATCTGAAGGAGTGTTCAGTGCACTCCTTCATATATATAATGATAAGTGGTAAGAGTTAACAGATCCAGTGTTCAATGTTTAATCAACAAATTATAAAACAGATTTGGATTAAATATATTATATTTGGTAATTAACTGTTGTACCTCGTCCTCGGATTTTTCTACAACAAATTATGAAAACAAAGTATTTACCTTGTAATCAAAGGATCAGATCATATTATTTGTCGGAGCAAACGTTTCATGTCCCAAAATGCATTTCTTCACTGTTTATTAACACAGAAAACAAGGGAATACATCTGTTAGGTTAAAGTCTAATAACGAAAGCCTACATCAATATGTATGACTATGTTAGTCAAGTTAGTGTATGTATTATAGCTACCTTATTTTCAAACAATCAGATCATTGTTTATTTCGAAAGACACTTTTAAAGTCAGAAAATCCATTTGTTTATTAGAAAATAGGTATAAGTGTGAAATCGACTTTACAATTAGTAGCATCTAAGCTGCGTAAGTTACGAAATGGGATATAAATAACATAGGCGAGGTCTGGACAGGTGGCTAATGCATTTGTTTATTAGAAAATAGATATATTAAAGTATGAAATCTACTTCACAGTAAGTTAAGTAACAGGACGTAAATGACAGGCGATTAGTAATTAGTATTTATTTATTTATTAATAAACATCAAAAGATTACACATCCACTAACTTGACTAACATAGTCCTACATATTAACGTAGGCTTTCATTTATTTAAGACGAGTGATGCACCTCCCAGTAATTTTTCTTGAAAGTTTCTAGCTAACCATCTACCATACTTATTTAGTTTTTTCTATACCGTAAGTACTGTTGGTTTAATGTTACTGTAAAACAAACAATATATAAACATTCTTACACACACACACTGTACAAAATTAAATCCTGGCCAAAACAGATTATATAGACCATTCTCTCTCCAAAAATCAAAATACGGATAGGTAATGATGACGACCATAATAGTTATTCACCATTAACTTAAAACAATAATAAAAATAAAAAAAATTGGCCTAAAGGTAAAACTGAACCACAAATGCCAGCTTGGAATGATTCATATTCTAAAACTAACCTAAGAGATTTCGATTAAATTTTGATGAAATGTGAATGTTATTATCTAAAACAAAAGTACCAAATTATATGCAGAACAAATATATGGTTATTTGAAAAATACCCTTGCTGTTGAAATTTGAAAACAATAAACTAAATATATAAATATCAAATTATGTATGTAAAAAACTAAAATAGAATATTTCAGTTTCTTACACCTTTACTAGCTTAAGAAGAAATAAATAAAGGTAAGAACCTGAAATAAACATTAAACATATTAATTATAAAAAGTGTTTTTATATTAAATCTGTTGGGAAAAAAATTGTATGTTACAGTGTTTTTAAGAAACAGTGTGAGCTAATGGACAACATTAATTGTTTTTTAATACAGCAAAAATACCTATCAGCACTTTTTTTTTTTGATATCTATATATTAAAGAGCTTGTAGTACATACAGTTTAGAAGAACTAAAGGCGTAAATCTAATAATATTGATTTAATCATATCTGTGTGGTCTCCAAACTAATAGTTTTAATATTGTACAATGAAATTTGAAAATATGATACATTTTATAGAATTATTCAGTTATGGTTATGTTTGGTTCAAAATGAACTACAAATAAGAGACAATTCAGTTTGTCTAATTGTTAAAATACAGTCATTGAACTATATTTTTTAGTACAATGGAAGTAAATCATTCTTTATTTTATCGTTGTATAGCCTAAAAGGTGGTTGTGATGTCCAAACATTATAAAATAAACTTGATATTGTCTATGATTATCTGATTATATCAGAAAAATTATAAAAATTATTTAAGTTTGAAGAATATTTCAAACATTAAAAATTTTAATGGTTATTTTAAAGACATAAAACATTTATTTAAAATTCTCTTAAAAATTGAGTATTTATTTACCTTTTTATTTAAACTTCATAGTTTAGTTCAGTGAACAAATAAAATAAACAGCTATTTCTACAACAAATTTATTTCAACAATGACATTTCAAAAACTCAGTCTTTATACCCTGTAGTTCATAAACTTCAGTCTATGATTTTGTAAACGACTAAAGATGAAAAATGAGTCCTTAAAAATTTGTGTTGTTGAAATATGTGCGTTTATTTCATTCAGTTCCACAACTGTTGCTCATTATAATTAATTGAAAGGCATCCAAGTTCTTATAATATATAAGAAGTCCTTACAGGTGTGACATGCACCTTATAGAAAAATCTTAACATTTAAGACTAGTATACTATATTATAACAATACAATTTAAACATACATTCACATACTCTAACTAGAAAGTATAACAAGGTTCTTTATGAACTGAACAGGATATCTTGGGAAGTGCAGCAGTCATTATTTAGAGAAAAAAACTGGGGGGGGGGAGATGTTTTGAGCCTGGATGCACTTGCTCCAGACCTAGGGAAGAGAGTTTGTCCAGAACCGTTATTAGGGGGTAGACCTCCATACTCTTGCTATTACCACTCTAATTTTTTAGCCAGAGTTAGCAGAAAATGTATAACTAAATTATTTAATAAAGGAAGTTTAAATATTTAAATCTGTTTGGCTTTATTTTCTTACACGAGGGATTTACGCTGCCTGCCGTCTCGACATCCTGACAATGATCGAACGTTCAGCAATGAGCACATATAGGAAATTTAATTATTTTACTTGTCAATTTTCACATTTTTCATAAAACATCTTTTTGGTCAAGTTTTTCATAATTTTTTTTTTTTTTCAAGTAGTTTTCAATAAAATTTGAAGATATATTTGATAGTTTAAAACAAATACTCAAAAAGTATATTCTATTAGAGGTAACAAACAGTACTTGATAAATTGACATTAGAAAACTGATAAAAAAGTATCTGTATTATATTGAATTTTATTAATATCTCATCATAAAATACACAGTAAGTTAATTTCAGTATAGTTATATTTCAATAAAAACAAATTAAATGAAAAATTACAAATAATTAATCCATATTTCTTATCATAATTATTACGAGAAATCAAAATGTTAAAGCATTATTTTTCTCTTTTTAAGATGGCCTGAGTCATTCACGTCACTGATTTCACTCCTTTCATCAGAATCATAAATTTCATAAACTAGCTCGTATATACTTGATCTCAAATTTTGTGTATGTAATTATTTTGCATAATCTGTGCTTGTTTCACTATAAATAGTCAGTAATAGTATACAGTATACAGTTCTAATATTTTTGATATTCCTATTAAAATAATCTGGATATTAAATTACTTGAGTTTTTCAAATCACCGACTCCAAAATTTTGTTTTATGATTATAAAAATTTTTGATTGTATACCAGGTACTAAAACTACTCTTTCACTTTTGAAAAAATATCCAAGAGTGATAAAATAAACTGTATATTCAGAATTTCCCCCTATTAGTTGATGTATAATGGAGGTGATTTAATAATAAGAAATATGATTATTTTGAGTTTGGAATGTGTAATAAAATCCCTGAAGTGGTATAAAAAATTTTTGTTTTACTTTTTCGATTTGGTGCTTTTTAATTCTTACACATTATATCTTACAAAAACTGGAAAAAACCTACGTTACAGGAATGTTAGTTGGAAGTCAAGACAAATGACTAAAAAATACGTTGAAAGAGAAAATAAAATAGTTTGACACATAGTGGCAACATCCTAACAAGGTTTAGGAAAGCGATACACCAGTTATATATATTAGAAAATCCTATCAGCTTATCTTTATAATACGAATAAGTTACGATTAGTAAGAATTTACACAAAATCAAATGTTTATTAGTTGAGTAACGGATGAGTTCTCCTTAAAATTATTTTCTTCCTGGTGTACATTTTTATTTATATTATAATTAGGTGTTCTAAAAAATATTCCATTATTACTGTTTACTTAGCCTCTAACCTTGAGGAACAATTATTTATCAAAATCATTCAAAAATGAAATGTTCGGTTAGTTATTTGAGTAGGTACTTATAACATATTATAAAATACACTTAAACAAGAGTAATAATATAGTTACTGTGCCTCTAAATTAGAAAAATTCTGAGTTCACTAAATGTGTTTACAATAGATATTATGCTTTACAACAGTTTATAACTGTATACTTGTATGAAAAGTGTCCGAATTAAGGAGAAGGTAATAACACCTTTTTATGTAAACAAATCTAATTTTCAGAATAAATTGTAACAATTCAAAAATTTAGCTGAAGTTACTTATTTATTTGTTATTATCTTATTAAATTGCTCGACTTTAGGGCGCCAGGTTGCCTTAGCATACCAATTTAGAAAAAAGAATGAATTTAATTATTTATAAAATCTCTGGGGTCGCAGGCTCTTTTTACAGTGTACTTACAGTGGATTTTGGTTTTAAATGAGAACACTTTGGCTGAAATGTTACAAAGAAAACATTTATTAAATAAAAATCACAATTATTTCTATACAGTGACATAGACATATCCTGAAAACAAACATGAATATTATTTTCCTGATTAAAAATCTTTTATCTGAATTTACTTCTTTAAATTTGAATCAAAAAAACTAAATTTTATGAATTTCATACTTTGCATTTTAATGTTGCAACAAAAGAATTTAAATCATTAAAAAATTAATGTTCTGTGTCTCTAAAGAAGACTTAAATATGTTTAAAGAAATTTTTATAAAGTTTTAATTTTAAGGATTTACCTTTTTTATTAAAATTCTAATCATCTATATATTCTATATCTAATATTGAACAACACAAATTCTATCAAATTCATACATGGTTTAAAAATAAGAGTTTCTGAAACGTGGATACCAAACACGTTATTGTTTCGTTGAAAACACTTTGAATCCGTGGTTGACTTCTCCTATTGTCCAAGACACCATGATCCCGCCTCGTGGAAATGCTCTCTCCGTTATAATGACATCCTCGAATCGTTTCTCTCTTTGATTTATGGAATTCATATTTATTTTCTGTTTATCAAAATGAAAATTAATATTCATTTAAATTAAAATTTCTTTTGATATTTCTCACAAATAACAGTCTTGTCTATAAATATTATCAACTCAGCATTAACACTGAACGTTCATGTCTCATTCTACAAGTTTAAACATTAGCTTAAAAGTTCACTATTTATAACAATCACGTTCAATACTTTGAATATGGGTTTATAGTCCTATTGTCCAGAAAATATTCAGAACTCAAACCTTTGACTCATGGAAGCCATTGCAAAGAAAAACCGCATGGTAATTCATTCTACTATTTAACAAAGTCTCTCGTAAAGTCAGTCTCTAACAATTCTTTGTACACTGATTTTTCACTGTCTATACCTTATGTCAATATCAACTCTATTGTCCCTTCTAAATTATAAAATCTTACATTCTATCGGTTTTTTATTGTTCTATTTGATAACGCACAAACGTCGAAATACGTCTGAACCCTTCAATCACTGAACTGAGACTGTTGTTGCCATGAGGCAAATTCTTACTTCCTTCCTTTTTTTATTGGAAACCGGCTCTAGCCTCCTCCATAATTTGTTTCCGCCGTTCCACACAGTCCACACACCCCTTTCTCTACACACATTTTATTAATTATTATTGATAGAAGAAAACACTTGTACCTAATCCCACAATACTAAAATTACACATCTATACATTTTAATTTATACCTACACTAAACATCGTAATTCATTATGTTGCCTTGAAAATCCATTTTACTTCCCTTACATAATTTGACGAAAGCTACGCTTTATTCACTGGCTTCTCCCACTCTCTGTATTTTTAATCTCGCGCGTTTAACATCTATTACAAATTTGATTTTTCACATTGTCACAAAAACCCCACAAATATTTGTATTTCAATACGTGTATTGTAATACAAATATTTTTTATATATATTTCAAATCGAAAAAAAAAATTTTAATGGATGTTCAAGACATTTCATTTCAGAAGCTAAGGACTTCATAAAAAATAAATACCTCTAGTATTCGTTTAAGAAAGATTCTCTTTTCATGTAAACTAAAAAAATTTACTTACTAAATCCTACTTTACTATTTTAATTTATTTGCATTATCATAACTCATCAAAACTATATATAATTCCATTAGCGCTAAACCTTATCTCTATTTACATAAAGAAAACCCTACATCCGCTTTATTTTTTAACAGCAGTTGCCTGAAACTTTCCCATCAACATTTTTTGTTGACCGGATCCTGTCACTCAAAATCTTATCTCCCAGACAGCCGTCTATATACTTTTTCTCGGCTCATCCTCTTTGCCAAGACGACATTTCTACATCCTTTGAAAATCTACATCCATCTCACACTATTCATCTAAATCATTTTTTAACTTAACACAATTTAAATCTTAAAACCTCTCATTCTTAATTAACATTATTACAAATTTGATTTACTTATTATTCAAAATTACTTCAATTCACCTTAAAACTTTTCAATTGTCATTTTACATTATTATTTATTTTAGTTTAAATCCAATAACTATTTATTCTTACTTAAATTCTTAATTACTCTTTGTCTCGCTGGGATAACATATTAACTACTGATTTTACAATTACCAAAAGCTCTCTTCTTCAACTAAAATTCAAAAATATAACATCATTATTATCAAAAAAATAAATTTACTTACAAAACTCATCTATTTATTTCAAAACTACCTCTCTACAATTGTATTGTCTCTCAGTATCCTATCTTAAAATTATTTCCATCTTATCTTTCATATTTTAATAATCAAAGTTGCATTAATCCTCAAAAAACCTCTTTATCATTCATTTATCTCTTTATCTCAACGTAGCTTCCTTTAAAAAATCATGATCATCGTCGTTTATTCGCAGAATTCCTCAAATCTCCCTTTATTTCATTAAAATCGTCGCATATTTCCTTTATTTCATTAAAATCGTCGCATATTTCCTTTATTTCATCGTAGTATTCAAAAAACCTCTTAAAAACTAAAAAATTACCATTAATGCAACCTAACTACTCTTTTTATAAAAGCTTCTTAACAGAACAACTTCATTTTAAATACCACTTTACTCAACAATTCTGTAAAGTCATCATCTTCTTATAAAAACTCAAAAAATCTCTCATTTAAACTACTTCATATTAAAATCTTCTTAATCATCTATTACTTGTATATAAAAACTTCAAAAAAAAAAAAAATTTACATTGTTTCCCAGCTAACACCGTATTTCATCAAAATCTTTAGACACCTTTATCAATTAACTTCTCACAATCATCTATTGTTTTAAATTCAAACATTATTTATCAAAAATCATTAATTGTTTATTTTATTTATAAATTTCATCAAAATCTCTCTTATCATTATTAATTTACTATTCCTTCCTTTAAAAAACAAAAACTTGACCTCCTTCATTCATTATTTAACATCAAAAAACTTAAAAACTTTATTATTATCTGTCTTGGCAAAACTCACATAGATTCTCAAACTTTAAACAACTATTTTTTAATTTTCCACACCATAAATTACTTAAGACTAACAACTTTTATCTCATATTATCTAATAATCCTTAATATTTAAAACATCAAACATACAACTTATCGTTTTACAATTTAATATCTAATTACCTATTCTAATCAGCTAATCATCATTTTTACAATTTTATAGAAATTATACATTTAGTTACGTAAGTACTCCCTAATAATGTCACGTCCGGTTTAATCCATGTATATGCAGATTGATCGCGTCTGCATATATATCCTACAATTTATTTGCCTTCAACATCTGTCTAAAGTTTATTGCATGAAGTTTTTTCATGTAATAATGTCACACTTATTCATGCATTTTTCTTCCTAACCTCTCCTACAAAGGTTCTTCTAACCGTCTACTTTATACCGTGCATACTTCTAATTGCTCTTTAGACTCTTACACAGAGTAACATGTTGTGACGTTGAAATGTGCAATGGTTGAATGCAATATCTCTGCTAAATTCAAGATAAAGCCCAGAACACATCCCTATTCCACAACACGCCCTCCATGCAGTCTCAGAATGCCTTATTTTTTGCGAATAAAACATTCTATTATTACTACACAAACTCCTACCTCCTCCCAAAATGTTCATGTATTCCTTAAATGCATTTACACGAAGAAAATTTTAAAATTCATAAAAAATTTCATTTAAATCGTATCATCCGAAGTTGAAATAGTGTTTATTTTTTACCAATCTTATTACTAGTATCGTCGATTTTCTGTTTATTCAATCCTTTCTAGATGTTATTATTCCAATTCAAAAAGAAGATTTTATTTTTAAAATTTATTCTAAGTTCTTTACTTAGAAATTTTACATTTAATACTATTAAAGTTCTTCAAGTGATCTACCTTTACTCAATTTACCTTATTTAAAATCAATTATCCTTTATTTAAACCATTTTTATTTGAAAACGCAAGTTATATTAGAATTATAAACCAAAAGTTTTTCATTTTCAGAACAGCATATTCGTAACACCCTATATCTCGTCTCAATGTCATACGCAATAGAATCTTAGGCTTGATTAAAGCATAAACAAGTCCCCTCGGTATGAGACAATCCTTATCTGTCTACTGATAAGACATGAAAACCTTTTAGTTCCAATATGGTCTGTAGATGAATCTCAACTCTCTCGTCACATTTTATTGAATATTTAATATTGAATATTATTTCTTCAACACTACACTGGATCTTTGCCTCGAACCAACTTCCTTATCTAGTCACGTTTCATAATTATTTATTCTTTTTATAAATATACTGAGTTATTTACTAACCATCTTGCATCTCCAATAATCTTTTCTTCTAACTAATCTGTTATCATCACGTTTTCTAAATATTATTTCTTCTATAAACATATGAAATTGTTTACTGCTATAATCCAGCGCCTTTACTTTAACAAATACTGAAACCTTTCTTAAACTAAAACTTCTAACATTTTACGCTTGGCTTATATTATTATTTATTCTGATTCTGTCTTAGCTTACAAAATTTATCAGTACACACAAATTATTAATATTCATAACTCCTAATTAATCATTATCAAACTTAAACTTATTTATTAACAAAATTCTTATTCTATTAATTATTTTTCAAAATCAAGTCCTTGTGTTATTATAAAAATGTCTTTACATTATTATTAGTCATTCCAAATATTCAATTGATTACAACAATTGTAAATTATCCATTTTTTTCGATGGTTCCCCGATTGGTGAAAATTTTTAAAGTACATGATTAAATTTTTTGACACACTTTTAATGTTAAATACTACTTCTAGCTTAGATAGTTTTTCTAGGCTAGTCTCTACAACAGACCCTTTCCTAACAAAAGATTCCCCTTTGTTATTGTCTGGAAGTATTGACAAAATACCTTTCTCTTTCTCCCTTACAGACATATCTACATTTCTTTTTCTCTCAAACATCTTAGAATCTATTGACCTACATTTGTCAGCTGTCAGCTTGGGAATCCTCACCCCACCATTATCGTATATTACTGTAAAGTCTTCTTTTAATATTTCCTTTTTAAACTTGTATTCAAAGCTACTCTTTTCATAAAAACTTTTAATTTCTTGCTCTTGTATTCTAAAAACATTTCTAAATTCTAACATCGTGTATTTTTCAAAATCTACAGTCTTATGGTACACTCGTTTTTTAAGATAAACAGCTGATACCTTTGTTATTAGATTATTTACCTTTACTTTGTTTTTTGAATTAATTATACCTATTTCAACCCCACCACACTTGGTAACCCCATCATTTTTCTTAATTTCAACATTATCTATTAACTGTTTTAAATCATTGTTTTCAAAAGATTCATTTTGACTTATCTTAAGCCTATTCATTATTTTAATTTTTAATTTTTCTATCTCAAATTTACTGTTCATACTTTGCCCAAACTTTTCTATTTCCCCCAACATCTTAGACTTAATCTGACTATTGTCAACCCCACCATTACCTTTTTGATTTTCATTTAGCAAATTACTATTTTTATTTACTGAATCACTTGAAACTTCATTTTTTCCATCAAAATCATTAACCCCACCATTTTTCTTAACTTTTAAATTTTCAGTATTATCTATTTCATTGTTTACTTTATTATTATTACTAAAAAACTCATTCTTTATATTATCAAATTTACAATAATAATCATCTTTTTCTGCTTTATTGGTTATCACTCTTACAGCTACCATAGTTACGGGAGGTACTTCTTCTAATAGCCTATCCTTCATTTTTTTATAACTTTCATTTCTCGCTTTAAACCCAGCTAATATCATGTTTTTTATTTCTTTTTTAAATTCAGATTCCCTTTCTATTAAATTTTGTCCTAACCTTACATGCCATTGTTTATCTAATTCTTCCCTACTCATTGTTATCCACCATAGGTTACAAACTCTCCCATCACTACTCTTTGCTGCTAAATTTACACTACACTCTTTATTTACATTTAAAAAATACTTTTCAGCTTCCCGTTTTATTGCTTCACCTTCTGCATTAATCCTCTCTACATCAGTTATTAACTTATTATTATTATCTCCCTCCATTTTAATTATTATTATTATTTAAACTTTAAATTTAGAATTAGTTATTTTAAAATTACTTATCTACTTATTATTAAAAAAATTTTAGAGAGAACATTCTTATTTTTATGTTAATTATGAATATTCTTACCTTTTCGATAAGAATTTCTAATCCACCAAGAAACCACTGTTTTTTCGACTTATATTCTTATATTTTTCAATATAAGAATACAGCCCCAATCGTTGGATCGCCAATTGTAACAATTCAAAAATTTAGCTGAAGTTACTTATTTATTTGTTATTATCTTATTAAATTGCTCGACTTTAGGGCGCCAGGTTGCCTTAGCATACCAATTTAGAAAAAAGAATGAATTTAATTATTTATAAAATCTCTGGGGTCGCAGGCTCTTTTTACAGTGTACTTACAGTGGATTTTGGTTTTAAATGAGAACACTTTGGCTGAAATGTTACAAAGAAAACATTTATTAAATAAAAATCACAATTATTTCTATACAGTGACATAGACATATCCTGAAAACAAACATGAATATTATTTTCCTGATTAAAAATCTTTTATCTGAATTTACTTCTTTAAATTTGAATCAAAAAAACTAAATTTTATGAATTTCATACTTTGCATTTTAATGTTGCAACAAAAGAATTTAAATCATTAAAAAATTAATGTTCTGTGTCTCTAAAGAAGACTTAAATAAGTTTAAAGAAATTTTTATAAAGTTTTAATTTTAAGGATTTACCTTTTTTATTAAAATTCTAATCATCTATATATTCTATATCTAATATTGAACAACACAAATTCTATCAAATTCATACATGGTTTAAAAATAAGAGTTTCTGAAACGTGGATACCAAACACGTTATTGTTTCGTTGAAAACACTTTGAATCCGTGGTTGACTTCTCCTATTGTCCAAGACACCATGATCCCGCCTCGTGGAAATGCTCTCTCCGTTATAATGACATCCTCGAATCGTTTCTCTCTTTGATTTATGGAATTCATATTTATTTTCTGTTTATCAAAATGAAAATTAATATTCATTTAAATTAAAATTTCTTTTGATATTTCTCACAAATAACAGTCTTGTCTATAAATATTATCAACTCAGCATTAACACTGAACGTTCATGTCTCATTCTACAAGTTTAAACATTAGCTTAAAAGTTCACTATTTATAACAATCACGTTCAATACTTTGAATATGGGTTTATAGTCCTATTGTCCAGAAAATATTCAGAACTCAAACCTTTGACTCATGGAAGCCATTGCAAAGAAAAACCGCATGGTAATTCATTCTACTATTTAACAAAGTCTCTCGTAAAGTCAGTCTCTAACAATTCTTTGTACACTGATTTTTCACTGTCTATACCTTATGTCAATATCAACTCTATTGTCCCTTCTAAATTATAAAATCTTACATTCTATCGGTTTTTTATTGTTCTATTTGATAACGCACAAACGTCGAAATACGTCTGAACCCTTCAATCACTGAACTGAGACTGTTGTTGCCATGAGGCAAATTCTTACTTCCTTCCTTTTTTTATTGGAAACCGGCTCTAGCCTCCTCCATAATTTGTTTCCGCCGTTCCACACAGTCCACACACCCCTTTCTCTACACACATTTTATTAATTATTATTGATAGAAGAAAACACTTGTACCTAATCCCACAATACTAAAATTACACATCTATACATTTTAATTTATACCTACACTAAACATCGTAATTCATTATGTTGCCTTGAAAATCCATTTTACTTCCCTTACATAATTTGACGAAAGCTACGCTTTATTCACTGGCTTCTCCCACTCTCTGTATTTTTAATCTCGCGCGTTTAACATCTATTACAAATTTGATTTTTCACATTGTCACAAAATCCAAAAATTTGAAACATGCAGAAGCATGAATAAAAATGTATATATAGAACCTCTAACGCTCACTCAAGAAGAGCAAGTTCTATAGTGTCTGAGAACTACTAAGCTTTTGCATGTTCTTTCTAAAATTGAAGGGTGAGATCCTAAAGGACGCAGGCAATCTAAAAATTGTAGGGTTTATTACAAACAAGGATAAGTAACTGTAGCGAATATCCTGAGAAGCCCGGTTGGATGTTTCGATGCAACAAAATAAGAAGGAATATCGTTCTTTCTAGTCATTTAGAGAAAAATAGATTTCAAATCATCATTCCCAACATATTAATTAATACGCAGTTTTGAAGACTCACTGGTAGAGCGACTAAACATAATGTTAGATTTTTTACACCCGACAAAGGACCAACTCGCCAAAAATGATCGCAAAATATACCCACATTCAACTAAATTTGGTCACAATTGTTCCACACGGGCTGTAGAGTTGTCAACATACATTAGAGATAAATATTATCCCCAAAAAACATAGAAGACCTCAAAAAGGATATTTTTGTGAAAAATTCATCACACGGTTTTTGACCCATCCCATGAGTTTCCCCATAATATGGAAGATGTAGTAAAGAGGCTGTTTACCATTATCAGATTGTAAAAAAATACTCATAAATTGAAAGGCAACATAATTAAGTAAAGGAACAAACACATAATGTAGATACCATTTTTATTTTGTAATAAATAACATCCGAATAGAAGAATATAATAGTAAATCTAAGATTTACAATTTTTTAAATAAATACACATATAAATAAATAATACACATTAAATAAATAATATAAAACATCTGTAAATTTTAATAAAATATTTTACTAAATAACTGGAATAATAAAGCATTTATATAAAAATTTTAAAACAACTAATAACTAAAAATATATTCCTTCATGTGCAGGAGTTAAGACTATAATTTTCGTTATACGACTTCATTTAAAAACGTTTGCAGCAACCTCTAGAGAGTTGGTCAGAAAGGTCAATAACACATATATTATAAGAAATATCAACAATGTTGATCTCTGAAGTATTTATAATATTTTGAATTATTCTAAAAAAAAAAAAAATATATTTTAAAAATAATAACTTAGATTTTTTCTTTAAACATGGGTGCATCAGTGGAATGTGACATGTAGATAGGGATTTCATGAAGCAATAAAGTGTACCAATAATGGAAATAAAACTTTTTATGTAAAGTACAATAGTTATATGCAGTTTATTTAAATAATTTATTTAAAAACAAATTATTTCTTAATTTTTTTTTTTTCTTTAAACGACCACTCTGAGATTGAATACATTCGTTTAGTCGTATCTATAAATTTTCCATAAATATTCTTAAGAATATTTTATCAATTTGAATCATTTCTTTAATTATATTATGTTTCATATCTACAGTGGTACAAATGACTTATTTGCAAACACTTTAGATTTCAAGAATCCCCATTGAAGTAGTCTGCAGTATTTAGATCGGAGAGGCTAATTTGTGTCTCTGACAATTGAAATGAAGTGTCTCGGAAACATCTCTTTCGATCAATATCTACTGTAGCATTATCCTGTTAGAACCAAATATCATCATGAATTTCGTTAGTCACCTTTATCGCCATAAGAATTTCTCAGTATTACTCCGAAGTAACAGTTACTGTGTGATATCTTTTTCGAAAAAGTACCAATAATTTCAAATGTAAATAGACCATACAGTAACTATGGTATTATGCAACGATTATTCACAAACTTTTTAGTCATTCCAATAATGAAAATTTTGTTTGTCAACACTATAAAACTTCTGCTTCATTTTATATATGACTGATCTATTTAAAGCATCTTCAGAATTTCACTAAAACGAGTACAGAATCATGATTCTTTATAATTACACATAAAGTTTATGAACAAATTGAATTGAGTAAAATTTTAGGCCACAGTGTAGAATATGCTGAATACTTCTTTGGATAGGTTTAAAGAAGCTGATTGATGCCAACAAAGATAAGTTGGACTTTGAATAACCTCTGTTCTAACTCAACATTCTCTATAATACATACTGTTTGTGCATTATTAATAAATTGATCATACATTTATTTCATGTATTATTTTACTTTTCAACAACTTCAAAATAATATTTCATGAATTAATTCTTCTATGCCTACTTACATTAAATTCAAGCCAAAGTCTTCTTTGGGCTCTTGTTATTATTTTCCATTAACTGTGAATACACGTTTTGCACCAACCAGTTGTCAATGTTGTTTACTGTTTGTACTAAAATCAAACTACATACCTAGTTCCATCGAGCAACACATTTCCCCCACCACTTGGCTTCTTCTGCTCACTGAAAACTGTCACATTCCATTAGAGCATCCTATATAACTCTAAATATATATTTTTCATAATAAATATAAGTAACCCATTTGCATTATTATACTTAGAATGTAAAGACAATGGAATGTACAAAATATGTAATACTGTAAATCTGTCTGTTTGACATCATCTTGTTACGTTTTGACAATGATCCCAAATCCATAATTTTTTGAGAGATGGTAATCAATATTGTTTGTTTGGGACTGTACAGGCAATACTTGAGCAAAATTTGATTAAAATAGTTTGAGCCAATTTTGAATAATCATAATTGCTGGTTTTTTCTTATTGCTGGTAACCCCAAAATTTTGAGTTATCAAAAAATTAAACAAAGTCCAGAAATATGACCATAATATGCCTACATACCAAACTTGATTAAAACCAGTCTACATGATTGGGCTGTAGAGCACTGCACCAGACATCATCAAAAACCACTTTTTTGAACTCTACGGACCTCAAAATGATATATCCCTAAAAAATCGACATTGACCCATTACGTAGTTTTTCCTATACTATGTATATAAAGGAAAGAAAAAATAATAGTAAATAAAATTGGAACAACTGATAAAGTTTGTATAATTCAGAAAAGAATAACATTACTGATTGGGAACTATAAAAAATTAATTATAAATAAAGTTACATAAATAATTACGCCATTCTATAAGCTTCATGAAGATGGAATTTCCTTGTCCCTGTGTTTTTATACTGACACTTTTTGTTATTGTTAAGAATGAGGATTCAGTTGCTCTTACTTCAGTTTTAATGGACTTGTTTTAGTCAAACTATATAAAGGAGGGGAAGAGGATATGAAGGTCGAGTGTATATGTTTACCAGGATAAACTATCCTAAAGTAGTCAAAATGGAGTGGTTAGAGTAAAAGATTTCTCTAGTTGAAAGACAACCTCCTTTCAACAGTTGGACCCAGACAGCTTAACTTTTTACAGATAAAAATTATTTTAGACACTCATTTCATCTGTAAAAACACCACCACCAAATAAGATCTAAAAATAGGTATTGTTCTTCTCTAGCCAGTTATAGATCACCAACTAGTTGATAAAAGTACTATACGCGCATCTTTTTAATTTTCTCCCTAAATTTTTGAAATAGTAGTATCTGCACAGCAAAAATTTCCACTGAGAGAGGAATCCTACACCATAAATTAACAACATTTAATCTGAAATTAATCACAATTGCAAATATTACTAATTTTAATTACGGGAAATGATTTTCTTTTCGCATGTAATAGGTAAATATCAGGACTGCTAAATAATGGATGCTGCTCATTTAATGGCACAGGAGAATATTCAAAATGTCTACTGAGTTCTTCCAAAAACTTTTTCCACATTAATTTCTGTCTGTCTGTCTCTCTTTTTTCTTGGCTAAGAATAACTTCTGTCCTCTTGTTTGTAATGGATAATAGAGTTGTTATCAATGGTTCAATTGACTGTAAATCATAAATATAGTTGTTAAATACAATAACAAAATGAATAATGTTTTAGTTATAAATATCAGGCTTTAACATTATACAATTACGTATTATTTATTAATCACGGTCAGTAAGTAAAATCAAGAAGCTCAAGTATCACTCTCTTGACTCTATCACACCACTCTAACTTGAACATGTTTTGATATAGTGACATGTTACATTTTTTGTATATGCAGTAAAACAAGAAAATTGTATACTTCATTCAGCGAGTGTTGGCAGTGAAGCGCCGTCTACAGCCTAACGGGACAGAGGGTTGGAGCCAATCGCGTAAGGGAAAGTCCAACGGAACATGCCGCTCCCTGAGTCCGGTTCACACACCCTCCTTTGTTGGCAGTCGCCAGCCTTTTATAATAACACGCATTTTGAATCCAGCAACAAGGCTGTGCAATGAGAACGGCTTGTGAACCGGCCCGACCCTTACGTCCCTCTCGCAGTAGGCGGCGCGTCACTGCCAACACTCGCTGAATGAAGTATAGAAGTGGAGTAAAGAAACCTCCAAAATACTGGTTGTTTAGCATGTATATATTGTAACAAATTTCTGACCTACTGTAGATATTGGGATGCAGTGATTGGATTGGTTGTTTAATGGGTTTTATTTGCATATTATTCATATTCATTTGTTTGGTCCACAGAAATGTATAAATTTAGAAAAAAATTATAGCTACAGGGATGTATTATTAACCTTTGGATTTGGACTGTTGAATATATACTTGGGATAAGAAACTAACATAACTAGGAAACACACAGCGATAGTGATAATGATGAATAAATTAATTTTAGAAGAAGTAAAAAAAAGAAGTATTATAATGATGATTATGAGTTTGGGCCATGTAAGATCTAACCACGTGAGATGTGCACAAGTTATAGTCACATTTCAGTAGGATGACTGTATTTTCAATGCACAGTTGATTGTGGGAGGTTCATGAATAGAGGATAGAAATAATTATTTAAACACTTTTGGATAAGCGGAATCAATATTTAAGTAAATATAGTTAATTACCTTAGAGGTTGTCCAAGGTAACCTGTTTATATATTAAACCGTCCAAGGCAACACATTATACTTTATAAAATAAATGTAGTTGTTTGAGTGGTCATCTTTTGGTGGAACGTAGGCTGATGTAAATAGAACAGCAACATCCATTTTGTTGGTTGCACAGCTGGCCAACCAGTGAGAACTATGTATGGTTGAGGAACGGATGATTCTGGAAGAAATTGAGCGTTGACAGTAGTTCAAAATTATTTGAGTTATATTATTATATAAAAGATAAAAGAAAATGGGGAAATAAGAGGAGGGAAAAGAGATAAAATTTGTAGAGTAGATTTTTGCAATAAGGAAAAGGATGAGTCTTCCTCTCATACCTAGCAGATCATTTTTTTTTTAAATTTAGCTCCAGTAAGAAAATTAAATTTACATTTTATGTTGGAAAATATGCAACTTATGCAATGAAAATTTATAATTATAAAAAAATGAAAACAGAAACAAGAGATTTGATAAGTATATTGTATATATTAAGAATAGACTTGAACCAAAATGCTAAGTAACATTTTATAATTAAGATTACCCAAATTTCAAAACTCATTCAAGAAGTAAATAGTTAAGACTCAAAATTTTCATTATATCTTTTGGAAGAAATACAAAAAGTATTGTAATCCTTATAATTTATTTAAAATTTGTAAAAGGACTAACACACACGCACACACACACACACACACACACACACGTGCAGCACAAAGGAAATTAGAACTAAATAAGGACAATAATTTGAAATTTTGTAACAGATTTTTAATATATTAGTTAATTTTTTTAAAAGTAAGTAAAATATGAGAGAAACTGAGTCATCGGGATCGCCTGACTAGAAGCTCATACAGAAGTATAATATGCTTTCAAAAATAAAAACAATATACTAGCAGATTTAATATCTACTTTGACTTGCCTAGACTTCGTCCGTGACACCTATGCCACTTTAAAATTTTTTTTTGTAATATTCACTGTGAAAAACTTGTTGCTGTGGAAATATTTTAACATATCTTTTCAATAACGTTTTAAATGTGACTGTAAAAAAAGACATATTATAATTAAATCTTATATAGAGAAATTTAAACATTTGATTGGTAATCTAAAATTGAATAAGCAGTCTGAAATGTTACTCTGCATAATATGTAAAAAAAAATTTAAAAAAGATTTTCTTTTCATTTCATAATAAATTTATGCAGAAATAAATTATGAAATTTTGAAACTCATTACAGTACTAATCACTTGTCAACATACTACATATAATAAATTATGGGAATTTTTAAGCCAAATAGACAAATATAAAGTCCAGTATTCTTCAATGTCTAGTATACAGTTTACATGATCAACATTTATTACAAAATGTATGAATATTATAAAAACAAAATATTTTTGTATACTGGTACCTCCTCATAATATACACAATCTGCCATAAGAACTACATCAGGTGTCATATCTAACCCATTTTGTTGGCCCCACTTCAGCGGCTTTACTTGGGCAAGTCCGCCATAGAGACTCCAAACACTCTTGTTCATGTCTATGTTGTATTGCAAGTTTTCCAGTGCTTCTGGTAAATCTGTCATTGTAACATATGCTCTAGAATCAGACAAGGTCAATATTTTCTTTATGATTATATAAAATAGACAATAAATGGGAAATTAGTTTGAACAAATAATACATGGAGTTATGGAGTTGGTATCTAAACTAGTCTAACTATGATCAAAGTTTCAAACCTACACACAGTGATAAGGAAAAACAAGAGATTTCAAATATTTGAATTATAGACACATTTTATAATATGGTGAAATGTTGATTATTTTGGAATCATCAGATCTGAATAGTTGGCAGCAAGGATAAATAAAATGGTGCGATGTTTAAAAATTATTTATTATAAAATTCAAATATATATTGTATCATTTTATATAATATTTATACTGTACATTATTAGCATGATGTTTATCAATACAAAATAATACAGAAATTATAAAATACATTTATAATAGAGTATAACATATTTTTATATTGAAATGTTTCAAACATCACTTTCTCAGGTTATTGACAGAACTTCCTGCTTATAATTACTACACTATTAAAATAAAAGGTTATAGCATAATATAAAAAGCAGCAGTAAAGTGAATGCTATATTACGACTAATATGCATCTGCTGGGAAAGACATGGAAATGCATAATGGGTTACTCTCAGACCATTATCACATGAGAGTAGGTATGACGAATAGTTTTATCTCATGTTTAGTTTACTACGGGATATCTCAGTTCAATTTGTTCTTCTAATATGTGTACATTTTTATTTATGACTTACTGTTCAGTAAAATTAATATATGACATTAAATTGCAGTACAGATGCAGTTATAAATTAAGATTTATATTGTGAAGCCTGGCATTTAACTATGGTATTGCATCTAGGGAGTATAAAATAAATATTTCCAAACTTTATTTAAATTAAATTGTTACAAGCTGAAATCGGGTTAACAAAAAAAAAGAAGAAAAGAAAGTAGGCTTATCAAATTCAAGCCTCAAAGTTCCTGTGTAAAACTATCAAGTTATCTTGCATTTATACTCTATAACACTGCCATTTTTTTAAAGACTAGAAAAGATATGAATGGTTAATGATTTATGATTAAGACCCCAGACCCCTCCCACCAAAACATACTAATAAAAAGACTTTATATCTGTTACAACTATTGAAAATCAAGGAGTAGCATACTTGAAAAAACCTACCATCAACAGGAATAGAATCTACTTAACCTTTGACAGTTTACAAATCTGAACTGCAGGAAGATAGACATGTGTTTTAACCAACTGAGCCATGTGGCACCCATCCAGTTTCGTACTTACCCAAAACAGGTAGCTGTTAAACCAACACAGCCCAAACCAGAGCCAAGCTCTATAACTTTTAGCTTATGCAGCCAACCTTCGTCTTTGCAACTTAACACATCTAAATATTTTGACAGAACAAGGGCAGCATCCCATACAACACAACTTACATCACCAGTTTCTTTTTGAAATATATTTAATGTTTTATTTAGGCTTTCAATCTGTACAGCTCTTTTATATATACCAGAATTCATTTTATTAATGAATAACGCCTAGATCATAAAAATTATATTTGTAATATATAAATGTTAAAGGTGTAGGTTATAAATTCAAGATTATTATTTACATGTTACATGTCAATTACACGTGTAACGGTTTTAAACAGCTGTTATGTATTTAAACAACAGCTGTTTCTAAATTAATATATTTTAGATGTTCATTCATAAATAACTGATAATTTTATATAATGCTCTGCAATTTAAAGAAATTCATAATAAAATTATCAATGTAAAAAAATTGTGTTTTGAACTACAATTTTTTAATTTTGGTAGATAATAATATGTCATTATCTGGAGTTCATATCTTTGTCTTGTCTTGTTGTCATTTCGTGTGCACGAGATTACTACGGCCTTTGTCTAAGTCAATAGGCGAAACGTCAAAAGTCATAACAAAACGTAGAAAACGTGGATTTCGATTGTTTGTAGTACTCAACTACTCATTCTTCATTCTTCAACGTCAATCAACGTAGTCGGTTTAAATTAAAGTAGTAGTTATTCAAAATCACACCGTAACCAAAAATTACCATAGTTTTTATTTGTATTATTGACGCAATAGACTTTGTGCTTGTCTTATGAACGATAACCGATAAGCTAATGTTAATTGAATTTTGTTATTAAACTAAAAATTGTTTAAATTTGTTCTTTACGACCAAACGAATACCATTAATTATTTTGTTCGTGAAGTCAACATTAACCACAAAGCAGGTAATTGTTTTGTTTTTGTTTCCCCATTTTAAAGAGGTTTTATTATGTTTTAAATATATACCGGTAAAAAAATGGGCAAATGTCCAGTTGATACTGTGTTGCCATGTATTATAGAAATTTTATGAAATCTCGTTTTACATACCTCATTATGAAACAATTGCATCATCCTTAAGCTGGGAATACCATTTTCAAGTTTGTAAATGCATGATTTCTGTTTAAAATAAACAATTTAAAAGTTTGCATTCATTGATCAGAATACAAGATGAGACTATGCATCTAGGTTTCATAAGTTTGGAATATCGTGTCATTAAAAGTGTCTTATAATAAATATTATGTATTACTAGGCTGTATAATTTCAGAATTATGTGAACTAGATCTCAGGAAGTAACTATATATGTTATATCTATACAAGGTGTGTTTAGGTAAATATATATATATATATATATATATATATATATATATATATATATATATATATATATATATATCTATCTACCTTACCAGACCTGTCTTTACTAAATATACAATATTACATATAATTACCTATCCGAACCTATTTGCTTTGCGCGGATGAACATAAACATCGAGTGATAACACATTCAATATATTCACAATCATTGCTATATGAATTACCGTAAAAAGATACCTTAACCTAATAAGACTAGGATTTCATACTTTTAAATTGCTTATTTGGTTAAGTAAACCTAAATTGTGTGAGATCTTTTATTCAAGTTTTTTTTTCTATCTAATATTATCTCATAAGTCAAGCTCAATATTTATTTAGAAATAATGGATCTTTATACTTGGGAAGGGTCTTCCCAGCTTAAGGATGATCCATTTGTTTAATAATATGGTATATAATATACGATTTCATGATATTTATATATTAAATCGCAATACGGTATCAACTGAACATTTGCCAAAAAATGTTACTATTCTTGTGAAAGCAGGTATGTAGTACAAAAATAATGAAGAAAAACATATATCAAAATTGGGGTGCTACAGTAAACAATTACCTAAATAACATGATTTTGATTTATTAAGATCTAATTTGAAATTAGCAGAATAATTTGCAAATCAGTTTCTTTTTTATCAGAGTTTTAAAGTTACAATTTACTTGTATTTGTTTGTTATTTATGATACCATTCTTCAGAGTTTTTTCTTCTTCAAATAATAGACAATTATTAAGTTATCGTTATTTACCATTTTAATCAATAATTTTGTTAATGTATGCCTCTGTAAATACGTAGGCCTATGTTCAAGTTAGGTTAGGTCCTATGAATTTACATCAACTATTTTATATCCAGGGGACATTTTTTTTGTACAATTACTTAGGTCTATTTTTTGTATGAAGGCCCAGGGAAAATATTTTGATGTATGTCTAGGTTGATTTCTTAAGTGGTTTAGGACCAATGGACTCTAAAAGTACTTATTGCTTCGCACCACATATAGTTTCAAGTCTTATATAAATATTCCAATCTTGGTAATTATTTACAATAGCGCCCCAACTTAGATTTTTTTTTTTCATTATTTTTAACTACATACGGTACCTGTTTTCATAAGAATAATAACATTTTTTGGTTAGGTGAGCAGTAAAGTTTTCTATGGAAAAAAAATTAAATATCAACTTTTTTAGGTTAAGGTCAAGTAAGTGACTAACACATAAAAATATGTTAGTAAGCGAATTGTTTTTACCTTTGAAGGTCAAGTAAGGTGGCTATATATAGCCACCTGATCTGACCTATGTGTAAATAAATATACGTACGATATAATTGGTCTTGTCTTAGTATTTTGATGGGTATAAACTCATAGCCACAAAGAAGAAGTGGTGAGATCTAGTTTGACTTGGATATCAGCTTTTGAACATCCATTCGGCTAGGTATCCAACGAAATGCTTCCTTTGTCTACCATATTTTAGAATTTGAACCTGTAATATCTCTCCATCCATGCTCCACGGTGTTTGTGTGAGCTCCACTTTAAGGATCCATAAAATTGCATGTGTGGTTTACGGTAAGGTGAGTGAAATTGTAGGCCGAAAGGGTTTCATATGCTCCCTAGGAGGCAGTAATTATATAATTGTTGTTCCTGATTTCACCCACCTTAGGATGAGAGGTATTAGAGTTTTCCTGTTTCTGTTTTTAATGGGAACCAGAGCTAATCCACTATTTCGTTGAATACCACCTAGTACACAGTTAAGTTACCCTTAACCTTATAGACACAATTATGCAATTTCACTTTTTCTCCAACACTTGAAGAATATTTAATCCATGTATTGGATTTTCAATTATATCACATCGGAAACAACTCTCTTGGAGACTGTGGATCTATGAATGTCAATGTCTTCCTATACTCTATGCTTATAACAAACTCTACAATGTAACAAAGGAATACTTCCTTCAGTTTTTCATTTGAAAGGCCACTACCACAATTATTGGCCCCTTCTCTCAAGAAGTGGTTGCTTAATCGCTTGGAATTTTCTTTACTAAATTGATACAAAGCTCAATAGTCCACCTCACGTAATTTTCGATGAACCTTGCAACAATGAACAAGCATGAATCCGGCCATACATGATGATAAACTGAGCACTCAATTTCCATTAACTCACATATTTCGGAAATCAATTTATTAAGTTAAGACTAATTTTTGTTCACCTGAAAAGTGAGAATGGGCATTCGCTATTTGAGTGCACTTCAACATCTGCAACTGCTAAATTCTTAGACCCATTGTTTGATCAAAGATTTTCTTGGATTCCTCATTTATTTGATCTGATTATATGCTGTAATAAAACACTTACCAGTTGCATGCTTTTGGTGAGGAGACAATATAACTTAGGCCTACATTTTTTTACTGTCCTCTTATTTATCCCGGATTGAATATGGTTCCATAGGCTTCTCATCCCTAAGATCGTCTACAATTAGGAAGCTTGATTCAGTTAATAATTCTACTCTTTGGCTTGTTTCTTGTGCATTTTGTTAGAGACCAGTCTCTAGCTTAGTTGCTGAGACTGAAGAACTATCCCTTTTTCAACGAAGACAGCAACAACAAATATCATGTGTTAATAGTCTGTGCTCCAAACCATATCAACCAGCTTATGACATCATTTTTAATCATTCTTTGGCTGATCAATATGCATCTTGTCAGACTGCACTGCCCCATTTTTTATTTGAACTCTTTGAATCCTCAACAATTTGGGCTTAATTTTTTCTCCAATGTATGCTTTTTGTTTTAACTCCTTTAGGGTTTGTTCAAATGCCAAATTTTGATTTCTCTTTGTCCAAGTTCATAAAGTAAAACACTCCTGATGTAGTATATTGTCAGAAGTTTAAGTGTGTAACAAATGAATACAATTTAAACTGGACAAGAAAGTTGATATATTACTCTTCCGGTAAGACAGGTATGTGTGGATTACCCTCAGTTTCTAGTGTTTTTACTGCAGAATTCTTTGCTATTTTGAAAGGTCTTCATACTGTACTAGCCTATCTAGTTTTCATCACTATCTTTTGTGTTTTGATTCCAAATTTGCTTTACAGGGTATCCAGGATATGTATTCTAAGAATCCCTTGATTGAGGATATTCTGTGTTCCATACACAGACTTCAGCTATTGGCGTATCATTTTGCTGGGTATATGGAGATTAGATAATAAATGGAAACACAAAAGCAGATGGAGCAATATAATGGAAGGTACAAGTCAGATATCATAATTCGGTGCATACCAGTCATGCAGCGAGTTATGGTATCTGACATTCTAGCGGTAATTAAGCATGTATTGCATGGTCAGTGGAAGGAATAATGGGCAACAATTGTGTCTAATAAACTGAGGGAAGTAAAAGATACCATCTGTCCATGGAGTTCATGTATCTGTGCCAATCGTTGAGAGGAAGAGGTCATTTGTTACCTCTGTTTGTATTGGTCATTCCATGATCACTAATGAATTTCTGACATGGGAATCGGCCAAATTGCCCATTTTGTTAGGGTATTTTAACAGTTAATATTCATGTGTTATTCTGAGAGGTGTGCTTCCTACCTAATTCTATTCAAGCGATAAACTTAGATCTTTGATCAGGTATTGTCTTTCTTGTGTCACCTGAAAAGTTTTGAAAATATTTCGATTAGATTTTTGCAAGGCCTCTTTATAGCACTGTAATATTATATTTGGTTGTCTTTTAAATTTCATCAAATTTTATCCTTATTAACTATTTTTATGGCCCTTTTACAGCACACTTATATTTAATTTGTTACTTAGGCCCTATTAAATCTGATCAAAGTTTATTATTCTTAACTTGTAGGGTACCTTTATAGAACTGAAATATGTTATGTTGTTGCTTATTAAATTTTATCAAAGTTGATTTCTGTTATAGTTATCTTGATTTTGTTAAAATTATATGTTTTTGTTTTGAATTCTATTTTGTATGTTGTAGATCATATTATGCCTTTTTTTTTTTTTTTTTTTTTTTTTTTTTTTTTTTTTTTTTTTTTTTTTTTTTTTTTTTTTTTTTTTTTGTGAAGGCAGTGATGACAGCTAATGTTTTTCGCCTAAAAACTTCAGAATTATATATTTATTGCATATTCATAATTTGATATCTTATCTGTTTAGCTTTAACACAAATTATTTGACTCTGATAATTATTGTTTATGAACACTTGTGCTCATTTAAATTACAGAAAACATTGCCATGGAGTTGAAGTGTTCAGTACAACATTATCATTGGGGGAAACTTGGGGAAAAAAGTGAGGTGGCACTCTTATCTAAAGCAAGTGATCCTGAATACGAAATTCTTAACCACAAACGATATGCAGAACTATGGATGGGAACTCATCCAAGCGGACCATCTACGCTTTCAAAAACAGGCGAAACTCTTCATGAATGGATTCAGAAGAACCCTGATACATTAGGAGCGAGAGCGCAAGAATTGTTTGGTGTACAACTGCCATTCTTGTTTAAAGTGCTTTCTGTTGATCAAGCGCTTTCAATTCAAGCTCATCCATCTAAGGTAAATATTTATATAGGCTACTAGTTAATATTATATATGGTTTTGGTAAATAAATTAAATGTACAAGTTAATTTTTTTAAACAGATCCATAGTATAGTCCACTCATATTTTAAATCTGTCTTGGTCAACTACAGTAATTCTAAATTTGGATTTATCAGTATTTCTTCATTTAGAGTGATTGTGTTTTCAAATTTGAGTCAAGAACACAATTTCCCACTAATATTTTTATTAATTAAATCAAACTCAGAGTTGCTATTTTCAGTGAGATTCAATTACAGTGAATTATTTATAGTTTGGTTATTGTAGCTCATGCATCACTGAAGATGGTGTCATTGTCGACGAAACATGTTTGATTTATTAAATGTAAATAGTGTTAAAGTTTAATTTTAATTTTATAATACTCACAAGTCAACCTCAATATATATATATATATATATATATATATATATATATTTATTATATACATAATATTTATTTATTTATAGCCATATAATTATTACAACAATATCATTCTTTTGTAGCCAATCATAAGTATAATTATCTTATAATAGTATAATTGTAACATTGAAATGAAAGAAGTAATTTATTGAGTACACCGTTCACAATTTTGTTTGTTTGAATATTAAATTACTTTGTACCTTTATATTAAATTGTTTTTAAAGTTGGATTTTTTAAAATTAAATCTGTGGATTATTTATAATCTCTAGTGAATATAATTTAATTACTTATCTTATGGAATGTATATAGTTGGGAGGGCTAAATGAAATGAAATAAACAAACTGTAATAGAGTACTACAAGGGAATTTGCATTTATTTGTCAACTGCCTAGGCTGAAAGCAAGAAAAGGGAATGCTTCTTTTTCATTGTTCTAACAAATATATTCTCCTTAATTTGTTTAGTTCTTTTTCCTCCCTTCACTTCTCTGGTTATTAAATTTTCACATTTTCTTTTATATATACAAATTTTAAACTAACTTTCTAAGTCTATGTCATTTATTTATTTATTTTCTGTACTATTTATTTGAGTTTAACAATTAATTGAATACAAATTTTATTTTATTTAACATTTTCCTTGTCTTATTTATTATACTATTGAAATAATTTTGAATTACCGCCAACAATATCTAATTCTCATCAGAGACATCTGTTTTATTAAACTTAAGTCTATTTAATTTCCACTATCCATTAACTAGCCATCCGACAAGATAAGATGGCCGTCGCTGTAAAAGCCGTTTCCATGCATAATAATAAAAACCAATTTATTGATTTTTATACAAAGAGATTCACACTGTGAAATCAACAGAATAAATCATTGGTCATTACACACAAAAAGTAGTTTAGAGATACAGGGAGCTTTGTAAGTTCCAGTTAGAAGTATTTACCTAATTTTAGAATTTATCAGCCAGTGATAAGTAAACCCATTTTAAATCTATATTATTTATTGAGTTCATAAAACAGTTTTTATAAACTCTTTTGAAATTTTGGCCGAATGATGCAATGAAAGTCGGCAGGCTTATTTTAAATAAGGAAAAACCAAAGCATTATCTTTCTAAGTTGTAACACACTTGTCTATAAATTAGTAAAATATGTTCTGTTCAAACAAATGATAATAAATAGTAAATATGTGCATGCATCACTTGTACATTAATTAGTAATGTCAATATGAGTTGATTACTGTATTGTTCATGTAATGGAATTGTAAGTCTATTTGAATTTTTAACCAAATAAGATGTTTGATTTCTCTTAGGCTTTAGTTATAGTATAAACTTGGATCAATTTATATAAAATATTTTTCTTTTCTAAAGGTCTTTTTGTATTTTAATATTTTTTAATAAATTAATCAAGATGTAATTTAAAATTAACAAGCACTTTTAATCTTGTGTTTATCTGAGCGAATTGTGACAACTACAGAACTATTAAATAATTGTACAAAAGTTGGTAGCCGAAATAGTAGAAAATACGTTCTCAGTTCTCAAATTATAACATGTTTTACTTATTTTGAAAACTGGTTGATGCAAGCTTATTAGAAAAAGAAGATATATTGTGAACAAATATTATACACATACAGGGACATCTTTCCAGTCATATCAAAAAATCAGTGAAACAAATTTATGATTTCATTTAACCAAACAAACTTATTGATATATGAATATTATTCAAAATAATTTTGACCAAACTGTTGCTTTTTTGAAATAAACTTTTGTTCCATAGTCTAATAGTTGGCACCCATAAAGATGTTGAAAAAGAATACAGTCAGCGTTTAGCTAATTTATATTTTTGGGAGTTAGCTAATAGAGAAGTACGACTTGTGCGACCCAAAGCCAGGACTATTACTACAGTAGCCTCAGACTAGGATTGTGTCTGGTGTAAGGAGCGTGTCCTCCCTTCTACTTGCTTCGCTAGCCTGACTTGACGGTAAAACCCATTCAAAGAAAACTAGGTACACAAACTACTGCTTAGCTACATTTAATTCCTAAAGTTACAACTTCGTGACAGACTTTTGTAAACGTTTTATTCTTATTTACACCGATAAAAGAAACGAAAGTAGGGTACACGTTTACACAGAAGCATTTGAGGTCTATATTTTTTTATTGGGGTTTTACTGCTGAAAGTAAACACAATAAACAAAGTGTGGGAGCCTCTCTTTTCCTCTCCACCCCCTACACATTCCTAACTTGAGGATACTGTATTAAATGTACACTGATCCCCAGAACATTATTTGAGAGTCAATTATTTTAAAATATTTAGAATCTCTTTTATGTATGCAGTTGTAAGAAGGAGTGGGTGGGGGTGTGGTGTGATTTTTACACAGCTGTTGAGTCTGTATTAGCACAAGTTGAGCATTGCTATTGGGAAGGCCATTCAGCCTGTTCAGCCAATACTGTTGTTTAAAATGATCACTACAGTTGAAAATCCTACCGATTGTAAAGTATGTAATGTTATTGGTTTTCTGTGGGCAAAGAACTGTACGACAACTACCGTACAGTTAAAATGTGACACTTTAAGGGAGCCACTCAGAACAAACAGCATGGCATATTTTGGTCAGAACAAACAGCACCCAGAACTTATGCTGCCTGCTGAATAACCAGCACTTACCATGGACCTCTCTACCCTTTTAAACCCTCCTACACCATATTCTGATTCACCCTGCCGGCTCCACACCAGCCAAGGCTTGCTTTAATTCCATCATTCCAAAAGTTACAAGAGTATTAAAGAGACTTACACCACCCCAAGTGAGAATACATCATTACAATAAAAACAGTGTGAGGTTAATAGTATTTTATTATTCTAACATTAGTCTGTAATTTAATTTTTTTAAAATATTTATCGAAGCATTTTATTTTTCATTGTTATATTTAGGAGCATGCTAAGAAATTGAACAGACTTCATCCCCAAGTTTACAAGGATCCCAACCATAAGCCAGAAATGGCTGTAGCTTTGTCTCCATTTGAAGCTCTGTGTGGTTTCCGACCCATTGCTGAAATAAAGGAAAATCTACAGCGTAAGTCTGAACAAGTGCAATGGAACTATATACATTCCAAAACATAATATAGACATTTTAATTTATAATTTGAAGGTTATTAAGTTAACTCTGGAATACACTCTGTATATATCTAATGTGTGTCCATGTGTTACACAATTAATTCTTAACTAATTTAAATTAAACTTGGTATCTTAATTTCACTGACAAGTGCTATTAGGCGATAAGTTTGGTTGAAACATGTGGGGACCTTGTTTGGTGATAAAATTAATTTTGAAATTTATTCAAAAATTATATTATTATAAACTTTGTATAAAATTAAGAACTTTTGTTGGGTCGTATAGACCTGTTTATGTTTGTGTCTATATGTATGATTTTGGTGTCTGACCAGGTAGGTCAATTTATTATATAGTTTACTTATCAGTTCCTTTTGTTCCTTAACCAGAAACTCATAAAATCGAAAATTTGAATTTTATGTTGATGATATATGTATAATGATCCAATTTCTTTTAACACATATTGTAACAACATATTTAATCCAAAGAAGGATTATAAGAAAAACAGTATTTATAATTTGGTTTTTGCTTTATTTTTTGTTAGTACTTTGATATCTTTTGTAGTTTTTAAAACATATAGTTTCTTATTCTTTCCTAAAAAACAGTCAGGTTGCAGCTGTTGTTACAATCAATATTTTTTTGAGAATGATTCACATAGGAAATATGTAAATGTTGCAGGTTCAGTGTTTGTGCTTTAATAAATCCAAATGTTAAAACAAATATCGGGTGTTTCAAAATGAATCTTGGGGTTTTAAGGCTTTGTAGTATTTATTACATTTAACTTACAATCATAAATAATACATCAAATGAAAGAGCAACTTAAACAGTTATTCCTACAAGTGTTCAATATGAGTACCATTCGTCACATGACACACATTGAACGTCTCCCAAAAACTCTCCACACAGACGTCACTGGAATTGCTAATTCACAACTAGCTTTCCGAACTGATTTCTTGTCACTAGCGTGAAAGATTCTCTCACTCGTTCAACACGTTCTTCAGTCACTCTTGGTCATCCCATACTAGCTCTTTCTAAGAGAAGACAGAGGAAACAGTGCATGGGCATGCGCACAAGTGTACCAACAAAATGGTTTGAGTTGCTCTTTCATTTGATGTTATCTATAATAGTAAGTTAAATATAATGAATACTATAAAGCCTTAAAATCCTGATATTAATTTTGAAACACACTGTATATATAGTTTACAAACTATGTAAAAACATTACACTAACTATCTCACATCCACGAAACTAAAATAAATTAGTTATCACCATCTCCTATACTACTTATATGTGAAGTAGAGATAAATGTAATTTTCATCATAACTGAGATTTCTTCGTATATTTCGTATAGGAGATAAGTTGGTATATTTGAAATGAAATAAAATTTTAGCTTACTTCACTTGTTCTGTAAACTTGTTTTACACATTTTTTTTTTTTAATTTGACAAACTTATTAATAATATTAAGTAATTTATCAAAAACGTATTAAATTTTAGTATAGCATTATTTAGATTTGGATTTGTTAGTATTTTTTCCCAGTCAAAATATGTTACACAGATTGTTTATATTACATTTAGGCACTATGAATTTATAAATACTCATAGAATCAGAATTAATCTCGACTCCAGTACACTACACACAAATTTTCTAGAATCTGTACTTACATAATCTGAGAACGTAAATTTGTAACTCTACACCACCAAGTCATCTGTCTTTGTATTGGTAAACATATTATCTAGTCAGGCATTGGACCTAGTAGATTTGTTATTCACACAGGCAAATATGTACTGCTTAACTAAGTTTTGTACATTTCTTTTTTTAGTAGTAATTTCAAAAGCCGAGGTTTTCTCATCCTCAATCATAAGTTGGTAACCCTGCCACCCAACTACATAGTACGAGAGCCTATCCAGGTTGGTTAGATCCATATCAGTATCACCATTAGGGGATCTGTACAGCAAAAGTACAAGAGAGTTAATCTCTTTCAAAACAATTCCATAATGAAGTTCAACATTTAACCAATTAAGATCCAAACACCTGCTGTTTATATTATTACTAACAAGAATGGCTGAACATCCTCTTCTGAAATTAGATCTACAAAAACTGCTGCCCAGTGATACTCTTCAATATTATTATTTTTGGTTTTTGATGTTTTTTACATGTCCTGCAGTTTTCAAGAAAAACGATTGCAGATAGTATTCTAGATAAAAAATGGTTTAGTTAAAATAAAAATAAAAATTATTTAAATAAAAATGAGTAAAAAATGAATAATGTTTTGTTATGAATTTTTTTAAATAAAGCAGATGAATTATACAAACATGTGATTAATTTATTCAAATTATAGACAAAATTGTGTACTGTCGTAAAATTAGTTTTATTTGTATAACATGTAAGTAAAACAACTCCAAGATTAAAGTGTATTTCATTGGAAAGTAATATAGTTATGTCTAGAAACATAAAATATCAATTAAAGGTTATCTAGAAGTTAGCTATAATTAAAATTCCCACATCTATGAACATCAAAGTCATAATGCAACTTTAATTTATTATACTTAATAAATTATTAGAGTATTGCCTAACACTAATTTATGTTAAGCTTGGATAGTTAATTGAACATGATAAGGAAGTACAGTAAGTTCATACTAGATAAACAAGACAGAGAATTACTGATGCAGTTTCAAATGCAGTAAGATTTAACAAAAGCTAGTGCCAAATTGTTATTCTAGGTTTCAGTAATTATGGAAATATGTAAATTTTTTAATTTTCAGTTTTTTCCCAAGTATTTTTTAATAGCAGGTATAGATAATTTGTTTTACCTACTTACCCCCCTGTGCTATAATGGTTTCCTATTCACATTGGCTTAATCTATATGAAGTAGACATTAAGAGAAAATAAAATATTAAAAATTATAGTTTTACTACTCCTTTGTACATGGCTAAGGAGCATTTGCTAATTTTTCGAGAATACTTGTAGACAGATAGGTCTTTTTTATTTCCACCAAAAAATTTAAATATACAAACACAAATATGGTAGGATATTCAACACCAGCCTTTCCTTAGGAGTTTTCATCCAAGTTTACACCCAAAATTAAAACAATCAAAAAATATTTACAAAACTAATTATCTGCATTTGCATCTTAAAAAACAACAACTTGGTTTGAATTGTCAATTTTTTTCCCGTATGAGATTGTTAAACTACATCAAAATAATAAATTTTAAGTTTCTGGATCAATCAGAGTGCCCTCATTTTCTTTAGTACACACTTATAGACAAGCACACAAGTAAAAATATAAGGCTTCTGGCTATTAAACCTATGACATATAAAAATTGACAATGATATATAGAATATAAAAATAAAACTTGAACAATTTCTCAGAAACAATACATTTATAAATAAATGGTTATAAATAATTTTTTATATGTTTTAACAATCCATATTATTTTGCTATATGTTTCACTGTTCTTCTGACGGCATCTTCAGGCTGACACTTAACATGTTTATTTATACATTAGATAAATAAATTGTATAATCAGGTCAGATACACTTTCAAAAGTCCCTTACCACACTTGGGAATAAACAAAATAACAAAAAACAAAAATATTCGTCAAAAGTAAAATGTTTATTCCTATTAGACCCTTATAGCTATTACAACAACAAAGTTGTCATCTTCAGAGGGAATCTTAACAAAGTATCTGTATATATTGTCACCACAGTGCTCTGGTCTTTGTTTATGTTGTATAGTGTTTAGTGTTTTATGTTAAGTGTTAGCCTGAAGTTGCCGTTAGTGAAACGGTGAAACATGTAACATAATAATATGGATTGTTAAGACATACAAAAAGGTTTTTATAAGCATTTATTTATAAATAAAATAATCCAAAAGGCTAAAATGATTTCAATACATTTATATTTAGATTTTAAAAATTATAAAATCTAAACATAATAGGCTTTGATTTATAAACTCTTACTTAAATAATACGTTTAATTCAAACTTGTTTTAATGACATTGTCGCCATCTTCAGTGATGCATGAATTACAATAATCAAACTTTTATTATTGTAGCGTATTCATCACTGAAAATGTCGACATTATTGTTAAAACGTGTTGGAGTTATTAAACGTATTAATTGTAAGAAAATTGTATTCAAGTTTAATTTTAATTTTATATCATCTCACAACTTAAGCTCAATATTTATTTATTTATTTATTTATAAGTAAAGTATATAGAACTTTATGTGTCTTATTATAAGCTCCCAGTTAAATTAAATTTTAATAAATGAAATGTAATTTTAAACATAAAATTATAGAAATTTACAGAAAAATAAGATTACAACATTACTTTTAATAACTATTATGAAAACAATAATTTTCAAATAAAAAAATTATTTTTCCGTATAATAAGATTGTAATTAAACAATTATTTGGAAATAAAAATGTAATTTTCAAATAATTGGCATTAGTTTCACTTAAAAAATTAATTCTGTTCACTATATATCTTTTTTTCTTAATGAGTTTACTTTGTCTGTTAGACTAATGGAGACAAGTGGAATAGTGTAACACATGGGGAAACGTAACACTATCAACTTGAAAGCAAGATCTGCGTGGATCTCTTTCAACCCACGTTGGTCCTCTGTGCACTATTATAATGGTATTTTCAGGAATATTTGCATTAAAATATTTAAAACTATATTTTAACTCTTCAGTTAATTTAACATTCTAATATTTCCTTATCTGTACTATGTAATTCCACTCTGGTGGGATTCATTCATTCAGAATATGCCTAGAGTGTTTGCTGAAAAAAAATCTTTAAGCCTCTTTTTAAATATAAGTGTGATCATGTACAGAATAAGGACATACACAATCATAGCACCAGGAATGCTTGCAACTATTGTGCTAATGAGCACAGGTTGAGTTTATATAATAAAATTCCTTCATAAGCAGGTGCATTATTTATAAGTAAATTTCCCAGAAGGTTAATTAATCTACAAAATCAGAATTCTTTTAAAACAGCCTTAGACAACTACTGTTGTTTGGATCTTTATACTCGGTGAGATAGTTTATGTGCCATGACTTTAAATTCGCTACATAGAAAGTGATCTCTTTGTTTTTGATATTTATTTAAATTTTTAAATTGTATTATAGAATGATTAATTGTTTTAACTGTCATTTTTTAAAGTATTTATTGTATTTTTGTTAATAAGTAACTTTTTACATGCTTTAAATTACATTTTGATTGTTATATTTGTGTGATTTGTTTTATATTTTGGAAATTATTTATACTGTAGTGACATATCTTATACAAATGTAAAATTTGTCTACAGTAGAGGATGAATAAAAAATGAAAGTGACTAGTTATTTTTTAAGCTTAGGAAACATTTTAAAAGGGGTGTACAAATATTAAATCTAAATTAAAATTCATTGTATAAAGAATCTGTTTATTCTCATAAAACAACTTGAATGTGTAGTTAATATCTCTCTGTATTTGCAGTGGTTCCAGAATTTAGGAGCTGTATTGGAGAATCCAAAGTTAATGAGCTGTTAAATAGCAATAAAGATAACGAGCAAGCTGCACTGCGTAATTGTTTCTTTGACCTGATGTCTGCTCCAGATTATCATGTTACCTCGTCCCTTGAGAAATTGCTAAATAGGCTTTCTACACTTGGTAAGTTCCATCGTTTGTTAATTTAACCATTTAAATAGAACCAATTGAAGTACGTCTTGTCAACAAAATAGATATGATTCTTTATTCATAGAGGACAGAAATATTAATTAACGTATACTAATGACCATTCTGTAATCCATTCTGCTTAAACCCATGGCTCTACAGTGGTTAATTCTATCTGCTATGTTTCATCCCTGGTCTTGACTATAGACAGAAATTAATATCAACATCATATTGCCTCCAAGAACGTGCAACAACTGAATTTCATTAAAATCACTTGAGAAAGAATATGATTTACTCAAATAAATTTTAAATTTTTTTACTCCAGATTATTTCTAAATTAGTCATAGTTATTTTATTATAACAATACTTATTGTAAAATTAGATAATTATAGTAATATTTAAAAAAAATGACTGCACATGAGTTTTATGTATTTCTTATGGTAACTAACAATTAATAGTCCACCAAGGGTGCTAGGATATTTTTGGCTAACAAACTAATAAAACCAAAGACTAGATTAGATAAATATGTTATGTTCTCAATTTATGTCAATAATGATCTAGTAGTAGTTTTTGTAAAATAAATAAGAAGAAACTGATATACAATTTTTATTAACTTTTTTTTTTTAAACAATAAAAATCATGAAAATAATTATAAAAATAGTTTAAAAAAATTACTACGCTTTGTAATCAGTAATGAATAACGAAGCAAATAATGTAATTTTACAATTAATTATTAACAGTTACTGAAAAAAACTCATGCATTTAATTAATTAATATTGTCTTGACTGGAAAATTATTTCTATTCACTTAATCTCTATTTTATTCAATATAACATAATATCATTGACTCATGTATCCCCTCAGTAAAATTTCTATTGAAAGCTTTAATATGTCCTCAAAATAAAAATTTAAAAAATAATAACTGTTTATTTTACATACACACTACAGAAGTGAAACTTAAGTAAAATATAGATAAAGATAATAAAACACAATTTTTATTTTTTACTATCCACTTTGTACTATCGGCTAGACTAATAAAAAGTGGATAGTACAAAATAAAAATTGTGTTTTATTATCTTTAAACATCGAATTCCACCAAGAACCATCGGTCTCAACACTAATAAAAAAAAAAAAATAAAAAAAATTTAAAAAAATAGATACATACTAGGTAGGAAGCAGGTTAGGTTTGGAGATAATTATCAATGAGTATACACAATTTATTGAATATGGAATTAAATTTTTTATTTATTATTACAGAGTTTTCATAGATTGATATTCCAGAAAAGAGACAGTTGGATTATGATAAGTAAAGTATGAAATTAATGTTTTGAATTGTAATTTATTTAAATATCTATAAAATACAGCATCAGTTGTACTTCACGATTTAGTGTTGAATACAATACAATAATTATTCATTCAAATTAAATTTACAATCTATAAAATTAATCAAAGTTTGTGTCTCATCAGAAGAAAAACTTACATTAAAATCACCATTAAAAATGATAGAGTTCTGAATCAACAAATTCATCATTTAAAACTATTTATCCTAAAGACTGTTGGTACTAGGTATAATTCTATGTTAATGATTAAAAAAACAATTATTTTAGTAAAAATCTTTCTTTTTTTTAAACTGACCATGGTTTTGCTAGTTACAGCATGTCAAGGCAGGTTAATAGACTAAACATAAAAGTTATATAGAGTCTAGGTTAGACAAGGGTAATGACCACCTGGTCATGGGTTTAAGTAAGTGGGGTACTGTTTAAATTTAATTGCTCATTTATAACCAAAATATTTTTTCTACTAACCACTCTAGTAATTTCTAAATATTCTAATTAGAGATATTTTAAAGATTTATTGGATATATGTAAGACATTAAAATTACTATGTTGTAAATGAAATTTCTCTAGATAAGGCCAATGCACCATTTGTTATAAATGAATATTTATATACCATTTATTATTATGAAAGTTATTTATTTCAGATAGGGTGATTTATGGAAAAATGAAATACATTCACCGCTTATAATGAGGACTATGTAGGCCTACTAATATTATTTTTTATCTTTATTATTTTATTTAATCTATTTAATTAAGGTGTAATTGACACCACTTTATTGCTATAATCTTGTTGCAGTATGACACTTGTTCCAATCAAATATATATGACTTGAATAAAAATATTAGAAAAAAAAAAAAAAAAATCTTAAAGCTTTATCACATATACTGTAACCATTAAACCATCTGATTAATTATTGATATAACCAAATGAATAAAACATAATTTGTAACTATTTAAAAATATCGTGTAAGGGAAAAAACTACTTTATACATTAAAAGAGCCACACATTGTGCGACAATTGTAACTATTTAAAAATTATGACCTTAAGGGTTCATATGTAAATGTTACTTTAAAAAAAATAAAAAATGAATTTAATTTTACTATTATATTTAAAATTTTAAAGATTGCACAGCTTTATGGGCGCCAGACGAGTTCTCGTCAATTTTGAAAAGTTACTAATCTTTTATGAATTTAAATTGAATTTTAATCTCAGGGTGTGAATTCTGTCAAAAAGTGTACTTTCAGTGATTTTTAGGTTAATGGAATGAGAGCACTTGAACTGAAATTTTAACATAAATATTTATTAAACATGAAACATTTATACATTCAAATTTATCATTTTCATAAAAATTGTATCATGGAAATCACTTATCACCTATCTGAATTTTACTTGCCTTTTGCCAAGGTCTAATTTCATTTAAAAATGTTAAATTTACTTTAAATTGCAATTATCTAATTTCTTTTATGAATTTTAAAATATCAAAATTATTGGTTACTTTATTCATCTGAATGTAATACAAAAAAATTAATTAACTAATGTCAGTAACCTACTTGGTATTCTGACTGAAAATTTACTTAATTAAAAATGATTAAATTTATAGCTAACACAACAAAGAACATAATAAATTTTATATAAAATACAAATTTAGATATGGCGTGTTGTATAACACGTGTTACCAATATCTTGGAGTGTCCTTGTCCATAATGTAATCTAATCGAGATTCTATGTCCTGCATGGTAGTTTCATCGTTGAGATTGCTTTTACCGCACTTCCTATTTTGTAAAAGTTTATACTGCGATTTTTCATCACCATTGTTCGTCTAACGCATGTGAAATACGATAGTCTTTTTGTCTTTTTACTTCACACCACGTGTTCAATATAAAAAAATCTAATTTGTTTCGCTATTTTTAAACTAATACTGTTTCAATACATAAAAATATTGTTCTTTGTACTTATTAGAGTGTCTCTCCACTATAAGTCCTTCACAAAAAAAACTGTTTCTTATACATTTTACATTTTTAACGAGAAACTCGGTGAGCTACATTTCACAACCTTCACCTGCAAGCTCTGTTCTAAGACTGTCCTAAATCTCATGGCTTTGGTCGAATATCCGGTCTCCCGGTTAACGCTGCGTATGCGATATACTCAATTAACGTTATATTCAAATAACTACTCACTTCATTAAAGTGTCTGAACACATCATTATACAAAACATACAATTAATAAACACTTTCTATCATTAAATTATCTTAAAACTATACATCATTATTTATTTATGTTTGGAAATCTATTTTAATAATTATTATGAATTTACTCTGTTTAACATTGAAAATCATTAGACACGCTTTTGACTTAAAGTCACCCCACTACCATTACCCGCGATTTTAAAATATTTAATTAAACTAACCTCTTATAGGTATAACAAATTTTCCACAAAAAATCACTTTGTGCATCGCAAATACAGGATGTTAGTTATTGAAGTTTCCACAAATGCAGCTCCTTATAGTTGATTTAATTATTGATATGTTCAACACTTCCTTCCTTCTATTACAATAGTTAATTAGGGTCAGTTACTCGACACATTGCTACTAAAACTAGCTTATTGAATCACAGTTACTTATATTAACTTATTGATTATGTTGAAATTATTATTCAAATCAATAACCTAAAATACTTTGTATAAACAGATGTGAACAATAATTTCAATTGGTTCATTGTAACTACAGTAATGTGTGTAAATAAATTTGTTGAATTATATGTACTTGTTGAAAGATGAAACTGAACGTAAACAACAATATGCAGAGTTGGTTGAACGTCTACACGGACAGTTCCCTGGAGATGTTGGCGTCTTTGGACCATATGTGTTCAATTATATTGTTTTGAACCCAGGAGATGCTATGTATCTAGATGCCAACGAACCACATGCTTACATATATGGAGGTAATTTGTTTTTTCTTATAAAAAGCTCGTTAGGTTGCATATTCGTACTGATATAAATACATTAAAAGTTTACAAAATTTTGGAATGTATTATATATATAATAATAAATAAACGCAATAATGATACAAGTAATGAACTGTTATTTTTTGAAAACAATTATTGTTCATACTATCTAATTAATTTATAATTTTGATTCATAAAAATTCAGTTCTTAATCTTGTATATTGTCTTTGAATTGTCTCGGCTAGTTTTTATGTATATGGATTCTCAAATAATAACAGTAATAATATTATCAATTGTCTCAAATTAATATTAAATAGTTAACATTAACAACATCAATTTGGTGATAACTTACAGGCTAGACGGGTAACGGTTTGAACAACATAATGTGAATAACATAAAGGATTTAAATTACATGAATTATCTAATTACTTGGTTGGGGTTTAAAGTTTGTGATGACAGGTTGGTTATTGCCAATGTAGTTAATCCTGATGGATGTTGAATTAGTTTCTCGTCACTACATGTTTTGCTGATATTTATAATGACCAGGTATTACTTTTTCAAAATTAAAAGTGGTTGGCATACATGTTCACATATGTAGTTATATCTGACATATATATACCTTTGTTTTCTTTTAAATAAATTATATATATATATATATATCACTAATTATTTTACTGGCCTTTCTATGATCTGCCCAGCTTATACTCCTCTCCAATAATGCCTCTTTTCTCTTTTCCTAACCTGTTGAAACTTTTTTTCATATTTCTTTTTCTTCATTTTTTTTTATTTATCTTCACTTTGATAACAAAACAAATGCATTGAGTGTTTAAAACTATATGTATTAAAATTATTATGGTTATAAATATTTAACACCTTTACCGAGCTGTGTCAGCCGCAACATTAATAGAGCCTACCGGTCTGAGGACCGGATTATACAAAATATGCTTTTCGAGGCTAGTATAGGGCAAAGCAAATTAATAATTAAAATCAGGAGTATTTTTCAACATGAAACATTTAATTATGAATATAATAAATAAAAGTTAATTACTTTAATATACATAAAAATCCAAATTACATTTTGTTTACAAACAAAAGTTAGTTATATTAGGAAAACATTTTTCAAATGTTATAGTTCCACTGTTAGTTTCCACTGTAAACATAAAGAACACAATAAATAATAATACTTCATTTCTGTAGTAAAAGCGTAACGCTATGGTAATCGTTAACATAATAATAGAGACAATACACAAGAATATCAAATACACAATACATAATAATAGTTACATACACAATACAAATAAAAGTACTCAACAAAAATTGGATACACATAAAAGGTCTAAAATCGTTTGACAAACTAATCAGTGTGAGTTATTTTGCAAATACAACTTTATTCTTTCACAGTTCCATTGTTCAAACAATTTCTTGTGCACAATCTACGCATACCTTTTGGGTGCATTCCAGACATACTGGGGTGTCACAATGAATACAATTGTATTGTGTTTTCCTTTCTTTCACAGATGGACATTTTCCACATGTTTTCCTCTTTTCCATCTTGTCTGAAGGAATCTCTTGAGCTTGTCTTTCTTGTAGATTTTCACCAAGTGCTTTCTTGATTTCTTCTTTGACATCTCGGCGAAGTTCCGGAATTGTGAGTCGCCGTCTTAGGTGGGGCTCTACTAAGCTTTGAGCCAGCTGCTTCGTAAACTCAAAGCGTGTTATAATGTTATTTGCCAGTGTAGCACATATAAAGTATAAATGAATTTACACTGGCGATGCTAAGGATCCTATAGAGTACAGCTAGAGGTCTTCTTCTTGTGCGTCGCTTGGAATCATAAATTGTACATTTCATATCTAATAGATCGACTCCAGCTTTAGTGATTATAAATACTGTATGAAAATGGATCGTCCTGGCACATGTTTTAGTATATCTTCAGAAAGTTCCCTGTATCTTCATATCCGATAGGATGTTTGGTTGACATTACTTGAACTTCTCTCTTGTCCACTCATCTGGTGGAGGTTGTGCCATTAGGATATTTAAGGCAGTTCATTTCGCCTGTCTTAAGGGTCAAATCCGGTGGAATCGTCTTTTTGTGAGGAAACCATGAGTGGTTTGCAATGACTGTACCAACCAAGTGAGTATTTCTTGTCAGAAGAACGTTGGCTAAGTCCAAAGACGTGTAGAAGTTGTCAATATACAATGTATGTCCTTTGTCCAAATACTCCTTTATTAGATCCATTACAACTGACATTGCCAACGTTGATCCTTCATCAATGCTAGTTCCTTAACCCATATACACTTTTAACTTCAATATGTAGCCTGTTGTGTCACAAACCTTGAAAATTTTGATCCCATATTTATGTGTTTTTGCGGGCAGATACTGACGGGAGATTAGACGACTTCTGAAAGGGATCATACTCTCGTTGACTACGAGATCTTCTCCAGGATTTTTGTGTCTCTTAAAACATGTATTTAGATGAGACAAAAGTGGTAAAATCTTAGCCAAACGGCCGTCCTGCTGAAGATTGTCATTATCATTGAAATACCAGAAACGAAGTCATAACTGAAATCGATTTCGGCTCATTACTCGATTTGCAACTAAGTTTCTTTACAATAATCGTTTGGACCAATAATCTGTTATCCTGGGCATAGGAACCAAGCCCATAAACAACAACAGACCCAAAACTTTTCATCTCTTCGTCATTAGTTTCACGCCATTTTAGTAGCCTACTACTGCGATTTAGCCTAATTCTTTGCAGTACTTGTGCTGCATTTAGATTAGTCTCGTCAATCATCACACTTGATTTATATCATCGTTCAGATAAGCAGAAAAAAAAAATCAATTGGTTCAGCAGGCCTAGGTAAATTAAATTTATATTCTGATGTACCGTCAAAAATAATATCCTGTTGTTTACCTTCAGGTAATTTCCATTTCTCTTCTTCTTCTTTTTTCATTTTCAGTTTTTCAAGTTTCTTTTTTAGTTTTCTGTACCTATTGCTCAGTGTAACATACACATCATTATTCAAGTCATCCCCTACTACATCCTCATTCAAATTCTCATTAACACTTTCCCTCTCATTCTGCTCATTTACACTGTCAGCCTGGTCATTTTCACAAACGTTATCTACGATATTTACACTCTGGGTATCTGCACTACATACCGTCTCGTTTGATTGAAGATCTATATCCATATCGTTTTCATTTTCATCATCGCTGTTGTGCTCGCTCTCTGACATTGACAGACTGGTCACATGAAAATCCGGGTTGTCCTCCACATTTCGTCGTCATCTGACTCATCACTCTCTTTAGCACTGTCTCCTCAAAATCCGTCACTAATACTCCCCGATCGGGATCACTCGACATCTGTACACCCAAAAAACGTTCAATGTCTTCATCGTCAAGATTGTCACTCATATTGTTCAATAGCCTCAAAACATTCCACAAAAAACTTGGCTAAAACAAACGAAAACTCGGCTACAAAGAGCAAAAAGTACGCTACAGCCAACATGGAAACAAAGGACCGTGTTGTTTATGATCTGGTGATGTCGGCTGCACACACGAAAATGCCACTGCTAGCAACAAAAAAAAAATGAAATATACCCGAGAGTTGAATTTCGGTGTCACTCAGATCGGGGTGACAGCAATTTTTTTCAGCAACATTTTGCTTAAAAATTTACTGTCACCCTAATCTGAGTGACACATTTTCCGCCATTTTTTTATGCTTATTTCGACAAATAACATTATAACCAACCTAAATAAGTATAAATAACATTATATAACTAAATTAGTATGTTGGCATGTGGTTGGCAATAGAGCAAAACATACCGAAAATAGCAGTGGCAGCTAACGTGTTAAAGCATGAAAGTAGAGGAACAGATTTATATAACCACATCTTTTGTTTATATTTTTTATCTTTTTATAACTACTAAGTTATATGTTTAGACATCAAATATACATATACAGTTTTGTTTACATGACTATCAACTATATAATTTTAAACTGGAAGGCATTTTAAATTTCTAATATCAAAAGACATTAAATTCATACAATATTTATGAGACAACATTTTCCCTTTTTTTTATGAGATACATTGTAATTTTACTTTCCCTATATACAAAATGTAGAGTAAGTTTGGTTAGGTTAGGTAATTTCTAAAAAAAAATTCCATCCGTTTTTTTACTGATCACATGGCCTTAGGAAACTGAAAAAGTCATTTTCATATGTTGTGTGTCCGTTCATTACCGACTGTATGTTAGGATGATAACGGCCACAAAATTAGAATAGGAAAATGAAATTTGGTATAGAGGACTTTAGTGTGCTCATATAGAAATTCATAAAAAACTAATTGAAAATACTAGAAAATGGTGGCCATTTAAAAAACAGTATTTTGTTAATATCTCGTATGTCTATTTCTATTCTATTTATAACACACTAAATTAGATTAAAATTTTCATATTTCAATTCTGCATGTAGTGGTACCAACCCCACCACTCTAAGATGGCAAATAACAAAGTTATTGTCAAAAATATAATTTTGAATGCTGACCTTACGAGGAAATGTGATATTTGTATAGTTACAAGATCGAGCTGGGCAGACTCACCGTCACGAGCATAGCAAGTGGAAACTTCTTCACATAAGACCTGCTTTAGAGGTTAGCCAATGTCAAAAGTAGTGATACACACAATTACAAGGTTCAAAAAATCTGTGTAACAACTGTTCCTATTGGATAACATCCTATTGGATAACATTCCTATTGATCTAATTTTTGAATTAAATTAACAGTTTTTGAGATATAATATTTTAACATTTTTTAAAGGCAGCTATTTCACAATGGTAAGTTTAAAGATATAATTTTTGTTAGGCCTGTTTAAAAAATACAAAATGTTAGCTCAATTTATAAATTTGACCACAATTATGTAATTTTAATTACAAAATATAAATGAACATACACACAAAAACTGCTACATTTATTTCATGAGTGTTTATCTTTATTTTGAAATTTAGAACTCATCTCTGAAATTTGGTGTATCACTTTTGGTTAAACACCATGTATCTCTGTGACCGTCTCCACTTCTTTTGACCAGCTGGAGACCGCGTACACTTTAGCCGAATCTTGTCAGGATGGGCCAAGGAGTCGGGTTAGGACGCTAATGAACGCACGCAACGCAAGTGAAATTTAATATTATATTTTATTTACTGCCGAGTTAGATTACAGAATTATTATAATTTATAAAAAAGACATAACGGCAAGATTAAGCCTTAATAGTGGCCGAAAAACATACCGTTGAATTTAACTAGCACGTGGCCAAAAATGGACTGACCTGACCTCGTCCCGTAGCGGTCTTCCGTCTCGCGGCTCTCGGAAAAGACTCTCGGTCGGCTCGCTAGCTCAAGCCCTCCACTCCTCGTTTCTCCCCTCCCCTTCTTCTACGTCATATTGCACTGCTCATCAAAATTGCAAGTGCCAATTCATATTTTATTATTTAAAAATCCCTTTTCATTACATCCTAATTTATAATTATTATGATTTTGGTTTGGTGGGCTCCTTGGCTGGGCCACATCTCTTTTATTTTTAAGGAGCCTGTTACTTAAAACATTTGTAACAGTATACATAAATACTTTTAAGTTATTATCATTGTCTCTTAGTAGTTTTATTTTCTGACAATTTTCCGCTTTACATGCCTATTGTCAACAGTTAGATTTATGAAACATGAAGGTCTGTAACATGCACATAAAAACAATAAAATATTAGGCTAGAGTGGTCATCAGAATTATAAATTAATTTCACAGTTAATTTACATTATGAGTTGTGGTTATGGACCTACTCTAATGATAATCTAGACATATAACAGATTGGGACACTTTTTTACCTTGCAGATTGTAACAAAAAAGTTTTATTAAAATCATTCATATTAGTCTACGTTTTGTTATGAAAAAGGGTCAATGTCTATCATCCTTCCAGCAGGTTATTGTAACCTGGGGTCTTATTTAAACATTAATTATCATATTCACTTCTTTTAACATAAGAAAAAAATCTTATGAACCTACATGAGATAATTTATTCATTCTTATTTATACAAAAACACAAACTTATTATTTCTAAACAGTAAAAAGGGTAAAAGATTTGGATCTCTGTAACATATTGCACATTATCTATAATTTGAATTAGTTCAATTTGTTAAAAAATCATTTGTTGAAACACATGTATTAATTCTTAAGAACAATGTGCTTATTATCTTACACAAATGAATGTTACTTTTCAGTTGAACAAATCTTAATTAATTCAGTTTTACATACCAAGTTCATCCGTTTTATTGCTTTCTCACTAATTAATACTGAACCCATTTCACTTGACTTTAAAGACATGATAATGCATTTATGTCTTTCGACATACAAATTCTGCTTAATAATCACTTATTGTATGAAGCCTCTGATGACATAACTATGGAAATTGATATTGTTTATGACATCACTGCCTTGGAAACAGATTGTACCTCAAAAGTTCTGTTTAACTACAAACACTCTGAATATATTAGCTGTCAAAAGATTTTTTTGTTCACACTACAAAATTAATATATTAATCCAAGGTTTGGCAAATGAGAGGATACTTATACATCAGCAAATGAAATTTGGATCCTGTCATGTCACTGTTTCAGTTGCATGCTAGAGATTCGTGATTAATTTTTGTTTGCAATTTTTATGAAAGGAACTACAATAAAGATATAATTGGAGTTAGCAACTAACATTGATTTACAAAATGTGTGGCTTTAATGCCATGTAATATAATGTACAATGACTTATTGGCATCACCCTTTCCCCTCTCAATTTGAAGGGCCCTATTTGCTCTATCTACTTTTAATAATTCTAGAGTAAAATGCAGAAGCGCTGGAAAAATAAAGCATAGTTATTTTATTTCTAATTGTAAGGTAATATATTTTACTGCATTATTTGTGTTGAGGGTTTGGGAATCTTTTTAAATATACCTTTTTTTGTCCGATTTTAATATATTGTTTTTGTGAATGTGAAATTAAAAAAATTAATGTTTTTCATAGGATCTAAACTTTTCTGTGTGTTATGAATTAAAATGATATAATAAGTATGGGGCCTGCCTTTAATTTAGGAGATACTCAAGCTACTTTAGTCAATGACTTATTAAGAGTTGGGCTTAAAAACATGTTATTTCAAACATTTCCGTTCAATTAATGAAATTATTCTGTATTTCTAGAAGGAAATAATAAATTAAGCAAACACACTACAAACTTACAACTGTTTACTTGTTTGCAAATGAAATACTAAAGAGATTAAGGCGTTAAACCAGCCCCTAAGCACCGCAACTATTGACCTATTGTGCTAGTAAGCCTCTAAAAACAGCTTATATAAACATACAATTTTTGATTTTCTATGTCAAGTTAGTTTTTTTTATTTAATAAACTAAATCGTAGCATCTCCAACTACCAGATAGCCAAAATCCAATACAAATTGTAAATCACATGTTTGATGGGTGCTAAGAAACATTGAATCCTGGTTGTGATAAGCTGATCAAAAGAGGTACTGTGAGTGGACTGGAAAGAGAGGTTTCATAAAATAAACCAATAAAACGCTATGGCTATATTCATTAGTTTCCTGTCCCGGTTTATTGTAATTTTGTTTTAATATAGTTATGTTTACATTATGTTATTACTAATATTTGTAATTATGTGAATTCTATTAAGTGTATGATAATATTTGTATATTATCTATTGCCTAGTTGTACAACATTTTCGATTTCTATGTAATTTGTTACAGATTGTGTGGAGTGTATGGCGTGTTCAGATAATGTTGTACGTGCTGGTCTTACACCTAAATTCAAAGATGTACCTACTCTGTGCTCTATGTTAACGTACATTTGTGAACCTGCAGAGGAGAAACTATTCGAAGGCTTTCCTGAAGATAACCATTCGGTTATTTTTAAACCTCCTGTACCTGATTTTGCAGTTGTAAAAATATCTGTAAGTTGTTTTATTATAAGTACGGTATTGTATTTGTTTTTAAATATGTACTATGACAAATATATAAGTATGTAAACTATCTTCAACTGCTGTAAACTACTTGAGTGGTTTTCATCATGTTGTCTTGCTATATTTCTCATGATTAAACTCTTCATTGTTTGTTCACTATGTGCTGTAATTGACTGAAATTCTATCCAATTTAATAACTTTAGAGTTTCTGAGTGACATATATGAGCAAAAATCAGAACTACAGCTTAATTACAAAACAAACTATAGAATGATTTTATAGTTTAAAAATAGTTGTTGTTTTTTGTTGAACTACAAACCAAGAATACATCAACAGGAATTTGTAAATCATTTTGATTACATAATATATATAAACATAAATAGCATGCTGTAAAACCCAACAAAGGTAATCCAGGCACTAATATCTCATCAGCTGAAAGGTTATTCACTGGTATTTAACTATATGATTTAGTGTAAGCATTCTTATAAAACAAACATTGATTACATGTTCAATAGATCTGTACAAGAAGGGCTAAACTAATCTTTGACCCTTGTTATTTTATTTAATATTATATTTTATATACCTGTTTTGTTGCTTAATTTGTTATTCTTAATTTTTATAAAGCAAACTGTTCTGTGTGTTTGACAACCTTATTACTGGCTTTGGTTGTTGTGTTTGAAAACTAAAAAATATGTCAAACTTGAACTGAGTTTTTAATGAAAAATAAGTATAGTCCATAAATAAATATAAAAGGGCAATAAGTTTATACCTGATGAATAATAATTGAACTGGATTTGTGGGAAGATAGGCTATAACTTCTATGAATAATAAATAGAACACATATTCTCACAAAATAATGTTTAAAATCAAACGTGTTTCAATGACAATGTCACCATTCTCATTGATACATTAGTTATAACAAACAAATTGTAACAAACACTTTATATTTATAATTTGTGTATAATAATTTTATGTCATAGCTAATATATTATTGAGGATGCCGATAGTGTCATTGAAACAGGTTAATCGTTAAAAATAATTTGAGAGGATCTGTGTTTTACTATTATTCTTATAAGGTATAACTTCTCACAAATCGGTTCTATTTTAATCATCATGTATAAACTTATTGGTTTTAATAAATTGAAATAAACTAACAAGTGCAGTTATTTTTTGTGATTTATAAAGAAACAAAAATAATATATATACCGGTATGTATATATATATATATATATATATATATATATATATATATATATATATAGACTCTGTTTTTATTTGATTTAAAATAATCTTAATACTCTATTAATACTCCTAAGATATTTCTGTAATCCATATTTGTATGAAACAGGAATTAATTATATTATTACTAGAATTAATTGATAAATTTAATAACTGCTATTATTAAGCAATGTATTCATTATTTCAGAAAAAAGTAAAACGCTTAAATAAGAGTATGACTCATAATTTTATCCAAGTAAATCCAATATTAATAGCAAGTAAAATATTAAAAGTTTAGTACAGTGTTTATATGTTAAAAATCAGTAACTAATAAAATTTACTTCTCATCTCACTTCTTATTGAAAATCTGTCTTAAAATTGATTAAACAACAAATATTTTTCAGATGTTTAGTTTAAATGAAACTTATTCTAAATAATATTAAATCCTCATAATTTTTCTACATCACTAGGCTTTTCAATAAACCATTTTAAGTACATCATTTGTATTAAAAAAAAAAAAATCACAATATTTTGGATAGCTAACACCATTAGTATACTTAAAAATCAACAATTTTCCCCCCATGTCTTTAAAATTAATAAAATTGATGTAGTTTTGAATAACTTTTATGTAATAATAACGTACATAGAAAATAGAAGATATATGAACACACATTTGAACACTTTTTTTATAGGTGCCTTCAGGTCGGACGTATGAAATGATTGCACGACCTGTAGCGTCCATAGTGATTGTGATATCAGGAAGAAGTACATCCAAAGGGGTGTCTCTAAAGAGAGGATCTGTCTTCTATCTTGCAGCCAATCAGACTCTCGCCATAAATGTTTGCAAGGATTCTGAACCTCTTTTAATGTTTCAAGCAATGGCCAATATCTCATAAGTCTCCAAAGAAAAGGTTAATTTAGATCTTATTCGCATGGTTTTGTTAAATGTTTATTTGTTTATGTATTGTTAATTCTTTTAGTATTGTATTGGTTAATGAATAGTTTTACAAGTTTTGATTTAGTTGTGTTATTGTCTTTATATACGTTTAAGCATTTTGTCTTTAATATGAAATAGATATGTTAGGATAATACTAAGATCATGGATCGTGAAATATACATTGATCATTTCATTTGATACACTCTGGTATGGTTTTTACAATTATATAGTTTATGTCATGTATAACATGACATGTTCAACATAAAATTTTTGCAAGGAAAAATTAATCAGGCTTACATTTATTTTTAAAGGTAAACCTTACAATCTGGATTACAAATTTTAGCTATTGCGATCTCCATAATAGAAAGTATAATGTCAAAGTCTACCAGTCCTATAAATAACAAATAAATTGGCATTTTTTTTGGCTTACTTTATGTATGTATTTCTTGTGAATAATTACTAATAGCCTTTTATAAATATAAAATAGGCAACAATTGGTTTAAAAGAGCGGCCATTTAAAATAGTTTAGGAATTACTTTCTGGAAGTTATATTCTGTCCTAATTACCATACAATTTTGTAACTTCTGTATGCTAATATTGACTTCTTTCTTCAATGTAGTTTGAGGATTCCAATGAATCCATAGATTTACTTTTTAGCGTAATAAATTATTTTAACCTTGAAAGACTATATAGGTGGGGTAAATTTTATAATTAAAAGTTACTTAATAGACTTCACCCACCTTATACGTTGAAGAAAACTGCATTTCGCAGCCAAGTTCCACTATAAGTTCTATTTATTTGCCCCTATTAAAAAAATGAAGTTCATAGATTTTTTTATAGACATAATTTGGAAACTGGCAACATGAACTTGATGGGAGTTGAACCTTTAAATGATCAATATCCGATTCCTTCTCAGTTGACCTGTGTTAGGCGCTCAGAGAGGTTGAGAATAAAATCGTCCGTGAACATCGGTAGGACTAACACCTGAGGACGCGAAGTTTTTTGTTTCTCCGCAAAACGTTGTGTGTGTGTAACTGTTGTGTACAGGATTTTGTGTTGTGTGTATGACATGAAGGTTTCCTTCAAAGAATAGTTTTTAATATATTTGATTACAATTTTCTGTGGATGTTCAATTTTCTTGTACGTATAAGATGGGTGAAGTCTATTAAGTAACTTTTAATAATAAATTAGACAGTCATTTGTACTGAAACATAATTTTAACTTATTAACCATTTCAAAATGATTTTAAAAAATCTGAATAAACTCGATTTTGTAAGTAAACTTGGTATTAATTTTACTTACACAATTAGGTTATTTAGAAGTGAAGGTTGGTGAATTTTAAAATAGTATCTACTAGGAATTAGTCTTCCCTTCACCCCATTTATCATTCATTATGTGTGGCTTGTTGATCTTGTTATACAGTCAGGCCAAATACAAAGTCGTCAACAATTGAATGGTATGAGTTTATTTTTATTGAAAACAGAAACCATAGTTTGCCAGAGTGGAACAAGTTTGTTTAGTAGACAAAAATTGTGTGATTTTCATAACAGGGTATTTATTAATGGTGTGTTGTCTTCTTTAAAGTTCTGTACTTGATAATGAATAAAACTACAAAACTGTAAATGATTAAAGACATATACAAATAAATCGGAAATAAATTATAAAATTTTGTATAAACTACCAATTTGATTAATATTATAACTAAATCATACAATAGCTTAAACTGAGTTCTTTTGAAGCTGAGTATTAACGTATCCTCCTTTTATATCGGACTCAAATTATTTATTTTACGGAGATAAACTTGTAAAATTCTAAATAAAATTGATCAAATAATGTCTTTGTCAAAAACAAACTCCTATGGTCATTGGACTAAATAATTGCTTAGTCCTTAAAGTTTGGACATTTTTAAATTACAAAATTTGAAATGTGCTGTGATATATGACTTTGGTAATTTTAAAACATTCAAACCTGGGATTGTGTAAATGAGTAATGCCCAAAGTATGTTTTATAATTTTGTATATTGGTACAACTGGTTGTCCAAATTTAACTAATCTAACCTTTATCGATTGAGTACAAAGTCCAGTATTGTAAAGAAAATTGTATGCTCGAAATGAGTTTTTATATTTTTAGTGATTGGTAATTTTAATAACATTTCATATGTTATTCAGAAAATGGCTACTTTCTGTTTCATTATAACATTCTAAATAAATATTTTAAACATTAATAATAATACATAATAATACCTATGTTTACCTCCTATTCGTTTACTTGATTTTTAACTGTGGTCATTTCTTCTTAACCAAATCCAGGTTTGATCATTTTAAAACAACCAAAGTCGGATATTATCTTATATTTCAAACGTCAGTCATTTTAAAACATCCACTCTCAAGATTGAGGATTTAATTTGTCCAACGGCTGCATTCAAAGTTTGCACTCAAATATCCTAACTAACACCTTTTATGTTTAGATTTGTATAGAGTTATCAGATTATGTGGTTAAATATGTATAACGTTAGTTGCATGCATTGTAGCATATATCTTCAAATTTTGATATTTTAACTGAGTTATTCATAGAACACCAGTAGAAGTTTGGTAATGTATTAGACTATCAACCAGACGCTAGTAAGTTTGAATCTTGATAAAGGAATTTATTTTTCCATCGCTAAGTTTTAATTTGTATACAAAATTTAATGAATCACTGTTTACATTTGCAATGATATTTAGTCAATAGTTTATTATGTACAAGTCTGTGTATAAGATGGACAATATAAGTAGCCCTAGGGGTCACAACAGTAACTAGTGGAAGCCAGTTTAAGTTTATACTTAGAACGCCTGCATTACTATTACTGATAAAAGCTTAGCGAGTAGTAGTTAATTCATTCATCACCTTGTAATGGTGCAGAATGCAGAATTTTGTTGAACAGTCCTAGTTCATTTAGATTTACTAGAAGTTCTTTTGACATACAGAATCTATACTGTTTGCAAGTGTATGTTTTGTTTTGTTAATGTTTTTGCATAACTGTTTATTGAATTTGTTTCTGTGTATTTCTGTAGTTTAGAATGATAATTTTATGTGATATAAAACTTGAATCAGGGATTATCAAATTTACAGGGATATTAAGTTAATGCATGTACACAAGGGATGTTGGAAAAGTGTTGGAACTTTTTTTTCATTAATTTTAATCAGAATTAATAATGTGTTTGGAATCTCATTGGAAATGAAGAGCTATTATTATTGGTGGTAATTTGATCGTCATACAACTTTAATTAGGAGGATATTTGAAAACTTTGATGTAATTTTCTAATTTTTGATCCACTTTTTCCTCTCATTGCAACACAGCAGTTGTCATAAATATTTATTTTTTACTCACTATATAAATATGCTACAAGTCATCACAAGATGGAAATATGTTTGCATTACTTCACCTCTTACAGAATAACATTTTTAATAAATTCAGGTGGGCTTCCTATTTCATTCAAAATATCCTAGTAGAGATGATCCAAAATCGAAATTTAAAAAATCGAAAAGTGGGACATGTGATCTCATTTTGAAATATTAGGAAACAAAGTATATGGAAAAACTGATTTGTATGTTCTTCCAGTAAATATAAATTGACAACTAAGTAGTACATACAATATAGGCTAATATTTTATCAAGATACAGTTAAGGGGGGGGGGAACAGAAAAGTAGCTCTCTTATGTACCTATTAGAAAATTTTACAGAAATACCTTAAAAAATTAAAATTACATCAAATTTGGTCAATTATACTTTCCTTCAGAAATAGTCATTAACTTTCTCAACTGAACTTGCAATTTATCATCATCTATGTAATCAGTAACATGTGAAATCAGACCTCAAACGAACAAAGAACTAAAAATAGAACTAGGTTCATAATTAATTACAACATTTAAACATAACCATTGCCTCTGACATTTTCTAAATGTTACTCTCTTGAAAGTGTAGACTAAGTGAGTGCTTTATGAGATTTAACCAGCTGATTTATTAAGTCTTAAAAGAGAAAATATTCATTAGTTCTAGTCTCATTACTGCATATACTTTAACTTAACCAACATATTTCATTGAATGATTTTTAAATGCAATAAAGTATATACTAAGGTTTTTATTACTTCGGATTGATTAATTTTAAAATACTCTGTACTTCATTTCTTTGAAACACCACATCTTGCTTTGCATTTCTACAGATAGTCTTGGTCACGCTTTCTGATAATTTCATTTTAATACAACTTAATATTATGAACCCAGTTATGTTTTTAACGAGTACTGTAAGTTTTAAGTGATGTGCGTACGGTGTGTATGGTGATTTATAGCCGTTGAATTTACAGTGCAGTGATTTGTTATGGAAGTTAAGTTTGAATATTTTGAATAAAAGTATATAGTGTTTAACTTTTATTGGAAAGTGAAGGAAGCATATGAATGATTGAATTGCATTTTTTACTAATAATCTAATAAAATGTGTTGTATTTATGCGTTATCTACTTTTGTGAAACTTAGATTTTTATTTAGAGCTTCGAACTAATATTTATTTTTGCCAATTAAATTATTTATCAATATAAAAGAGCAATATATTAAACTGAAATTAATATTCAGTGGTAGCCTATACTTATTATTCAAATAAATGTATACTATTTAGAAGGTTCATACTATAGGGTAATATGTATACCGTTATATTTGTTTAGGTTATTCAATGTGTTAAAATAATTGTATGTATTATTGTAAATAATTATAATAATAAAACTGTGTGCCATGAATGCTCTTAAAATATTCACTCCTACCCGTGATATCTTTACAGAATTATTTGGTTTCGCTCTTTATTAACTTATATAGTTTTCTACTTTTGAATTCCTCTTCCTCTGTATCCATTCTGTACTTTTATTGTTACCTTCATTTGGAAGACAAGGTTGGAATGTAGTTTTAAATTGTATATAAAATAAATTATATAAATCATCACTGTTACAAGTGTAAGAACACTTACACCATTGTTCTGATATGATTTTTTTTAAATACTGGACTTATGTTTAGGGTAGTTTAAAACAAAACATTATCAAGTGTTTTAATTGAAAAAAATTGTAAGTGTTTTATACCTCAATGAGAATATAATTATGTATTAGTACAGGATGTCCCACTCACTCTCGGCCCTGGTTTTTCATTTCTAGAAATTGAAGTAGTTGGCATAATTAAATACAATTTGGTACTGACACCTAGGTATGAGAGATGGGTTGTGAAATCATGCTAGGCAGTGCCACAGATTTACTAAGATAGCTCATGTGTGAGTCATCCATTTTATGCTATTGTACAAATGCTTATTTTATTACAATTGTGAGTTTGTGTTCCTATTGTGACACAGAGTACATAGTGGTTCGTGTTTGAGTACATTATGATTCACTATTCAAAGAACGAGTGTGTGTATATATCTTCTGCATCTACTGAAAAACAGAGTACATAAAGGGAAGCTATCAACAGTTTTAATGTGCAGTTTGGTGTCTGGAAACCACCTCCAAAGTCTACCATTCAATATTTGGTGATTATAAAATTGAAACAACAGGAACATTGTTGAATATCCATGGAAGAGGATGCCCAAAACTATCAGAAAGAATGATGCGGGATGTGATAAACAGATTGCTGGCCTCACCAAATAAGTCTTTTACATGCTACTGCGCTACAAAAGAATCAAATTGAAGTGTCACTGCTGTGAAACAATTACAACCTTCCGACAAACAGAAAAAATAATTATTGTAATTGGTTCCAGTAATTTGTCTATTAGGACACACAGTATTCCTTGACTACACATGGTTCACAGGCGAAAAATGGTTCCATTTAAACGGCATTGTGAATTGCCAGAATACCTGGTTATAGGGTAGTGAGAATTGTTGTTACACTGTGTACAAGACACCACTCCATGATGTTAAAATTAGCGTATGCTGTGCTTTATCAATATGTCACTGTGTTATTGGTCCCTTCTTTTACAAAAAAAACGGTGGATGCTGAAGTCTATATTGGAATCTGAATGAATTTGTAAATTAGTTGGATGACGATGAACTCTGTATTGGCTATTTTTAGCAGGATGGCATCATTCCAATTTCAGCATGAAAGGAATCCTTCTTTGAAAATCGAATCATTTCCAAGGGATTTTGGCCACCAAGTTAGCCTGACCATATTCCAACAGATTTCTTCTTATGGGACATGCTGAAAAGAAAAGTGTATTACAACAAATTAATTATGGTAATTATTTCAATTACTATAAGCAAATATCTGGAGGCCGAGAGTAAGTGAAACACTGGGTGTCGAAGTCGGACGGTACTCTTCCACGCAGTGTCACCTGGAAACTGCACTCTTCTAGTCTTGACTAGGAGGGTGCAGGCTAATGTACCGACGCCGCACAGCCTGGGTAGAGGTAATTAAATCTCTCTCTGTCCCAGGCAAGTACCTACACAGAGATGATAGGGAAGTGCGACCAGTGCAGGACATACATAGGCCTGGATAGGGGGTTCCTCCCCCCTGCTGGGAAAGTGGGGCGCCCAGGTATACCCTGCTTGGGCGATACGGTGACCCTTGATGAAGGGGTGGCTGGTGATTGAGGTGAAGGCTCTTTGTGGAGGGTTGGATCCAACACATCACTTTGCGCTCTGGAGGCTTGGGTGAGCCGCGATCGGGTCTGGCAAGCCCAGATCAGGGGTTCTCACTATGCGAATGCGTAGTGGGGCAAGTGCAGTTGCTGTGAGTAGGCTTATTGAAGGAGGAACAACCCAGTTTCCATGGTCGGTGCTGGGAAGGTCCTCTGGATAGACAGCCGAGGGGCAGTGGCTGGGCTACGGAGAGCCTGAGTCGCGGGAGGACTTTGTCTGGCGAATGCCTCACCGAGGATGGTGAGAACGTTGCTCAGGACCCTAGATGGGGCAAAAACCCAATACACAACTTCATGGACAACCAAAATAGACCAGAAGTGAACAGGCGGTCAGGTGCAGAGAGGGAATCTCCAGTTGAGAATGTCCTCAGTCTGCGCCTTGACGATGTAGAAATGCCACTGGAAGTCCCAATGGGTCAGGCCAGAAACATGGCAGGTCAAGAGATGGTTGAAGCTCCAGTTGAGCAGGCTACCACTTCCTCAAGGGACAGCGGCGACAGGTCTGCTACGGCAGAAAGTCGATCCACTGTACCGCCCTCTGAGGCAAGCACATCAGATGCAGATCTGAGTCAAACGGCATCCAGGATCAACCGGATGCACGTTGGTAACACAGCCAAGAAAGGCGCCGCCTTCTATCGTGAGAAGAAGAGGCGCCGGAAGGAGGAGAAGAAGGCTGCGGGCACTTGGGTGGAACACCCGAAAGCTACTCCGGTGAGCAGGGGAGCGGCTGTTGATGTAGGAACGCCAAAAAGGCAAAGGTCCGATGTCAGCAGTCCTTCAAGCTCTGGAGTCAACCAGGCACCAAAGAGACCCAGGAGGGGGTTGGAAATCTCATATGCAGATAGGCTAACTTCTTTCGGGGTTGCGGTGGTGCCTAAGGACTTTCCGGAAAGGTCACTCACTGAGGAGGACATCCTGGAGCTCTCGTCTGCTCTCATTGCGCAGATGAGGCCCCTCTCAGATGGATGTCTACCAGGCTTCAATGAGTCGCCTAGGCTGGAAAGCGGTGCTATGATACTGCAGTGCTGCAATCTAGAAACCAAGGGGTGGCTAGAGCAGGCTGTAGCCATATGCAATCCCTGGAAAGGGAACATCTTGGAGGTGGTGGACGCGAAAAAGGTGATAAACATTACCAAGGTTATCACCAGGTTTCCGCCCCCATTCGACAAGATGAAGGTGGAGGACGTACTGTCCAGGATCCAGCAACATGATCTTTCGATCTTGACAAAAGATTGGAGGATCATCAATGCTAGAACCACTGGCCCTCAGGGGAGAACAGTGGTTCTCGGACTCAATGAGAAGGATTTGGAAATGCTCAAGAGGAGAAACCTCAGGGTTAGGCTCGGGCTTGGGCAGATCCAGTTCCAGATCATTGGTAAAAAAACTAGGGATGGTGCAGCCAATGAAGGTGCTGAAGGTGGTCCAGGCCAATCTTCAGCATAAAAAGGCGGCCAGCCTTAACCTAGCCAGCAGATTCAAGGCCGAAGGCATCGATGTGGCTCTGATCCAGGAGCCATGGGCGGTGAAAGGTAAGGTTCTGGGGCTGGGAGACTCTGGGGGCAGGCTGATGTACGATACGTCATCGGACGCTCCTAGAACATGCATGTTAGTGAATAAGAATTTAAGTGTCTTTTTGCTAAATGAGTTCTGTTCCAGGGATCTGGTGGCAGCTAAGGTGAGATTGGAGGACCAGGAGGTGTGTGGAGAAATTACCATAGGCTCTGCATACTTCCCGTTCGACTCGGCCAATCCACCTCCAACTTACGAGTTTACACGCATTGTGGGAGAAGCGAAGAGGAAAGGTGAACACCTAGTCCTTGGAGTGGATTCCAATGCGCATCATCTTGTATGGGGCAGCTCCAACTGCAATGCAAGAGGTAAGTCTCTATTTGACTATTTGTCTAGTTTTAATTTAGATATAGTTAATGTAGGTAACAAACCGACCTTCATCAACAGAGTGAGGAGGGAGGTCATTGACATCACAGTCTGCACTGAACGTACTGCCCAACTCATCAAGGGTTGGAGGGTCTCGGTGGAGCCATCATTGGCAGATCACCAGCACATTCAATTCGAGATGAGGTGGAAGCAGAAGAGTGTCATCTGGTTCAGAAACCCCAAAAGGACGAACTGGGATAAGTACAGGGAAGACTTGGGGCAGGCTGTTCAGGATATAGTGCCTGAAGTGAGGGGGATAGAGGAGTTGGAAGAAGTATCGGTGCAGCTGCAGGCTGCGGTGCAGGGTGCTTTTCAGGCCAACTGCCCCCTCACACAAAGGAAAAAACACGACACGGTTAGGTGGTGGAACAAGGACCTAGCAAAAATGAAGAGGGAGGTTAGAACTCTGTTCAAGGCCTCTAAACATCAAGGTTGCTGGGAACCCTATCACAAAAAACTTACTGAGTATAACTCAGCAATTCGGAAAGCCAAGCGGGATTCCTGGAGAAAGTACTGTGAAAGAGTGGAAGAGTGCTCTGAAACGGCTAGACTCCAGAAGATCCTGAGGGCTGAACATACCAATATGGTGGGCTCTCTGGAAAAACCAGATGGCTCGTATACGCAGTCCGGAAGGGAGACTCTGGAAGTACTCCTGAGATGTCACTTCCCGGATTGCGAGATAGAGGGAGGAAGTGATTCCTCCCTGTACACTAGGGCAAGTCCGCGTAGAGCGGACTGGAACTGCTCGAGGAGACTCATTAATGAGGATAAGGTGGACTGGGCCATTAGATCGTTCGAGACGCACAGGGCCCCGGGGCCGGACGGGATCACTCCCTTACTTCTCAAGGAGGGTTTGGAGGTGCTCAGGCCGGTTATCACGGGGGCTTTTCGGGCGAGCTTGGCGCTGCGCCATGTTCCAAGGAATTGGTCTGTGGCGAGGGTTGTCTTCGCTCCAAAGCCTGGAAGAGCGGGATATGCTCAGGCCAAGGCCTACAGACCAATTTGCCTAAACTCTTTCCTGCTAAAGGCTATGGAGAGAATTCTGGATGTTAACATCAGAGATAGCGTGCTTAGGAGTTCAGGCTTGCACGATAATCAATTTGCTTATAGACCAGGCAGGTCCACTGAGGCTGCTCTACATCATATAGTAAGTAGAATAGAGGAAAGTCTGGAAGCAAAGGAAATAGCTCTGGGGGCGTTTCTGGACATAGAGGGAGCCTTCAGCAACACTTCAATACAATCAATGATCAGTGCTTTGGAGGATTGTGAAGTGAACAAGACTGTTGTAGGATGGGTCTCTGCCATGCTGAACAACAGGTCAATCCAGGCTACTCTGTATGATGAAATCATCACGATCAGAGCTAGACGTGGATGTGCTCAGGGCGGAGTCTTATCCCCCCTGTTATGGAACCTGGTAGTGGATAAGATCCTTAGGCGTTTAAACGAACAAGGATTCTACTCACAGGGATACGCTGATGATGTGGCCATCGTGGTTAGAGGTAGAGACATGAGTGTTGTTTGTGACCTTATGCAGGCTGCCTTTAACCAGGTGGAAAGGTGGTGTCAGGAGGAACAGTTATCTGTGAATCCTGTAAAAACTACTCTCATTCCATTCACAAGAAAAAGGAATCTGGGTGTGAGGTCGCTACCTAAGCTCTTTGGGCAGGAGGTAGCGTTGGAGAACCAGGTGAAGTACCTAGGTACTGTGTTAGATAAAAGGCTCACCTGGAACCCACAGATAGAACGGGTAGTAACCAGAGCCAAGTGTCTTATGTTTGCATGTAAGAGGGCTGTTGGTAAACAATGGGGTCTGCAACCCAAGGTGGTTATGTGGATTTACACCATGATTATTAGACCACTAATCTCCTATGCTGCGGTGGTTTGGTGGACTAAGACGCTACAAGGTGGGGTTGGAAGTAGAATGGATGGTCTCCAAAGGGTGGCCTGTTTGGCTATCACGGGGGCCATGGGGTCTACACCAACCGTTACCTTGAATGCACTTCTGGATCTCCCTCCCCTAGGGGTTTATATTCAGGGACAGGCCAGGATGAGTGCATACAGACTACAGCAAACGGGTTGCTGGAGAAAGAGATGGCCTGCAATCGGTCACTGCAGGATAAATCAAGTGGTCAACAGGGAAGTGTTAGACATGCCCTCTGATCACATGATACCTAAGGTTTCATTAGACAAGCCTTTTAAGACGAAGATCTTCTCTAGGGAAGAATGGGAGTCTGGAAGGAAGCTATACAACGAGCAAGATATAGTCTGGTTCACAGATGGCTCGAAAACAGAGATGGGTACAGGCGGTGGCATTAATGGGTTTAACCCAGAGAGGTCCATCGTACTGAGCCTAGGTAAGCATGCTACTGTTTTCCAAGCAGAAGTAGGTGCTATCTCTGAATGCATCAAGGAGAATCAAAGAATGAAATACATTGGTAAGAACATTCTGATTTTCACTGATAGTCAAGCTGCCATTAAGGCACTTAACACGACAAAGGTAAAGTCGAAGCAGGTATGGGACTGCATCTCATCATTGATAAAGCTTGGTCAGATGAACACGGTCACTGTTGGCTGGGTTCCTGGCCACTCAGGTATTGATGGTAATGAGAGAGCAGATGAACTAGCCAGGTCAGGCTCTGAATCCCCTTTCGTTGGCCCGGAACCGGTGCTCGGAATCTCTTATGGACATGCCAGGGCAGCGGTTGATACGTGGATGCGGGAGGGGATGAACAGGGTCTGGACGAATTCAACCACTAGTAGACTTGCTAAAAGGTTAATTAGACCAAGCAAGAAACATGCGGAACAACTCATCTCTCTTAGAAGGGATAACTTGAGGTGGGTGGTTGGTCTCTTAACGAGCCACTGTCACCTCAGAAAACACCTACACAGGATAGGAATTGCTGCAGTTAATACATGCAGGAAATGTGGTTTGGCTGAAGAGTCTGCAGAACACATTCTTTTGGAGTGTGAGGCGCTAGGACGAGCCAGGCTGTACTCTCTAGGCCCTCCGGGGAAAGAGATGGAAACCATCCTAGACAACCCTATCGGTAGTATCTGTTCCTTCATAAGGATGACGGGTATTACTGATTGGGTGTAGGAAGGAAATTGGGGCGGCAAAAGACCATTAGGTCGACGCCGGTGATGCCTCTGATGGAGGTTATCACAGCCCAGTTTTAAAAAAAAAAAAAAAAAAAAAAAAAAAAAAAAAAAAAAAAAAAAAAGTGAAACACTCTGTATGAGGCTCATCCTAACAACCTACAAACATGATTTTAAAAGAGTTTAAAAACATTAAACATTGGTTACAGTTTGATTGGGTGTGTACCCAATACCACAATTCAATAAATAAGATTTATTTCCTCGTGTACATTTCAGTAACATATTTACCATCCTCAGAAGTTGAGTATTAAACAAACACTCCTCTATTTATGTATTAAACAAACAAATACTCAACCTTTGAGGATGGTAAGGATGTTACTGAAATGTATATGAGGAAATAAATCTTGTTTTATTTAATTGTGGTGTTGGGTGTTTGATTTTGATCTTTAAATTCGCCACAGTGTGCTCAAAGGTGTAGTATTAGTTACTTTGGTGGAGAGGAGAGCGGGGGGGGGGGTGCCAATAAATATTTGTTGATTTCTTTCTTCTTGTTCAATCTCTTCCGTTTGAAAAATTATAAACATTGTGTGATTAATACAAAAATAAACAAAACTCATGAAATAGTATAAATTCTCATAACTCAAATAATATAGGTCGAAAGAGAAACAATATTTTTTCAATACCTAAGGTGAAAAAAATATAAAAGAGGTACATTTTGTAAAATAATATACCTGTAATGTAAAAAAAAAAAAAAAAAAACTTTTTACAAAACCTAAGTTAATTCGCAATTATTGGTAAAACAAATTGGCCATGAAGGTGTTAGAAAATATTTAATTTCTCAAAATTAGCTCTATCAATTTGGTTCGAATTTTGTGAAATGAGAAAATTAATGACCCAGACCATTGTACAAAATCGCAAAAACAAAATATTTCGGTTCAGGGATAATTTGTAGAAAACCAAAATTTCAACCACCGTCATTTTCAATTTTAATCAAATATGATTTACGCTGAGGACATATGGCACAAGCTAAGCAAGATTAGACCCTTATTTAAATATGTAATATGTTTTTTCAAAGACAGCGAACATGTTTATTTCACTTTATGATCGACAACTATTGAATTGAAATTTTTAACAATTATTTTGGTTTGATTTTATTTGGTTTTGGGGATGGGTGAGTCTGAGTAGGAAAGTTAGTGCACTTTTTATTTCTTTTTGTTAAATAAAGTTCACACTTTCTGGAAAAAGAAAATTTTAGCAGATTATGAGAAATATTTTACGAACATTTGACACAAATGTCCGAAACTTATTTAAAAAAGAACTCTCCGAGTTGATTTTGTCTACCATGTTGGAAAATGAACATTGGAACTAAGTACTTTATACAATCAAGGGCTTACTTATAATGAGTATATACAGTTAGTAAGATTTAACCTAACCTCTCTCATTGAGATATGCAGTCGTCTCTGGGTCGGTTGATGTAATGGGGAAAACACTGAGCTCAATCTTGCAGTGAGTTTTGTATTGTGCGTTTCGTAGTTATAAGTGTATTTAAAAAACATTGATTTGTTGGATGCGGTGGAAGGTGAAAATGTCAGGAAGAAAGTTGATGGGAGTAAAGTCCTGTATAGTTAATCTCGCGAAATCATATCAAGTGTGTATCTCTTTATGAAACAAGAAGCCGAGAAAAGAGGAGCTATTAATTTAATGAATATGAATTAATCAAGAGGGATCTGATAGGAAATATAGAAGAGAGTGATCTAACTCGACACTATACAAAAAAAGGTGTACATCCATTAGAAACCTCGGGATTGTCATATCGGTACTCACTATCAAGCCTCGAGAGAGAAGAAGTATTACTGCAGGAATAATTTAAAATAAAAAATTGTTGGTTTTAACATCAATAAATTATGTATTGCTTAATTGAGTTACCGGCTATTTGTATAAATTAAAAAAAAGAACATATTCAATATAGAAAATATTTTCTGTGTTAAAACGCCGTAAGAAGTTTTGTGATAATTTATGAGAGAAAGAAATGTAAGTTCAATATTACACTCTATTCTTATGACATTAACATTCAAAAGGGAACAAGGCGCTGGTTCTTAAACTGAACTAGTTGAAAACCGTCAATCTTCTATGTTTTTTGCTAATTATAAATTTCCTCTAAATTTTCCTTTATATTCGCAAGTCTAAAATTTAAAAATACTATAACATGGAAATTAGAACATCATTATGCTCTTTTCTTTTATTATATTGAGCAACACTTGTGGAAATCATCAAATGAAATAAAACAAAATTGCACTTTATTTATACTGTATTGTATAATAATTGTCATTATATTTAATTGTAGTCCATTATTATTGTTGATTTCACATTCAGAATGCAGTACGGAAAGTCCATTAACAATGTATTTTAAATGAGAGTGAGCATTACTACACTGAGTAAAAGTATCAACTGTGCTCTCAATAGGGTTTGTGTCCACTGTCCAGCTGGACGATTGCAGGAACTATGTTCAATTTCATAATCTTCCATTGAACATAAAAAAAAAATCAGATAATTTGTTTATAAATGTAATTTATTTTCTATTTTAAAATTACTTTTAGAAACCACTAATAACAGACCACAGACTCAAAACATGAAATGTATCAATTTTAAATTTACTGGGAGAATAATTATAAACCTTCGTAAAAAATATAACAACCTTATTTGATATGAATAACAACAAAATTGATATAAAAATGAAATTTGTACCAAAATATTAACAATAGCTAAACACCTTGAAACATTTTTGTTGTAGATAGAGTTTAAAATAGTTGAATTAATAATAGTTTATAATGTGTGAAATATGAAATATATGATTGAAATCAATAGTGCCAAGGATTTAAAGTTGTACCAAACAGTTTTAGAAGCTGTAACAATTAACAACTAAAAATGCAAAAATTAAAATAAGTCCAATATAAGCATTTTGAGGGGAAAAAAATAACAAAAGAAAATTTATTGGTACATTTGACTAGGTAAAATGAGAAATATTATAGATTAATTAATTTGTTTTTTGCTTCAAAATATTTATTAAAAAAAATATATTTCTCTTTGACCATGTACTTAAATAGCACTAATTATTTTTCCATTTCCAATCATGAATGTACACTTGTTGTTAAATAAGCCTAATACAGGGTAAATTCTTTACTTACTCATAACATTTTAACTATACCCAATGAAACCCGGGCTTCTTTAATCGTTCGATGGTATAAACTATCAGGTAGAAAGATCACCTGTGAAGTGCATGCAACATATTGTCGTGTCAGGGGTGCCTGATGTTTTGGGTCTGACTGATAGCACAACCACTCTCTATAATAGCCATACTGCATTCTGAACATGAAATCAACATGGGAAGGGTTTATGATGTGACGAATGATGTCTTGGTCATTAAAACGACAACTTGGGTTATATTTTACAAATAAATATAGGATTTATTGTGGAAAATTGTGTTTCATTTGGTAATATCTGTTGTTTTATTTCTGCGTTTATGCAAACCCTTAAGAGGCCTCGGTTTATTTAATGTTTAAATTCATAGCATTTACTTATAAAATTTTATGTAATAAAGAAAAATGATGAAAAAACTGTTAATTTTTATATTTAGGAAGACAAATAGGGAGCTTTTTGTGTGTTTTGTATTCCCTAGAAACTAGGTCCCTTGTATTTGCTAGAAGCATTGGTCCTCTCCCAAATGGGGGAGGGGCTGGAGCAGTGATCATTCAGTTGAATGTCTGGCCACTGCTTTGGCCTCAGGGGTATGGTGTAGCCTTGCTCAGGACCAATGAAATGGTATGCATAAATGATTTGCATCCCAGTGCAGTGAAGACTGCATTCTGCTCGTGGTGACCCTGCACTAGTCTGCTGATCCTGAATGATCCAGACTAGACAGAATCCATCGGATCTAAGGGAGTAAACCCTGAATAAAAATCACCTAAAGGAGTTCATATCTTGTGAACACGGGGGTAGCATCCTCGGGGTTACCCTTGCTGGATCTGTCTTTCTTCACCTAGTCTTAGATCAGATCCCTTCTCTTTTTATCTTTTATCTGGTCTACTCTTGACTACCTCTTATTCTTTTTCGACCCAGATGCTATTAGAGTATTCGAGGGCTTAGGGTCATTCTTCTTTTATTCTATACATTTTCTTTCTTTAGTTTTATTTCAAATCACTATGGAGAAGGATTTTATGTACCGGCGACCATTGCGGGTGAGCTGAAGCTGAGTGTTGATGACAACCATCTACTTACCCTGTTGACAGGGTAGACTTCTTACTGGCCTACAGATCTGGAAAAGATAATAATAGACTTGTTGGATTTCTTCATAACGAAAAATATCTCTCACGTATACTTCCATTGAGTCTAGTTTTGATGGTTCGTCTGACTACTCACCTGTCATTATTAATGTCGGTACCAAGATATAGACCTCTAACAGAGGAATGAGTCATTACATAATTTTAGAACTGATTGGGATTCCTACTGGGATTATCTGGAGGAAAAGGTAAACCTCAATGTTTCCTTGAAAGATGCTGATGATGTTGACCAGGCTTGCACATGTATTACCAATCTTATCCAAGTTGTTGCAAGGATTAATTCACCTGAGTTGAGAAGTAAGAAACTTAGTTCGACGATTTCTACAATAATTAAGGGTAAGATTAAGGAAAACCGTCGATTGCAAAGAGTTTGGCAGCAATCACACCATCCCTTTGATAAAACAATGGTTAATCGTGCGATCAAAGAGCTGAAAGAGTTGCTTGTAGAATCTGCAAATGAAACACTCAGAAATAAGCTGGAACAACGGTCACCAAGTTATAATATTCCTTGTGGAAGGCCTTGAAAAGTTATAAAAATGTTTTCCCTCTTATCCGAACAGGAAACTCTTGGGCACGCACTGATCTCGAGATACCTGAAGCCTTTGCTCTCCATCTTTTTTCAATTTTTAGATCAAATGATTCCGCAGACATTATAGATTCTGAAATCGATTCCATCCTCAACCAAGATTTGCAGCTGTCTACTAATAAAACCCACCACTTTTAAAGAACTTAGTAGGGTGGTAACTGGATTGAAGGAGAAAAAGGCCTCAGGATTTAACCTGATTACCCCAAAACTGTTAAACGAACTTCCTAGAAAATGTCGGGTGTACCTAACATATATTTTTAACTCCATATTTAGACTTCTTCACTTCCCATCAATCCGGAAGGTCTCACAGATAATCATGATCCTTAAAGCCGGCAAACCAGCCAATGAATCCAGTTCATATTGCCCCATTAGTCTCACTCCTCTTCTGTCTAAGCTGTGGGAAAGAATATTCTTGTCAAGACTTAATTCATGTCTTGAAGAAACTCACATAATCCCACAACACAAGTTTGTATTACATAAGCAACATTCTACAGTTGATCAGGCGCCTACCAACAGAGTTTTTGCCACGAGAGTTCATATTTGTCAAAAAAGTCTGACACTTCTTTCATCATATCAAGAGCTTTTGTAGTGGTCATCAACTCCGTAGAAAACAGTAGCTCGTCTTGAATTGTTTCGTTTTCTATATCGAACATATACAATTAACTGAGAAGAGACACGCTTGTAATATGATTCCTTTCAAGCTGTAGGATTTAATTTCAAGTTTATAAAATTTGTATGAATATATATTTGTATAATAAATGCAGACGTTTCATTCAAGTGGATTGTTTTAATTTTCTAAACATCATGGTTAATTAATAAAACTTATAACATAAATTTAGTTTTAAGAAAATTTCTAAAATTTTTACTAAGTGAGAATTTTAAAATTTTTAACTGGTCTCGCACTCCCCCCCTGACTTGTCTTCACGCCCCCCCAGGGAGAGGCGACCCCCTTGATTTAGAGAGAAATAAGTCACATTATGCAGCATGAGGGCCACTGTCCTTTTCTCCCCAATTAAACAGTATGTCCGCCCACTTCAGTCTTCGGACAGCCAATCTCTCATTTCAGTCTTCTGACAGCGCATGATCTCAGCAACAAGTTGGCAAGTGTTTCTTATAGCTCTCTTTGTAATGAATAACCTTTTCCTGGATAGTTGGCAATTTCAAATAGTCGTGAATCTCGGAGTTGTGAGTATACATGTGTGCATCCACAATGACCCTTACAATTTTATTTTGGACCCTTTGTATGCTTTGGATATTTGAAGTGACCTAGAGGTGAATGCCATAAATCCAAATAGGTTTTAGAATTGAGCAATAAACTAGCAGCTTGTTATCAAGTGAAAGGACATATCGTTTACCCAGAAGCCAGAGTAGATTTCTGAACTGACTATTAATTGCATCTCTGTTATTCTTAATATCCTCTTCCTCTTTCCAAGTTGAACAATGGTCAAAGAGAAATCCCAGATACTTAAGACATGTGGCTCATAACAGAACATCATCACCTAGCTTAACTGATGCACAGAGCCCTCTCCGCAGAGAAAAGGTAATATGCTGGGTTTTATTTGTCACTTTGCTAACCAGCCATTAGTTATATCCAACTGTTTTTGTAGTCGGCTACTTGCTTTAACCGGGTCTACACTACACTCCAGGTTATAAGGTATCCTATACCAAGTACTTTTTCCCTGGTTTTTTTTTATACCGTTTTAGGACTAAGTGAAGTTTGTGTGATGTTTGCGTTTTGTGATGTGTTAAATTTTTCAGCTGCCATATTGGATTTGAGTAAATTTTTTTTAATGATCATGATATTTTGATGTGTGATTTACATTGTGTTTCAACCCCAAGTTCAGTGGCATAAATATGTTTTTGATATCTCTCACCTATCTCTAGTTATTCACGAAAAACCATTAGAAATGTATGTAATTAGACTTTTTTGTTGAATACTACACATTTACTATTTTAATTGTGCGAGTTACAAATTACTGCATTAGTCTCTTTACCTTAGACTTAGAGGAACATTATAAAATCGTATTAAATCATAAAACAACAATATAAAACACTAAAACCCCTACTACAAGCTTGGTAAAATAACACACACAAAAATAAAATAAAATATTTATTTGCCTTATGTTACTATAGTTCTTTGATGTACATTTCGGTAACCAAGTTACCATCATCGGAGAGATCTGAAATAATACTGTAATTAATACTGTGCTCATTGAACATCTATCATAAAACAACTTCAAAATGGTTTTAAACTGCTTTTTAAATCAGAAACAAGACATTATTATTATTATTATTATTATTATTCAAGTTGTACAATCATACTCACCAATTTCAAAGTTTTAGATGATATAGCTGTGATCTGCCTACATTCTAGCAGTAGTAGATGCGGTTTATAAAAGAATTTTTGATATTCACAAATCCGGTTAGGGTTATTTTGTTACATTCTTCCACTATTCTCATTCAAAGATCTTCAATATGGAGACGATTCCATATGACCTTTTTGATCAATTCACTTATTAGAAAACTTTTAGTCCCAAAACTGCCTAACTTGTTAATGCAGAGGGGTAACGTCCTGCTGGTAAATAATATTATCTCTTGAAATTCTTGGGAAGTTTACAACTTGATTTTTAATTAAAAGATTAATAGTGTTTTCAAGCAATTGTAAATATTTCACTCATATTAGATTTCCAACCTAATTGTTTATTATTTAAAAAAAAACAATAAACTATACAGTTTAATACTCTGCCCAAATAACATGAAACTTTTTTAACTATGTCTCAATCGATGTAGTATTTGAGCTTCAGAGAGTTTGGGCTGAGTAGCCAGACTTCTATGAAGTTTCAGTAGACTCTTAAAAGGTATATCGACTTAAAACCACACAGAACATCAACTAACAGAACAACATGAAGCTATACTTGTGGAAACTTCAATCACCAAATGAATGAAAACAAAATTTTATTTATTTATTTTTTTAATAAAAATTTTATTTAAACAAAAACAATAATTTATTTGTGCATTACAATGACGTTTCAATGACTATCTCATCATCCTTAGTTGTTACATGAACACAAATAAGGACACTGGTCATGTCACAGTCCAGTGTCAGAAGGGCTAATGTGCATGTAACAACTGAGGATGATAAGTTAGTCATTGAAACGTTGTCTTCCATTTGTCCTGGGAATGGCTCTGTTGTCTGACCGTGCTCTTATCTTGACTCAGGTCAAACTAGTGTACCATTACAGATTACGCAAATTCAAGTGTGGTTGATGGCGTGCGTTTTCCATGTGTATATTATCGCCATCTTCAAAAGTCTAAAGGGTTAAAGCTGTTAAAAAAAAAAATCCATTTGTCCTGAAGGTTTGAGTACAAAATGCTCTGAGGCAGATTTTTTAAATTTTGCAGTTTCGTTTTCAAAGAACTGAAATGTATTATATATAAAATTCATTAGTTTTATTTTTTATGAAAATAAAATGGTGTTTTTTAAAAATACCACGAATGACATTTTATTAGCCTAAATAAAACAGTATTCATATTATTTTGTAATAATGTAGCATGTAACATATTTTAAAAACCTAATATTGTTAATTATACTAAGGATTAGAAATAAATTAGATAAATAAAACTTTCAACTGGTTTAAAAACAAGTCTTATTGAGTCTTGTTACTTTGTTTCAATGCCTATTGATTACAATGTACATTCTATTTGAATAGAGCTATAAAATACGAGGTGATATCGCAAAGTTCCTGGACTATGTCTAATATTTTTTTGTTGTTGCTTACCTAGGTTACAATGGCTCCCATCTCATTCAAAACAGTCTCCCTGTGAATCATTTCAATGAATCCACTGTTTTTCCATGGTTGGAAAGTGTCAAAAAAATCCTTTTCCTCCTGTGTTTTTTTCTAAATGTCTTCTACAGTATCAAAACAGTGACCTTTCATGTGAATTTTCACTTTTGAGAATAGAGCACTGGTAAATATGAAGGGTGTGGGACGTCTTTTGTCAAAAAGTGTATTGATTTCATTGAAGTGTGAGCACGTGAGCAGGTGTATTGTCATGATGCAACTATCATTTTTGTCTTTTCACAATTTGGAGTTTTTTCATTTTACATTTTCTCTCAGCCGCCTCAAAATGTCATAATAATAATCTGATTTCACTGTAACACCAGCTCATACGAACTCGAGATGATGTCAAAAAATTGGATAAGCATAGTTTTTTATGCACTTCTGACCAGCCACGCTTTTTTTCGGTCTCTGTGATTGTTGACTTTTCCACTGTGATGACTTGTTTTGTTTCTGGATCATGGGCATAAAATCAGTTTTCATCACCGGTTATTACCCTGGAGATGAAAGTAGGATCATTTTCAGATGTTTCTCTGAGTTCACTGCACACATCAAAACGACACTGTTTTTGATATACAGACAACAGCCGAGTAACGATTTTCGCAGCAACATGACACAAATGTCTAAATTTTCAGTTAGAATCTCTTGGCAGCTTCCATAGTTGATGCTGACACTTGTACACAAATCATGGAGTGTTTGATGACAGTCTTTGTGAATGACGTCTAATTTTTTCAACATTTTCATCCATTTTGCTTGTGGAAGGTCGTCCTGAAAGATGATCATCTTCAAGAGAAGTACCTAGCCTTGAAACGAGTATATTACTCAAAAACTATGTTCTGTTTAGGAAATGTTCTGCAAAAGCTTCTAGAAGTGTTGTAAAAGTTTCAGTAGACAATTTACGAAGTTTAAAACATTACTTGATGCAAACTTGTTGCTCAAATTTATCAGCCATCATAAAATTCGGAAATGAACATTAACACACTATTACAAAAAACAAACTGTACACGAACTCACAATGCTACAAAACTTACCATACTGACTAAATAGGTATTACATAATCAGAGGCTGGCAGGCCAGTTTGTACAGTCACGTCCAGTGGTGAGTACAGTCTGGGAATTTTCTGAAAGCATGTCGTATGTTGTTTTATTATTTTTTCCTAATAATTTAATATTTTATTATTATTATTCCATTTTTCTAGTGACTTATTTATTTGCTATTATTAATACTTTTATTGTTATAATATTATTTCGTTCACAGTTTTTTTTTAAGTACAAGTAAATGCTTAATTGTTTGTTTTGTATCATTTATTGTAAAAATTAAAATGTTTATTAAAAAATCACCATTTTGTTTTGGTAAGAGATAAAAATATGATATATCTGTATATTACTACAGACAATAAACAATACAGACTTCCCACTCAATGTATAATAGTGTTGCGGTCTGAGTTGATGTTCCATTAAACAAAACATAGAGTGAAGTTGCACTAGCGACTAATATTCTATCACATATCCCCTACAACCCTTTATTTGCTTCGTCAGTTCTCCACTCTACAGTCAAGTAACCAGTTTTTGTTGTTAGTACCTTGCAAAATCATTTGTAGCGTTCTATTAAAACACCCTCTTGGCACTAGATAAATATATAATTTTTTAAAGTTTAATCGTGTAGTCTTTAAGTTGTTTCTAAACGTTAACTGTTACTGTGTTTTTTTAAAATAAATGTAGTAGTTTATTGTTGTTCTACCTATTTTAGTTTAGTATTTATTTTCATAATTCATGTTTATTGTTTATACTTTGATTACCTAACTTAAAATTAATATAAATATCTGAATAATATATTTGGATTAAGATTTTGGAAATTTGGAAATATATTTATTCTATCCTGCGGATTTGTTGGTATGATCACAGATAATAAAGAAGGAGACCCAAGGGACGGATGGAGTGAGCAGGAAGGTGAATTTATACAGGGTGTTTTAAAAATATGTGTCTAACTTCGGAAAGAGATTCAGGGCGTCAAAATAAAGAAAAAGTTTCTGTAACCGTATGTCTGAAAACACTTCTTTGTATATCCGTCTGTTTTGTGTTTTTTCTAAAAATAGTGATAACTTTACAAATTATTAAGATTTCAGGTCGAATTTGGTATAAACATTTTCATACCTTGTTACCAGTATATACCAAGAACCAAAAATCTATTGTATAAATTTTCAAAATGGTGGACACTTAAAATATTTAATATTAAGTATTTCTAAAACCAGTAACTTTACCAAAATGTTAACGACCACTATTTTGAGAATTTATAAGGTGAAGTTTTGATTCTTGGTATACTGGTAAAACTTATCATACAAAATTTATGTACCAAATTTCAACACGAAATCTTACTAATTTCTTAAGTTATTATTTTTCAAAAAAAGAAACACAAAATGGTTAACAAACATAACGAAGTATTTTCAGACATATAATTCAATAAGAAATTATTTCTTTATTTGGATGTACTGAATCATTTCCAAAAGTTAGGATACATGTTTTTGAAACAACCTGTAAATATAACACAAATATTTTCTATATCTATTAGTTCAAAAGTTATCAACTTATCCTACCACTTTTTAGACACTCTGTATGTGTACGCCTAAGAAGCAGTAATGTTGTTGAAACTGAAAACACAATGATATCTGTTCATTTTATTAAAGGCTAGTAGATTTTTTCACTATTGATAATTTAATAATTACATCGATAGATAAAACTGTTATCTGTTTTTTCTTAAGTGGTCTAACATCTAAACATTGTGCACTGAATGTTGCAAAAGTAGTTGATTCAATGATGGAATAGATTAGTTTAAAGTTGGTAACTTTTAATTGATTTTAAACTGTGGTTTTTTGAAATATTAAACTGAAGGTAGGTGTGAAAAATAGTACATTTCTTTTTCTCCAGTTTGTTAATTATACATTTTTCTATATCATTTTTTCAACTCTATTGTTCAATTTGGTTTTATAATTTTACATAAAAATCTTCATTTTTTCTTTGCCATATATAATATGGGAAAAGTTGGTCAAAAAATCAATGTCGTGTTTTTAACAGATACTTCCGTTTTGAGATACCCTGAGTCCAAAAAAGTAATTTTTTGAATGGTGGCTGTCTGTTGTTTGTCTAGTGTCTGTTATATATCCAGTGCGCTATATTCAAAAAGATATAAACATATTTTAATCAAATTAGGCATGTGGGCATATTTGGTCCTACTGCGGGACTTTAAAAAAATTGTGCTGCATAAATATAAATAAATATATATAATTTTGATTTTCTCAAAATCTGCTTTAATGATTTTGATAAAATTTTGCTCAAGTGTAGCCTAAAATATCCAAAACAAAACATATTGGTTGCCATTTTTCCAACTGGTTAAATTTTATAGGATTTGGGGATGGTTGAGTGGGGAAATTTGTATTTTTACACCATTTATTTTGAAATTCATATTGAGATTAATTTCAATTACAGTAGAACCCCTCTAATCCGCCCTCGGGTGGTCCGTTAACTCCGGTTTATCCAACTGTGCTCGAGCTCGCGATATTTTGCCGACTTGCCGACTTGTCGATGACTCACGGTCCGTCTGGTGCCATTCTTTCCAGTTTTTTATCGCTTTCCTGCTTCAGTGCTGTGTCATCTCTCGTGTTGTTTCTATTGATTTGCTATAGTACTTGCAAAGTTTATATATAGACTTTTAAAAGTTTATGTATCACTTATTTCACTTAAAAAAAAATCTCTTTATATAACATGTAATAAATATTATCTTTTTTCGGATAATCCGACCTTTTTTGCGTTCCGACCATGCCCCCAGTCCCGAAGGTGACGGATTAGAGGGGTTCTACTGTACTTACATCTGTCTTGTGACTTCTAACAATATTTTAGTTTAAAATCATTTCATGATTAATTTTCTGGGGTTTGACTTAATTTAAATTTTCACCAAAATTTAAAAGAAACTATTTAAAGCAATTTTGAGGAATTTTACTTTTTTATCATTGTGTAAAACATTATTATGGTTCATTGTCATTTTTGGACTGATAATTTCAGTACCATAAATTTAGAAAATGGGAGACGGATGTGTTTTATTTAAATCTTAAATCCTACATCTAGAATTTGATCAAAATCATAAGTCTAGCATATGAGCTGTAGTAGGTCCATGGAAGATATACATATATACAATATTAAATAAAAAAACTTGTTTTAAATTCATGAACTTCTCTCCCCAAAAATGTTGTTTTATAATTTTGTTTTTGTCATTACAACCCTTTCTCTAATACTATGTATGTAAAATAAGTGAGTTCTCATTTAAAAATGAATAATTGACAAAAGCTTTAAAAACAAAAAATTCAATTGGGTTTCAGTCATATTTAACCCAAACTACGGTTTACTATTCCTTGCTAATACAAGAAGTATAGGCTAAGTTTGGTAATCGTCAGAAATTTTGTTCTCCGTTTTTTTGACTGATTTGCATTGCTTCACATTTCATTGCTTCAGGAAACAAAAAAAGTAATTCTTGACATGTATGTTTGACAACTGTTATAAACAAAGTTGAGCCCTTGATTTATCAATACATATTAATAATTCCTACAAAGCTCAAGAAACCAACTTTTGGGCATTATATTTAGAAGATCTGATTGTATTACATTGTGTGATGGGGCTGGGTAAGTACCATCATGGTGCCTATAAACTTGTTTATTGACTGAGTAGTTTTTAGTTTGTAAGTTTATAAATGGGAGCAAATTGAAACAGTTTTAGGAATATTCTTTGTTACCACACCCTACATCTCATTTTTTGTAGGTTTGGTGGATGTACATAAGTTTGTATCCCACTTTTTATAAGTTGCTGAGATCATCAGTAAATGAACAAAGAGGGAGAGTTTACGAACTAGTCAAATGAATAAATTGCTGAATAAAATGAATTGCTCTTTACCAACCTGCAACTATCTTTTTATACCACTCCTTAATTTGTGAGCTATCCTATGGCAATGTCACCAATATTCTATTCATTTGACGGAAGATTGTTGAATCTTCTTAAATATTTTCACTTGGATATTGCTAAGATTGATGCAATACTGCTTTTCAACTTATTTCCATCATTTCATGGAAAATGACAATTCGACATTCCCCAAATTGATTGCTGAAATACAAGTGCTCTTTGTGGCCAGGAAAATGTACATTCACCTCAATACTGGCGTTCACTTACTGTGCTTTATTTCTTTCCACAGGAAAAATCAGGTCTGATACTTTTTTAACAAGCTTTTTATATGGTTTTAAAGGTCTAAATATATATTTGATTAAAAAATTTCTGAATAATTTTGAAAATCTGTCAATTGCAATTTTTATATAAAGTCATAATTTTAGGTCAGCAAAGAAACGGAATGAGTTTGTGAAAAGAAAACACATACAAGGATAAAAAAGCTTCAAAATATTTTAATAATATAAATGAGCTACAATTGTTTCACCTTGCGGCATCAGGCATCATCAGGCAACTGATAATTAACAGGTATTGACAACTATTTATACATACACAAGTAACAGGATACTGAAATACAATAGAGAAATCGGGAATAACCAAGCAGGTAGATGAAGGTTGATGAACTATGTTAAGGATGGGTTTTAGAAGGGGTGAAGAATTTAATACAATTTGGTCATTTAAGTTGAAAATAGGCCTAAGTGAAATAGATCTATTTATTTCTAAACATTCTAAATTGTTTAATCTATTGATTTTATTTTCTATATATAAGAGTTTAACATTCAATTTCAGATCAAAACTATGACCTGAGTCCAAAAGGTGGTTAGAAAAGTTAGAGTTTCTTTAGGCATATTTCCAGCTATTTACATGTTCTTTAATCCTAACTTTTATAGATCTACCTGAGTGACCTATGTACTCAGAGTCACAATCTTGACAAGATATTTTATAAACTCCACTATTTTCTAACATTTCTTTTTTATCTTTATTATTAACCAACATTTCCCCTAGATTGTTTGTGCAATAAAAAGCAACTTTACGATTACATTGAGTTGAAATAAGGTTACTGATTTTATAACTAGTTCTGTTGATATAAGATAATTTACAATATTTAACTATTTAAATAAATAGATCTATTTCACTTAGGCCTACTTTCAACTTGAATGACCAAATTGTATTAAATACTTCACCCCTTCTAAAACCCATCCTTAACATAGTTCATCAACCTTCATCTACCTGCTAGGTCATTCCCGATTTCTCTATTGTATTTCAATTTCCTGTTACTTGTGTATGTATAAATAGTTGTCAATACCTGTTAATTATCAGTTGCCTGATGATGCAGCAAGGCGAAACATTAAGCTTTATTGCTTTATTTTATCCTTGAATATGGAGATTCAACAAGAAATATCTGCTGTTACATTATAATTAAATACACATATGCGGGTGTAGTTTAGTCTGACATTCTAAAGTTCTATGATGGCATGATATGATGTTATAATGTTATAAATTAAAAAGAAGTTTTAGACATGTTACACCTGTGTAATATATATATTAGGAACAGTATTAGTAGACACATTGAAAGCATGGCAATATCCATTCATTTGATGGGCAATTTGCCACTTTCATACTCAAAGTACTTGCCATTATTCTTTCTGGCTACTTGCCTAAACAAATCTTAGTACAAACAAACTGCATCATACAAGTTCATCTCATGTTCTTCAATTATATAGAGGTAAATTGATAAAATTTATAGTTTCAAGACCGAGTCGGATTTAATTTTTTTAACTGGAATTACATTTTAGAAATTATTATTTTGTTTAATATTTTAATATTTTAGTTTGTTCATTTGGTCTAATGAACAAAACATGTGTTTGTATACGCTTATTTGTTTCTCATATGAATCTGTGTTTTTACTTTAAAAATAAAATTTCTAAAAACACTGGATATCCATCCAATTTTGGTATAAAGTGGTCTTAAAGCACATCCTCTTCTTCCTAGGCTGGCAGAGAGGAAGAAGAGAATGTGTTTTTATAATTTAAATGTTGACCTGTGTATCACTGCGTTCAATTATGTAATGTGAATTGTTTTCTGTAATTCTGTATATTGTGCCAGCGATGAGTAGAGTATCTATACGTTATAATGTTCCAATGTGCCCAGCCTGATATATCAACACGTTGAACGAAACAAGCTGTAGTCCTATATGATATAACAGACTTGTTCTTTTTGTTTGTTTTTTAAATTCATATATTGCTTTAAAGAACATTTTCATTTATATTTGTATTTTCCCCCTTTCTTAATTATCTTTTAATTATGAAATAATTAATACTAACTTATAATAACAACAATCTTACAATAACCTAAATAGAATGTTCAAAATGGAAATATACATAGCAAATATCACATGTTTTAAAGAACCCCTAAGCCTATCTGCCTGCTTAGGGGTTCCATTACAAAGCAATTAAATTAAATTGAATATAGAATTCCTTGCGCTTTACAGACACTATAATTTCTTAAAACAAAATATAGACAAATTTCTTAAACTCAAATTAAATTACTATTTTTTATAATCGAGTATCTTGAATGCAGGATCATTTCAAGTGTACATGCCCATTCATCCAAATACGCACATATGTACAGATTTCAGAATACATCACATTAACACTGATATACATATGTATAATATATAAACTATAAACATTCTCATACACACACACTTATGATAATAGAATGCAATGCCGCCATAGTATCCGGCCTAGGAGGCATTTACGATAATCACATAAAATGTCACTTAAATTAAAATATTAACAATAGACTTTAAAAATGTATTATTTTTATAGGGCAGTTACTGTGGGATATACCCCTCTACATCTTTGCAAACTAATAACAAATTTCTTATACCTCCAAGAAAAGTTCTTGGGCTCTTCAAACATGTAAGTTATTCTTCAACCATGGGGCTAGAAAGTTAAATTTTTTTATAGAAAGTTTTGGCACTCTGTGTTTGTTTTCCCTAACTATATTTCTATAACTGTTTTCTGAGCGTCAGTAATTTCCGCTTCTCAAATACAAAATGTTTAGTACTTTATATATATAAACAAATTTCTTAGAGGCAGAACGTTGAGACTAAGAAAACATGGGTATGAGAGTTCACGTCTATATTAAAAAAGAAAATAAGTCCAACAAATAATTTCTGCATTACCTCAATTTGCTTCAAAGATGTTTTGAAAGTCCCTCCCCAACATAAAATCCCATATTCACACAAGTACAAAGTATAGAGAACGCATTGTCTACAATATATAATGCCTTGAAGGAAGTAAATAAACGAATGCATGCAATTAATTTTGATTTTAATTTTAATATGTGACTCTTCTAATTTAATTGTTCGTCCAAAATAACCCCCAAAACAGTTAGTTGTAATATTTCTTTAAAGGGGGTGATGAAGTTACTTTAATTATTTATAATTATCTTATTAAATTGCTCGACTAGGGCGCCAGGTATCCTTAACATACCAATTTTGAAAAAAGAATGAATTTAAATATTTAAAAGAAAGAAAAAATATCTGGGGGTCGTAAGTTCTTTTCACAGTGTACTTACAGTGATATTTGGTATTTAATGAAAACACTTGTCTCTGAAATGTTAACATAAAGATTTATTAAACTATTAAAGAAACATCCTACAAATTATTATTAACAACAAAAAAATCATATTATAAATACTAGTTATCCTTTTTAATTTCAATAACAAATTATGAATTTATATTTCCTTTATTTCTTTCTTTCAAATTAATTAATTTTATCTTTAAAAATGCTTTTACCAATAAAATTGTTGCAACAGGAATTTACTTTTTATTTAAATTTAAATCATTATAAAGATCTCAGATGGAGATTTACTTCAATTATTAAAATTTTTATTATTTTATCTATCAATTTATTTCCTTTTAAAATATTTATGAAACAGATTAAAAAATTTAAACATGTATAGCAAAATATATCAAAACATAATATAAATACTTAGTCCTAATTTAACATATGGTGTTTATACCAGAACACCCATTTGCACTCAAATTGTCCAAAGATATTAATTCCAGATGTCCTGAGACTTGTAGATTACAGCAAGCGTTGTTTCCTGAAAAGTTCATGTTTCGAATATTCACCCAGCACTCTAGGAATGTTATTTTTTTTTGTACGACAATCATAACATTCATCATTAATAAAAGAATGTTCACTTCGATACAAAGTTTTTTGCCACGTGCTAAACGATCCGTTTAAGACACTCATTTACAGTACACAGTCTCTTATTCTTTGAAATCTTATAAATTCGAGTGTTCATTAAGTTTTTTTTTTTTATATTCACCGTCTAATTAAATACTTTATACTAATTTTCTCATAAATATTGTTTGTCACTTAGAATACAGTAAGTCTATTACTTTCAAACACGTTTACATTGTCATTAGAAGCGTCCATTATCACTTCCTATCCATTTTCTACTAAATTAGTCTCTACTTGAGACAAAAATTAAATCTATTACTTTTTTAGATAAAACAAACTTGTAATTAAGAACTCTACATTTCACACAACCTTACTCCTCAAAGCCTTACTAGACTCTCAAAAACACAACCATTCTCCACCAAGCTCTGATCTAGACTTTTTTAGAAACAGCCTGTCACTCCTAACGCTGGACTCAGACTGCTGTAACCATGAGGCAAATTCTTACTTCCGAAAGGCGTTCCTTCCGGTTACTGTTCAACATTTTACCGCACTGCCGTAAAATACACATATTTTACATAATAAAACAAACAAACTAAATTACATTAAAATTAAACATAATAATTCATATTGTTGTCTTGAAAATCCATTTTTCTTTTATTAATGAAGTTACTACATTTAATTTATTATTTGAATCTCTTATCTGTTTGGCTTAACCGCGTCTTTTAAATGAGTCTATATTAAAATCTGACTTTTCACATTGTCACAAAAACCCCACAAGGTTTGTATTTCAATACAGGTATTGGAATACAAAGCTTTTATATATATATATTTCAAATCGAGAAAGAAAAAAAATTTTTTAATGGATGTTCAAGACATTTCATTTCAGAAGCTAAGGACCTCATGAAAGAAAATAAGTATCCCTAGTATACTTAATTTAAGAAAGATTCTCTTTTTACATAAAAAATTAAAATCTATTTGCTAAAATCCTATTTCACTATCTCAATTTGTTTGAGTCATCATAACTCATGTAAAAAAAAATAATGCGAATCAATTAGTGCTAAGTCTTATCTCTATTTATACAATAAAACCCATCATCAGTTTCCTTTCCAACCTCGTTGGCTGAAACTTTCCATCAACATTTTTTGTTGACAGGATCCCGTCACTCAAAGCTTATCTCCCAGACAGCCGTCTATATACTTTTTCTCGTCTCATCCTCTTTGCCAAGACGACATTTCTACATCCTTTGAAAATCTACATCCATCTCACACTATTCATCTAAATCATTTTTTAACTTAACACAATTTAAATTTAAAACCTCTCATTTTCAATTAACATTTTTACGAAAATTATTTACTTATTACTCAACATTACTTCAATTCACTTTAAAACTTTTCAATTCAGACTTTATATTATTATTTATTTTAGTTTAAATCCAATAACTATTTATTCTTACTTAAAATCTCAATTCTCCTGTATCTTGCTGGGATAACATGTTAGCTACTGATTTTACAATTACAAAAAACTCTTTTCTTCAACTAAAATTCAAAATATAACATCATTATTATCAAAAAAAAATAAAATTACTTACAAAACTCATCTATTTATTTCAAAATTACCTCTTTACAATTGTTTCATCTTTCAGTATCCTGTCTTAAAATTATTTCCATCTTATCTTTCATATTTTAATAATTCAAGTTGCATTAATCCCCAAAAAACCTCTTTATCATTCATTTATCCCTTTATCTCAACGTAGCTTCCTTTAAAAAATCATGATAACCGTCGTTTATTCGCAGAATTCCTCAAATCTCCCTTTATCTCATTAAAAATCGTCGCATATTTCCTTTATTTCATTAAAATCGTCGTATATTTCCTTTATTTCATCGCAGTACTCAAAAAACCTCTTAAAAACTAAAAAATTAACCATCAATGCAACTTAACTACCTTCTTTATAAAAGTTTATTAACAGAACAACTTCATTTTAAATACCACTTTACTCAACAATTCTGTAAAGTCATCATCTTCATATAAAAACTCAAAAATTCTTTCATTTAAATTACTTCATTAAAATCTCCCTTGTCATCAATCACTTAAATACAAAAAACTTATAAAAAATAAAAAATTATCATTGCTTTCCCAGCTAACACCGTATTTCATCAAAATCTTTAGACACCTTTATCAAATAACTGCTTAACATCACTTATTATTTCAAATTCCATTATTATTTATTTAAAAAACACTACTTATTTATCCTTTCTATCAAATTCATTAAAATCTCTCTACTTATTATTAATTTATTACTCCTTCCTTTAAAAAACAAAAACTTAACCTCCTTTACTCATCATTTAACATCAAAAAAAAAAACTTAAAAACTTTATTATTATCTGTCTTGGCAAAACTCACATAAATTCTCAAACCTTAAACAACTATTCTTCACATTCTCAAATCATAAATCACTTAAAACTAACAATTTTTTATCTCATATTATCTAATAATCCTTAAAATTTAAAACATCAAAACATACAACTTATCGTTTTACAATTTAACATCTAATTACCTATTCTAATCACCTAATCAACATTTTTACAATTTTACAGAACTTTTCGTTTCATTTCAAATAAAAACTCCCTTCCTGTCACGTCCGGTTTATTTCTAGGCTTTGTTTCTTAACAAACCCCCTCCTTCTTCATACAAAAATAAGAACCCTTCGTTCTTACCTGAACTTCTTCTACTAAATTTCTGTATTTCTCAACACAAAATAAGAACTCTTTGTTCTTTAAACTTCTCAAAATTGTCAAAGTTTTAACTATATTTCATTTACATAAGTCGTATGACAATTTTTTTTTGTTTTTATTTTTTGTATTTTGTTTTTTCTTATTTTATTTTTCAAAACTCGACCGGGCTTTATTATAGTCACAGTAATTGAATTATACTCCTCTATGCTTATAATAAAGCCCTGTCGAACGTCGATTAATAAAACCCTCCAACGTTCCATTTTTATTTTGTTTTTTATTTATACCTTTTTTATTTGATTTTTTATGAATTTTTTGTTTATTTTATGCACTTGACCTCCTACTTACCCCACTACAGTCCTTCTGACCATCTACTTTTTACCGTGCATACTTCAAATTGCTCTTTGGACTCTTACACAAAGCAACATGTTGTGACGTTGAAATGTGCAGTGGTTGAATGCAATATCCCTACTAAATTCAAGATAAAGCCCAAAACACATCCCTATTCCACAACACGCTCTCCATGTAGTCCCAGAATGCCTTATTCTTGCGAATAAAACATTCTATTATTACTACATAAACGCTCAGCCATCCACCCAAGAATGTTCATGTACTCCTTAAATGCATCTACACGAAGAAAATTTTAAAATTCATAAAAAAATTTCATTAAAATCGTTTCATCCGAAGTTGAAATAATGTTTATTTTACCAAGCTTATTACTAGCATCGTCGATTTTCTGTTTATGTAATCCTTTCTAGATGTTATTGTTCAAATTCAAAAAGAAAATTTTATTTTTTTTTTTAAAATTTATTCTAAGTTTTTTTTTTTTTTACTTAGAAATTTTACCTTCAATACTATTAAAGTTATTTAAGTAATCTACTTTTGTTCTTGTTTACTAAATTTAAAGCCAATTATCCTTTATTTAAGTAAATTTTATTCGAAAACGCAAGTTAAATTAGAATTATACGTCAAAGGTTTTTTATTTTCCTAGACAGCATTTTGGTAACACCCTATATTTCGTCTCAATGTCATGCATAGGAATTTATACCTGACTAAGGAATAAACAATCTCCCCTAGCTGTATGAAGCAATATATCTGTCTACTGATAAGAAGTGAACCTTTTAGCTCCAACTAGATTCTATTTCTCTCGTCATTATTGAATATTTTATTGAATCCACCTATTTAATATTGAATATTGTTTCTTCAACGTTACTCTGAATCCTCGCTTCGAACTAACTATCTTATCTATGTCACGTAAAATCAATATTTATCTTAGTATAAACAACGCTCGGTTATTCACTAACAACCTTGCAGCTCCAATGATCCTCTCATCTAGCTAATCTGTTTTCGTCACGTTTTCTAAATATTAAGATCTTAATAAACATATAAAGTTGTTTACTGCTATAATCCAGCGTCTTTACTTTACAAATACCTAAACGTTTTCTAAAACTAAACTCTTAATATTTTATGCTTGGCTAATAATTATTTTCTATATTTTTGTCTTAGCTTACAAAATTCATTAGTACACACAAATTATTAATATTCATAACTCTTAATCATTTATTATCAAACTTAAACTTACTTATTAACAAAATCTTAACTACTTTTTATTAATTATTTTAAAAATCAAGTCCGTGTGTTTATAAAATGTCCTTACATTTATTTATTCATTCCAAATTTCAATTTATTATGACTCAATTATAAATTATACATTTTTTTACGATGGTTCCCAGATTGGTGAAAGATTTTAAAATACATGATTGAATTTTTTAACACACTTTTAATGTTAAATACTTCTGTCCACACGGACAGTTTGTCTAGCCTATTCAACACAACAGACCCTTTCCTAACAAAAGATCCCACTTTGTTATTGTCTCGGAGTATTGACAAAATACCTCTCTCTTTCTCCCTCTCAGGCATACCATCACCCCTCCTTCTCTCAAACATCTTAGAATCTAATGACCTAATTTCAACATCTGTTCGTTCAGGAATTCTAACCCCACCATTCTTATACACTAGTACAAAACCTTCTTTTACTATTTCTACATTTTTACTTTCAAGATTATATTTAAAGTTAGATTTCTCACAAAAACTTTTAATTTCTTGTTCTTGGGTTTGAAAGATACTCTTAAATTTTATCATTACATAATTTTCAAACTCTACTTTTTTATGACCCACTTGTTTTTTAAAATAAACAGCTGATACCTTCGTTATTAGATTATTTACTTTTACTTTGTTTTTCAAATTACTTATACCTATTCCAACCCCACTAGACATATTAATTTCAACGTTATTTGCTGTTTCTGGATATACCTTGTTACCTAACCCATTATTCATTATTTTAGAAATTTCTTGAACACAATCATTCACACAATCGTCTTCTATTATTATCAAATCATTTGACATGTTATTTATCTCATTAAAACTGTTAATTTCAATTTCAGCTATTGCTTGATTTAAATTGTTATCTAAATTATTAATATTTTCTACCAAAACACCTTCTACACTATTAATCTGTTCAAATTCTACTTTTTTCTCACAATAGCTTAATTCAAATTCTACTTTATTATTAGTTTCCATTACATTAATTTCCATTTTAAGATTCTGTTCAAATTTTACATAATTTGGTTTTAATTCAACCCTCATTTCTTCAAATTTTTTACACATTGCTTCTTTTAAATCTAAATTAGCTTGTCTTAGTTCTAATTTACTCAGTTTCAAGTCATTATCTATTTTATCAAGTTTAACATTATTCTGTTCAAGTTTAATATTAAAATCTTCTAGTTTAGTGTTAATTTCTAGCTTATTTTGATCAAATTTATTATTGAAGTCATCAAATTTATTATTTAAATCTTGCTTCAAATCTACATTATTTTGTTCAATTTTATTATTTGTTTGTTTAATATCATTACTTATACATTCAAATTTCTTATCATTATCTCGTTTGAATTCTAAGCTATTTTTATCAAATTTTTTATCCATATCTAAACTAGTTTGTCGAAATCCTTTTACTAACATCTCATATATTTTTTCCATGCTCATACCTTGATCATTATTTTCTACACTCTCATCAATCCTAACTTCTTTGGTTACACTAACCTGCTCAATTACCCTAACCTCTTCAGCTCTTAATTCCTTATCTGAATTTTCTTCTACAATTTCTACCCCTGGTGTTTCTACTAATTTTTTATTCATATCTTCACACTTTTCTTTACTATTTAGCATCCTATCACTATCAAACCCATTAAAATCCGAACCTGAACTACTATTCGCGTTCACACTTGAACGTCTACTATTACTATTACTACTTATTTCTTGCTCTAAAAAATTTTGTGCAAATTGTTCATTTGTTTGCTCATTACTTTGCGATTCCTTCTCTAAATTATCAAAAATATCCCCTGTAAATTCCAATGGCTCTATATTATTTAAAGAATTTTGATTTCCTAACCCTACCTGTTCATCACTATTATTTACATTTACAATTTCTGACTCCATTTTTATCTTACTATATTTAACACAAAAAATTTTTAAAAAAGAATCTTTCTTATTATTATAAAGAGAGTCCTTACCTTGATTTCAAGAATTCTCATTACCAAAATCACTGTTTATTTCGACTAAAAAGGCCCACAGTTGCGGCGACATTTGTAATATTTCTTTAAAGGGGGTGATGAAGTTACTTTAATTATTTATAATTATCTTATTAAATTGCTCGACTAGGGCGCCAGGTATCCTTAACATACCAATTTTGAAAAAAGAATGAATTTAAATATTTAAAAGAAAGAAAAAATATCTGGGGGTCGTAAGTTCTTTTCACAGTGTACTTACAGTGATATTTGGTATTTAATGAAAACACTTGTCTCTGAAATGTTAACATAAAGATTTATTAAACTATTAAAGAAACATCCTACAAATTATTATTAACAACAAAAAAATCATATTATAAATACTAGTTATCCTTTTTAATTTCAATAACAAATTATGAATTTATATTTCCTTTATTTCTTTCTTTCAAATTAATTAATTTTATCTTTAAAAATGCTTTTACCAATAAAATTGTTGCAACAGGAATTTACTTTTTATTTAAATTTAAATCATTATAAAGATCTCAGATGGAGATTTACTTCAATTATTAAAATTTTTATTATTTTATCTATCAATTTATTTCCTTTTAAAATATTTATGAAACAGATTAAAAAATTTAAACATGTATAGCAAAATATATCAAAACATAATATAAATACTTAGTCCTAATTTAACATATGGTGTTTATACCAGAACACCCATTTGCACTCAAATTGTCCAAAGATATTAATTCCAGATGTCCTGAGACTTGTAGATTACAGCAAGCGTTGTTTCCTGAAAAGTTCATGTTTCGAATATTCACCCAGCACTCTAGGAATGTTATTTTTTTTTGTACGACAATCATAACATTCATCATTAATAAAAGAATGTTCACTTCGATACAAAGTTTTTTGCCACGTGCTAAACGATCCGTTTAAGACACTCATTTACAGTACACAGTCTCTTATTCTTTGAAATCTTATAAATTCGAGTGTTCATTAAGTTTTTTTTTTTTATATTCACCGTCTAATTAAATACTTTATACTAATTTTCTCATAAATATTGTTTGTCACTTAGAATACAGTAAGTCTATTACTTTCAAACACGTTTACATTGTCATTAGAAGCGTCCATTATCACTTCCTATCCATTTTCTACTAAATTAGTCTCTACTTGAGACAAAAATTAAATCTATTACTTTTTTAGATAAAACAAACTTGTAATTAAGAACTCTACATTTCACACAACCTTACTCCTCAAAGCCTTACTAGACTCTCAAAAACACAACCATTCTCCACCAAGCTCTGATCTAGACTTTTTTAGAAACAGCCTGTCACTCCTAACGCTGGACTCAGACTGCTGTAACCATGAGGCAAATTCTTACTTCCGAAAGGCGTTCCTTCCGGTTACTGTTCAACATTTTACCGCACTGCCGTAAAATACACATATTTTACATAATAAAACAAACAAACTAAATTACATTAAAATTAAACATAATAATTCATATTGTTGTCTTGAAAATCCATTTTTCTTTTATTAATGAAGTTACTACATTTAATTTATTATTTGAATCTCTTATCTGTTTGGCTTAACCGCGTCTTTTAAATGAGTCTATATTAAAATCTGACTTTTCACATTGTCACATAGTTTGCTTAACTTGGAGTACTTTAGAGCACTAAACACACTCTTTTTACTCACGTAAACAAGTCAGACATTTATACAATATCATACTGGATAGACAGGTGTCACAAAAAAATGTATGTAATTAGTTTATGTATGTGTTTTTTGTAGTGTTTAACACTAATTTATTATTGGCAAACCACCATTTCAAAGACAGTAAATCCAAATTGATTTTCTTATCTACTGTAACTCAGTACACATATCTCCTACTTATACAAGAGGTGTATCATCAGCAAAAGCTGATATTCGGGCTTTAAATTCACAAAGGTCGTTAACATATATAATAAATAAAATTGCCTTTAGTACCAAGCACTACGGTACACTATTGAGTCAATTCCCCCATTTGACTAAAGGTTCCATTATTTTCTATCTTTCAGGTAGCTCAGAAACCAGTTGTACACCACACCACGAATACCACAATTAAACAATTTATGTAAGAGAATCCCATGCTCTGCCATGTCAAACGTTTTCTTAATATCAAAGAAAAGCCTGCTTACACATTTATTGTCATTGATATCTTCATTAATTACTTTCATAAAACCTAATAAAGCTGACTCTGTATTTATTCCCACTCTAAAACCAAACTGATTATCACTTATAAATCATGTTTTTTAAAGGAAATATAGCAATTTTTCCTTTATATTTTTTCTATTATTTTAGAAAATGTTGAAATTAACTAAATTGGTCTATAGTTTGCACAATCTGATAAGGACCCACTTTTATGAATCAGCACTACAACTGCATTTTTAAGTCTGTCAGGAATGACATCTTTACTAAAGCTAAGATTTACAATAAATGTGATCACATCTATAATATTTGGATAGATCATGTTTACTAGTACAGAATTTATCCTATCAATACCAGATGATATTCCATTCTTAAGAGATCTTATTGCCTTCTCGACCTCATGGAAACAAACCGGGCCTATACAATTTTTTGATGCAAATGAAGTGAATAAATAAATGAACTACCTTATTGGTACGTCAACTAATCCTTCCGTTGATTTACAGATTACTGCAGTTTCGGGCTTCGTGAGTCCATCTTCAGATCATATAAAGTATTTAGTTTATATTAAAATCGTTCCATATGGAGCTTGTCAATAGAATATACACAGTACATACATAATAACACAAAACATAACATGACACTATTACGCACATTTAATGTTCATACGATCACAAAATGGAAATGATTATATATTGGTCGGTATGTATTCCCTGGCGAACCGATCGCGACTGGTAAATTAATCTTATTTCGTTATAAATACTTTATATGATCTGAAGATGGACTCACAAAGCCCGAAACTGCAGTAATCTGTAAATCAATGGAAGGATTAGTTGACGTACCGATAAGGTAATTCATTTATTTATTCATAAATTTACTAATCCGTTGGCTACAATGTTAAATTTGTAAATGCAAATGAAGTGTTTATATAAATGTATACATTATATAGCAAGTCTGAATACAATTATAGAAATTACTTTTATTATAATTAAAGAATATTCATTACACTTAGGTACATAAAAAAGGAGAAAATAGATAAAACTTAGGTCACAAATTCCAGGGACAAAATAACTTACTATATATGATTTATCTCTCTCTCTTTATTTGACCTTTGATTCTCATATAAACTCTACTATAAAACATAATTAATTAGTCGGCCTAGTTAATATTTTTTTAATATATTGAAATCAAGGTCACATCACTCATTGAATATACTCTGATACAGTTTTGCTGCAAAGTTAAATTATCATCTTAAAGTAAAATCAATGCAAATTATAACATATTAATAATTTTTGTTGGTGATTAGGCGTTAGCGTTTCTAATAAACTAATTATTTTACTTCTCACTTTATATGTAGAAAATATTGTGATAATAAATAGATAAGATTTTCATGGCTATATGTCTTTAAGTAAACAAAAAGAAGGAGATTAAAAAGTAATTTTATAAAATTATGTTGAAATGATTTTGTTCAAGCTAGGGGTTTTTTAGTTCCTAATTAAAGTACTGTTAATTATTTAGTTATTAAGTATGTTATTGTTAATTCTGAAATGTGCTAAATCTGAAAATCCATGTTGCAAGTGAGCAATAGTAACTTATGTAAGTAGAATTGATATCTCAATAAGTAGAGAAATAAAACTAACACTGGCTGTTAACACATTGTTCTATGAAGTTTATTTAAAAGGTTGTTGACTTAGTTAGTTATAAGCAATATAGAGAAATAAAACTAACACTGGCTGTTAACACATTGTTCTATGAAGTTTATTTAAAAGGTTGTTGACTTAGTTAGTTATAAGCAATATTATACATATATATTGGTATTTCTGGTCATTAAAAGTAGGAGAAATATGCATTTCCTTATCTTTTTAATGGAGTATTGTCATTTCTACCGACACACTTCTAGAATTAGCATTTCCGTGGATAAGTCAAAATAAAACTTTAAGATTTGGAAAAATTTACAAAAATCAAAAATGAACCTTGACCATATATATATAATTTTTATTAAACAATTACATAGTACGTTGTTCTTTTGTTGTATTTAAATTTAAATACAGGGTGCGAGAAAAGGTTTATCTCGACAACAAAGACATTTTTGAGTTCAGTAAAAGCCAAGTATGCGGTTTTGTGAGCATTAGCACTAGAATAGTTCTGTCTTTGTGGTTCATAATATTAATAGAGTTTTTTAAGAATTGTTTAATATACAAATGATGACAATATATTTGTATGATTTCCATGTTAATCCTAGCCTCTCTAAATTAAAAAAAAAAAAATAATAACAGAAAATTTATATTTTTTATTTAAAACAAGTATATAAATTGTAACATTTTCTAAGCTTCCAATAGCCTAGATTGTTGTAAGCTATAAAAAAGGATAAATATCGAGATATAAATTAAAAGATATAAAGCTCTTTTTGAAATGTATTTAAAATAGAGGGAATTTATAATTTAATTTAATAATCCATAAGATGGAATCTTTTGTAACTTTATAAATATTTTCAAAGCCAGATATTGTGATAACCTCGAAATTTGTTTCTTGTTAAATAATGTCAAGGAAGATTATTGTTGTTATCAAATAAAATTATGGTTATAAAGGGAAGTAATTTTTAATAGTGCCAGTGTTTTAAAATGAAAATGTCTAGGTTAGATGATTTAGCATGTAAAGGAAACAGCTGTTGGAAATTATGTCAGCAAGCAAACAGACAAGGATATTGCAACCATGAATTTATACAGTTATATGAATGAATGAAATTGAAATGTTTCAAAATAGAAGCTTAATACAATTTAAAATTAAGTCATATCAAAAATAAGACAATTATATCTGACTAACCTATGGCAAATTAATGGTGATTTTAAAAATATAAACATTTTATTTACAACTGTGTTTGATACTAGTTAGCTATAAGCTAACACAATCTATGAAAAATAAAATAACAGGCCTTGCCTATTGTTGTAGCACAAATGCTAAAGAAAGCCTTTAGAGTTAGAATTTCCAACAAGGAAAGATATTTGAACAAGGAAAGATTGCTGAAAATATATCCAAAATAATCTCATATTGATTTGCATAAACAATCCTAATGGAATTAAAAGATTTATGAAAGTGAAATATTATGATTTTGATAAGATGAACGCTGAATTACAAATATAAGTAGATAAAATATGGTGAAACAAATAAGCCACTTGTAAGACTGCAGATTTGAAAGTAATGTCCAACTAATGACAATTGATGTTTAATTCAAATTTTGTATAATCTTTTAATAATTTGGAGACATTGAACTTCATAAATTAATCTAATCCTTATAGCCTACCTAAGACAGTTTAACCTAGTTTTGAATTGATTGTGACTAAAAACGATATATATTATAAATAAATTATATAAATTTTAAATGTAAAATGAAATTTGAGATTTAACTTTAAGTTGTTAGAATAGGAACATAGATTATGAAATTTATAACCAGGGTTAGGGTTATTAACACATTGACTGCTATGAAAAATTAACGATCTGAGCTGAAAAGCTGAAAATTATTATTATTTTTTAAACTTACTATTAGTTGTAGTTGTTCCAATTAGGCACACAAAAAGTTAATGGTGGTCCAAAATGACATCCTAGATGACTTTCTAATTCATGGACCGGGTCCGGGTCATGAGCACCACAGGCAACACAAAACGATTTATATGAAGTCTTAATTAGTCACAATTTACACCAAACCATGTAAAATGAATTTATATTAAGTCTAAATAGTCACAATAATCACAAAACAATATTTACATTATGTATACAATCTCTTCCTCACACAAACGTCATTTATTACTTGTTATTTCTGTGAAATTTGTCATAGCAATTCACAGGGCATAGTCCTGGTATGTCAGGGCAACCAGGACAAACAAAAGTTGATTACTTTTTTATACCTTCCCTGTAGCACTTTTTTCGTTATGTGGCTCCTTTCAAGTCACGCTCGTCGTTCTTTTCTGAGGAATGTAAATTACTTCTACCAGGAGGAGTATGCATTGGTTGTGCAGGTGGTCGTGGTAAAAGTGCTTCCAGTAACTGGAGACGGAAATCATAAAGAGTCGATTTTGGTCTATTGATTTACATGTTGTACAAATGAAAAAGTTGATGACAATCATTTGGATTACTTGTACAAAAATTTGTACCAGCGAAGACTTTTTTGCTCGCAAGGGTAATATGACATGAATTGGTCATCATCGGTCAACACCCTTCATATGGGTGTATTGTATTACACCACAGGCAAAGGTTTTTCTCTCGTCTGTCTTCTCCTGTTCGTTATAGATACCATAGTATTTTCAAATTGCGTTGAATTATAAGAGAATACTCTTTTGTCCTTCCATTTTCCCTTGAGAACACCTTCCGCATACTGGGCGACAGTCTGGCCTTTTTTAAAGATTGTGCTGTTCCCTAATTCTGAATTGTGTTTTTTATTTGCACAGAAAGTACAATTAGTACACGGAGTGCAGTAGGTATCATTACCAAGCAATTTAGATGCCAGAGTGAAACTGTTGTGAAAATTATCCATACACAAGGAGTGGCCACTCCGCAACATTACACTTATAAGGTAAAGTACAACTTTAGTTGTGAGTCCTTTTACACAGAAAATATCATTAGCTTCTAAATACATTTTGAATTTTATAGTCAGGCCTTTAGGTTCGTTGACTGAGTAAAGTTTGATTCCATATATATGGCGTTTGCCGTTGATATACTGCCCTAATAACAGGCGCCCTCTCCAAATCACCATTGCTTCATCGATTGACAGTTTTTTTGAAGGATAATAAATACTTGCCATTTTATTATTAAAATAGTCAACAATTTCCTTCACTTTTTCACATCGATCAGGATGTGAATCTTTAGCCGGGACACATTTTGAAAAATATAAACATCTTAAAATTAATAAAAAAATGATCTCGACTCATGTATTGTCTGAATACTGGAAGTTGAAGAGTCTATTGGTTTTCCAATATTCCTGAAGGCTGTTGAGTCGGGTTGTACCTGTGTGAAGAAGAAGTCCTAGAAAAACCTTCAATTCTGGTACATCAATATCCTTCCAGCGAGTGATGCGTGAATTCTCTGAAGTACTAGGCCCGCAAAACAAATTAAGAGCATAAACATTTGTTTCTCTGCAAATGAATTATAAAAATACATCATCCAGCAACAGATTGAACCAATCTACTATGTACACCTACTATGTACACAATCTTAACGTAATAATCCACAGTACAACAATGAACGAAATACAGACAAAAAAGCTTATATTTTGATGTTTTAGTGCAGTGATTAGCCTACTCAATCAAATAAAACACAAGATAAAACAATAAAAAAATATAATATATACACAATCAAAATATAATAACCACAGTAAAATCACTCCTCACTATAACACTGAGCGCAATAACTCATAACAAAAGCTGCCATAGTTGACAAAATGGTGCGAACTGGAAACGAAACATGAAACTAGGTCACTTGAATACTTTACCCAATGCTCACAACAAACTACCTGCTTCAAAATCTGAGCTTAGACTAAATATGAAACTAGAGAATGGCAATATGACCCGGATTGGGGTCCTACGCACCCAGCGCCAGACAGCTAGGACCCGGATCTGGGCCCACCGCACTCAACGTGTTAACCACATTATAGGCAATTTTAACATTGACACAAAATCACCAAAACCATTCAGGTTGTGTTTTAAAGTCAATGCCATCATCATAAGACTCCTCATTCTAAATTTTATATTTTTGTGTATCAAAACTGAAAAATATCTCAAGATAACATTCCCTGAATATGTATTGTCCTAATTTATGTATAAATGAAGTAGCTGATATGTATGTTACACTATGATCATAGTTACACTATGACATTAACTAATGGTACTGTTACTGTAATGTACATAATACAGTACTGGACTGCAATTAAGTAAAACACAGGGTAGGGCATGTCAATGCTCTACCCCTCCTCAGCCGCGTGGAAACTTCCACTGCCCGTGAATCATTACAAAATATGTCAGTCATGCAGTACGAAAGATCGCGTGAAAATTGAAGGCTCTAAAGCGGCAAATTGTTATTAAAAAAAATTTACCGTCCGGTCCGGATTTTTGTGATCTGAATTTATGAGAGTCTACTGTACCTGAAAACAAACAAAAACTTTGAAAAATACAAGTAATTCATTTGAAATATATATATATTAAGATCTTGTATGTGTATTAAATTTAGACAATTTAAAACAATGTTACAATTTTGACAAATCTACAAATTTACAATCAATACTAACATACATTTAATAATTCCATATTTATTTATTTTGTTATCAGCTAGGGGATTTTGTTCATTGTCACTACTTTTTACATTTAAGACATTTAATATATTTTTAAGTCTAAAAAATACTTTTTTAATACAATACATATCCGACATATAAAAAAGAAAATACTTAGAGATACCCGACCTATTCTTAGAGTTACAAATAGGTAGCCTTTAGTAACTTTTTTATCTAAATAATGAGTACACCATTTTTATACATTTTGAATTGTAAATTATTTAAGTGAGAGAGAGGATTACTCGATTGTAATCTTTAATAGGAGCAAAGTTAGAACCATTTGATTTTCTCTTAGGCTTAACTCAATACAGCCTATTACAGCCTAAGAAATGTATTAGACAAAAAGTATGTTCTACTTTTATTGTTTTTTAAAATTTATTAAAAAAACTTGTATATATTTATATCAAATTGTATTTTTATGTGTTTTTATTGATCTTTTTATAGGAAAATCAAAATAAAATGATTTTGAATATCATTATCAAACCTATAATTGAAATTTACTGTTTAACAAACTTACTCTTTATGAGATTTAATATTTCACCTTGTTTGAAAAAAAAAATAATAATAATAAAAAAAAAAAAATTAATAAATAAATAAATAAATAAAAGGGAGATTTTGAAGAAGCTAAGAAATATACAGTAATTACATCATATATACATTACAATACACACACATGCATATTGGGCATACTGGAGTTTTGAAGCTATAAGCATATTCATAGAGGTTTGGCTTTTTTTGTCATGAGAGAAAATTCCTTTTTACCTACAGAAAGTTTGCTTGTTTAGTTTCAATGAGCTTTAACAACTACTAAGCTTCTTGTTTGAATAGGTTCTGTAATAACAATACATTTTGTTCTTTTGTATACACTAATAGTCAAGTTAAATTTTTGTATTTTATACTCTCCCTCTCTCTTGAGACAAAAAACCAAGATTAAGCTTAACGTAACACAATATCAAATATTCCTCAAATGAAGTGAGTCTGGCTTTTAAATATATTTGTATATTTCATCATAACACTAGTATCACAAGCTGAGATCAACCAACAGATATTAAACATTATATCTCTTTATTAATTCATATGATTGTGTCAGTCTTAAATAAACCTATTTGATTGATGAATTTAATCTTTCCTGGATGTGAAAGTCAATTTTGATTATACTTCTATCAAAATAAATTTAAATGTATCAATGTCAAGTAGAGGAAAATAGTAATAATTTATGATCTTCAGTAAACGTCTCGTCATGACAACTACTATGATAGTTATATTTCAAGTATCTGGCCTCTCTCCAATCTACTCCTGTATATTTACTCCTTTAAAATTGAATAATTAAATCAAAGTTTCTCTCCCATCTCTCTATTCTTGATATCTCTAATCATAACAGGTAAATTAAAGTTATAGATGGGAAGTTAATGATTTCAGCTGTGTACATATTGTATTTATTTCACGTGCTAGGATGTGTATTTAGTCAACTACTATTTCCAGCTAAGAACAAGATGAAAAATCTCTCCCTTAAGTGCTAGCAAATTAAAACAATCTAACACAGATGAAATGATTGACTTAATTCACCAACAATAGAGCATTTTATGACAAAATAAATTAAATTAATTTCTATTTTTTGTATACGTCTTTATTATAGGCTTGACATCATTAAAAAAAAGGTGAAGTATTTGAAAAAAATAAATTAATACTCTTGATAAATAAAACGAAAACGTGTTATACTTAACACCACCTTTCCAAACATACAAAAAGAAAATATTCTTTGGGTTAGTAAGGTGCCTGTTAGTATTGCAATACCTAAATTCAAATTTGTTTTTTAGTGATGTCACTTATGCGTCCTAAACATTATTTGCTCACTCTATTCTATCTTAAATTATTACCTTCGTGTTGTAATGCTGAGTTATTTGAAATCTTCCAGCATAGATTGGCCAATTTCTATACTTGTTCTCCCCTTCTAGTCTGTTGTTGAAAATCCATATAAACAATCTTGTAAAAATTCCCAGTTTGGATAAATAGTATTGAAAGGAACCTTCAATATTTAGACCAACTCAACTATTTGTCTCTGGCATTATGTGCATTAGTTTCAATAACAAAAATATAATTTAAGTAAATACAAATAAATCTTTTTGATTTAAAGAGCATTAACCTTGAGTAGGTTATACACATTGTCCAATATAGACGGCCAACTTCCATGATATATGGAGCCTATAATGTGTTATTACCCTATTTTCAATTTGATTGGTATAGTTACATAAATAGTATAACAGCTTGTGGTTCACCAACTCCCTAATAGTAATCATGTCTTTTTAAAGCGGAGAAGAAAGGAGTATGTAAAAATGTAGGACAGTGTGATTTAAGATGTTAACTGATGATAAAATCGATTACAATAACTAAATATAGAAGTTGATATTCTATTTATATTTATGAATTACAAATTTTCAAAATAAGTCTGTTAACCTCATGGAGTTAGGAGTGGTCAATAGTAAAATTATACAAACTAGTAATACAGTAGACTCTCATAAATTCGGATCAAGAAAATCCGGACCGGACGGTAAAATTTTTTAAATAAAAATTTGCCGCTTTAGAGCCTTCAATTTTCACGCGATCTTACGCATTGCATGAATGACGTATTTTGTAATGATTCACGGGCAGTAGAAGTTTCCGCGCGGCTGAGGTAATTGACACACCCTACCCTGTGTTTTACTTAATTGCAGTCCAGTACTGTATTATGTATTAGTTAATGTTTCAGAGTGTAACAAGTGTTGTCGGGTATCGGCATGGGCCGGTAGCGATTGCATGTGCGGCTTATCACCACTCGTATTGACCCCTCGGCCGACTTATCTCCGACTCCGGGAAAATCCGGACCGGACGGTAAAATTTTTTAATAAAAATTTGCCGCTTAAGAGCCTTCAATTTTCACGTGATCTTCCGCATTGCATGAATGACGTATTTATAATGATTCATGGGCAGTGGAAGTTTCCGCGCGGCTGAGGTAATTGACATGCCCTACCCTGTGTTTTACTTAATTGCAGTCCAATACTGTATTGTTTATTATGTATTAGTTAATGTGTCAGACTGTAACAAGTGTCCTTGGGTATCGGTATGGGCCGGTAGCGATTGCATGTGCGGCTTATCACCACTCGCATCTGCCCTGCGGCCGACTTATCTACGACTTTGGGAAATCCGTATTTTTCGGAATCCGGACAGGCCGTCCGCCACAATAGTCTAGATTTATGAGAGTCTACTATATTATGATTTTACTTAACTGAAATAGATACATTGTATTTATTTGGATTTAATTTGACCCACTACCCTGGTGATCAGGGCTTGCTGTGTAAACAATAAATATAAGAAGTGAAAATCATAGGAGAGATAAGTGACAACCTATAAATAGCATAGAATGCAACTTATAGATAGCATCAACTATGTAAAAAAAAACAATTTTCTGTTCATTTTGATATCAGTGTCTTTAATAATACTAGATATAAAAAATACCCATGAAGTATGAAACAAAAATGATATTACTGGTAAGATTTATAGTCACAAATAACTATACAAATTATATTGGTTATTAAATATAAATTTATTTCTGTATTCTAAATATATATTATGTTCCTTACTATTTTAAATTCTTTTCATTAGACTTAATTGTAACATTACACAGTTTATTGTTATATCAATTATAAAAGTTTAAGAAACGCTGGTGTAATTAATTTTTTGTTACAGATATGATTTCCCAGCCAAAATTATTGTTTTTATTTATTCTGCTGAAAAGTATTCAATCATCGCAAGGTTTGTATTTATTTATCTTAGTAAAAATTTTTCCTGTAAATTAGTATTTATTTTATATTTTATGTGTGTTTTATTAAGCAATATATTAATTTAAAACTTTGCCATTGGATTATATGTATTCGTATTATATGCTAGTGGTTTATAGGTCCACTAAAAACATGGAAATGTGCAGGGTTAATAAATATTTTTTTGTAAAATGTTAAAAAAAAAAAGTTGTATACTGCTTATTTATAAATTATTTGTCTTTAGGCAATTTAAATAAAAATAATTTGGAATATATATTTTTTTATGAGTTCAGTATACATAAACTATAATATATTTGGTTTTGTTTGTTTCAAATAGTATTTTTCTTATACCACAAAATTCAGTTAAACTAATCTTTTTTATCTTTTGGTGAACTGTACCGCATATTTTGAATAAAGCAAATGGTTTGGGTCTATTTTTTAGACTGTTTTCACTAAGGGCACTAATTTTTTTAATATATCGAAAATTATGTTAGTTATAAAGTTTATGACACCAGGGGCCTTAAATATATAAGCTTATAGTATGAATTGTTTTATATGGAAAAGGCCTCTATTATTTTAATATTTTCCTTCATTTAAAGCTAACATAAAATTTTTTGTTTTCACTAAAACTAGTGAAAAATGATTTTTTATTACGATTTGGTCTTTGTATCAAATTTGGTAAAATACAAACAACAAGTGATCACTTATGTGCAATGTGTTAAAAACTAACTTCCAATTAACAGTTTTTTGGCAAATAATATGTTCAAGCCATTGTGAAAAATAATGTTTGTACTATATTTAATTATTCACAAGCACTGTGGAGAACTTAAAAATAAAGGAGATTGATTCCCTTATCATCAAGGTAAATTTAAATTAAGGTAACATTAAAAAAAAATTAATGAAATATATTCCGTTACTGATGTATATTTCAGTAACCATGTTACCATCATCGGAGGGTTAGCTAACATATAACTAAATATAACTTAAACTAGCTAATCTCTGTCGTACCATCCCCCTCCCCACCTCAGATGTACCTTTAGGTCATAGGTGGGGGGGGGAGGTAAGAATTATTGCTTACATAAACTTCTTACGAATTTGTCGAACAATCTAATATCGAACAATCTAAAATTAAGAATTACTTAGAAATGTGCATATTTAAACAAAGTTTTACTTTCTAAAGTAGTCGAACAATGCTAATAGAAAATGTTATTCAGACACCAATTCATCGGATTAACCTAATTAAATTTGATGTGTTTGAAATAAAAACGCATGTTATAAAATTACAACAATCTATTCACTTAAACTGTTTTTTCCATTTATTGTTTTAGGGAGAATACAACTGTTACGTTCAATTTGACTTTCAAATATGTCTTTTAAAATCCTTCCTATGGCAGTTGTCACATAGAGCATGATAATTGGTGCAGTTTCTTTTTTACTACTTTTTTTTATATTATAAAATTAAACCCAAATATTTATCCCCTCTCAATAGTTTATTTTTACAGAACTAGTTAACAGTTTTCTTACAGTATATGATTATGTTTCAGCCATATGGGAGCCCCCTTACTTCTCACAGCCAACAAACTCTTCAATAATTGTAAAAGAAATCAGTCAAGGTATAACTGCCATTGAATTTAATGAGGAAATCACACCACCATTTGTTATTGCCAACATCAACTATTCTGGTACCGGTAAGTTTTGACATTGCCATAGATTTGGTTTCTTTGGCAATAAACCTTTCTTTAAATATAAAAATAAATACCAAATGAATAAAAAAATATCTATTGTACATTATCATTGAATTTTATTATTAAAAATTATGAAATCGTTAACTATTTACCTTGTATTCCAACAAATCAGTTCATATTTTTTGCCGGAAGACACGTTTCAAGTCACAAAATACATTATTTTAGTCGAAAATAAGAAATATAAAGGAACGAAATCCAACTTAGGTTACAACTGCCTCTGTTAATATTGATACCTACCTTTGTCAAGTCAATCAATGTGTGATCACTTATTGAATCTCACATCGCTCGATATATATATAGTAGACGCCCTCTAGTTCGGCTTCGGTTGGATCGGCCGCCGGATGGTTCGGCCAGTCCTAGGAGGGTGAGTCATATCCGTCATGTCGCCTTGAATGTCACGTCACGTTTATCTTTTATCTTGAATGTTTAGTCTACTCCGGCCGTAGAAGTACAGTACTGTACAGTAAACTGTATGTCAGTTTAGTTTACGGGCGAGCTTGTAATTGGTCAGTCGCACTTAACCTGTGACAAACGGTTTGGTTATATGTAGTACGTCCTGTACAGTGAGATTGATTGATCTGTAATTTCGTGTGTGAATGTTTTTTGCTGTTTAGTATGTAGGACGGTTTTCGTGAGTGAACGTTGTGAGTAAGTGTAAGTTGTAGGTGTGCGAGTTAGCTTTGAGAAAAATGTTTTCTAAAATGAGTGAAAAACGTAAACATACGTTTGTGACAATGGAACAAAAACTCAGTATCCTAGAGCGTCTAGATAAAGGTGATATGGTCCAAAGCCGCTGCAACAGTTGTCAACGTGATGTTTATGAGAAAATGGCGTGACTATGCTTTCAAAAACACTCTTAATCAGAAAAAGCAAAAGAAAATAACAGACTTCTTTTAATTTTTATAGGTTATGAGTCAAGTAATACGTGTTGTACAGTAATTTTCTCAAATACATTTCTGGTTTATTTTTACAGTACATACTGTAATGTGTTTTTCTGTTCAGTTTTATCCTTAGTACGGTATCGGTATTTCCTTTTCATATGTGTTGCAAAAACGTATCTATGAGTGGCACAACATGACAATTCAACCAAGAGACTTCAAAATCTTCTCTTTAGTAAGTACATAATGTTGTAAAAATATTTAAACAACGTCTTTTGTTGATTCTTAAGCATAGATATTTTAAATTTTGATAGTACATCCGGATAGTCCGGCCATTTTGAAGTTCGGCCAGTGGTCCGGTCCCGAGGTGGCCGAACTAGAGGGAGTCTACTGTATACAACTAGTGACCTGCCGAGACCTAGTTCGCATCATTATGAACTCATATAGTGTAGTGATATTTAACCTGTCAAAAGACATGTAACGTGCATGCATCCAACGACACGCTTTTATCGGAACCTCACACAGCCAGGAATTTGCCATGACAAATAATATTTATATTTATAATAATATTTATATTATATGTTTCAATAATTAACATCGAGCGATGACACTTGACGAATGTAGTCATAAATATTAACGTAGGCTTTCATTATTAGCGCTGTATGTTACCTAACAACAGCTGGATTCCCTTGTTTTCAATGTGTTATTTGACAGAGAAAAAATATGTTTTGGGACTTGAAACGTATCTTCAGACAAAAAATTTGATCTGATTGTTTAAATTACAAGGTGATTAGTTCATAATTTTTAATAATAAAATCTGATGATAATGTACAATAGATATTTACCAAAACAAGAATGTAAACAATAAACAATATCATTGTGTGAAATTACTATTTATAAATTTACAAACAATTTATTCTACTTCTTTCAAAATTATTGTTTACTTATCTTAAGTAATGGTGAAGATATATTGAGCATCTTTTAAATATTTTTTGTTTTGAAAGGAATTTTATAATTTGTGGGAGATTTAATTTTTAGATACCTATTTATTGTGTAGAAAAAAGTCTTTATGTTTTGGCTATTACAAATGTTTAGATTATGGATATAAGCCCCACTAGTTAATTGATTGGTCGATACCAACGTATTTAGAAACAAAATGTATAAGATTTATAGAACAGTTATCTATTATCATAACGAACACAATATACTGGATATGACAAAAGTGGGGAAAATATTTGTTATCCCCTCAAACGCATTTGAAGATTTTTGCAATACATAATTTAACTGATTACCCATCTAAAACATATATTTGTTGACTCCAGAAATTTTTTGAGGCAACCATAAAAATAAATAAAGTTGAATTTTTCTAAATGCCAATATGAATGGTGGAATATATATTTTTTATACCATAATTGTAAAACGTTATGTGTCTATATTTTAAATCGAAAATTACACCGTAAGTGTATACAATTTCTTCTTTTTTTCTGACTATTTGCAGATATTAAAAAGCAATTTTTCACATTCAATTCAGGACTTATCCTATCACTTATAACACGTTTTTGCAAGCTCTAAATAATGTTTCTGGTGTCCTTTAAAAGTCGTGTGAATTTTTTTAATTATTTTAAAAAGTATATTGTAGCACATTTTAATAGAAACTATATTCTAAATGTAATGGTATAAATATTTTTGCAAATTGTATATGTTAAAAAAGTTACATGTAAACTTAATTGTAAGTTTTTTAATAATTTGCACAATCTGTATTTTAGGATTAAAAAAAAATCATTCTAAATTTGGGGACATTCCTATTCATTTTGTGGGTTTACAAAAAGTGTTTTAAATGGCAGAAGAGACCCTAAAATTGATTGCAATAAAACACTTTATGATATCTCCTTCTGGTCTAGAAAAAAAGGATATATTCCATAACTTTTAGTACATTTTTTGGCTTAAAAGGAAAGTGGATAACTTTATCACTAAACTTTTTTTATTCACAATATTAATTAATAAAATTAAAAAATTGTTTATTGACCTACAGATAGTGCAGCATGTTGATTATAACATTTTCACTTAAATTCACGGAAACTAATACTGTAAAAAAGTTTATTAAAGTTTCAAAAATATTTTTGGTATCCATATTAAATATCAAATTTATTAAAATTTTACTTACAATGATAGTTAGATTTAGATGGCAATTCTAAGTATCCTCAGACTCATAACTTTACTGGAGTAGATGTGGAAGAAAGTTCCTGTACCAGTTCCTTGTACCAGATATAACGGTATAAAAGTACAAACTGTCATATTAACTTGCTGAAAGAAGTTGTAATTACACATGTTCACATGTTCAAGAAAATAAATCACAATGGCTGACATCTAGTATTATTTTAAGTTTTAAAGAAAGTTCACAGAATTTTATTATCAAGTTGTAGTTTGTTTTATGATATTAGTGGTGATATTACTTTTATATTTAAATTCAATCTGCTAAAGCTTAAACATTGAGCAAACTTAACCATGTGGGTTACAACGTGGGTTCTATCCACTTCATATGTTAGACAAAATACATGAAACACTTCCTGTTAATTTCATTAAATTGAAAAATTTGTTTTACAAATTTTTTTTAGAATTTTAAATTGATTGAAAATATTTCAAATTATTTGTCAGAGATTATTTCAGGAAATTTTAAATAAATTCACTACCGATACTATTCAAACAATGTTTCTTTTGGTTTGTTGAGCCTTGCTCAAATTTGTCAATTTATCACAAATTAATAACATCCTAGTAACTTTTTTTCTGATTAGATATTATACTTTACTGTTTTAGTTGTTATAATATTTATGAGTTATGAGTAAATTATTTTTTATAAAATTCTGGTTGTACAAAATAGTTCGCCAGAATTTTACACAGGTTAATGTTCCATGAGATTTGGTTCTTTTAGAATTTCGATAAATAAATTACAGATTAAAGAAATACATTTTACAAGTCATTTTTATGTTAGAAAATTAATAGTTATAATTTAAAACAGATCTTAAACTTACCTGGTTTCATGATAGACTAAGCCGTGTTAGGCTGCAATGTCCGGGAAGTTCAAGCTAAGGAATAATCAGTAGAACAAATTAGGAGTTAATTGGAACATAATAATTAGCTGTATACTGATTAAAATCGTGGTCTCTGTGGCAATAAGATTGAAACAACGCTTTAGTCTGTTTTATCAAAGTTGTCCGTTTGCCTATAATAGCTTATCTATAATTTATGTAATGTTCATAGAACATTACCCTTTGTAATAATTTAATATATCCTAAGTTCATTTCCAGAAAGAAAAAAATTATAAGGAATTATTTTAGTTAATTGTTATTAATTTTCTCTTCTTTAGAGATCAGATTTTGTTAGGCAACTTTTTTACCTAATTTAGTATAAATCATCGAGGTTTACATTTACTTAGATATATATTATTTTATATATATAATAAATATTGTTGCAAAAATCTCAGTTAGTTGTTGATAAAAAAGTGAAAATGAAAAATATTTATATATTTAAATATAGGCTAAGCTCGCTTTGATTGTCCCTACAGCATACATCATATTTAATTAAAACAAGCTTTTATTAACAGAAGTTCATTTTTGTTTTTTGTAAATTATTTCTATACTGTAATATTTGTTTACTTATGAATTTGGATCTTCACATTTTACAAAATTTGAACGTAATACGAAAAGCCGATTTTCAGAAATTATTGATTTCATAATATCCTAATATCCTTTTTTTACCAATAACTCGCAAATCAAAATTTTTGGAGAGATGGCTTCCATTACAGCCATTTGATCTGTAACACACTGCACATACGACAGACCAATGTAATTCCAAAAACCACTTTATGGACTCAAAACTCAAAGGACCTCTGGTTTAGACCTTGAGATTGATTTTTTAACTCATTAAATAACTTTCTCTATGCTGCCTATATATGAGAAAGTATTTATAAGTCACATTTATAAGAAAGAATATTTAGTTCACTTTACAAAAAAAAAAAAAAAAAAAAAAAAAAAAAAAAAAATGAAATTGGTTAATATTTGAAGACATTTAACCAAAGTATGTTAAAGATCATTGAAAAATACAAAGAAAAGATTTAAAATTACATTCGTAAGATTTGTCTTTTGTATAAAACTAAAACCGATATCTGTAATATTTGTAACTGTATTTTATCTTAGGAAATAAGTCTCTCATAGCAAATTGCTGTATTTTAAATTGATACAAGCTGTGTCTCCTATTTGATACAAGCGAAAGACAGCAAAATAATTAATTTGTTTTGTTTTTCTTGTTCTTTTAACAGAAGGGAATATACCAACTATAACAAATGTCCAGGGAGATGGTACCAACAGCACTCTCGGGATCCTTGCACAACTATCAACAAGTAATCAATGGCAGCTCATTGTGACCATTAAGCAAGACTTTGAATCAAAACTTAATTTTTATATTTTCACAGTTACAATAGGCCAAGTTAGCACTGATGTGGAAATAGCCATCGACAACATCCATGACAATGAACCTACAATTCAACCAAATTCAAAGACGTGCCACGTAAATGTAAGTTTAAATAAAACTATCAATAAAATGTATACACACTACAAGCTTCCTGTTTCGTTGAAACTACCAATGATGTATCCTTCTTATTGGCCCAATTGAACAGCCAATTGGGTCGCTTGATAGGGAAGTAAGTCTATATAAGCATCTACACAAGTAGGAAAGGTGGTATATAATGAGTAAAAATCTCACACTATTTGGAGCTTGCAACTTAGACCCATTAGCTCTGCAAGTTCCACAAACAATTTTTAGAAGAATTTATTAGTCTTGTTTAAGTGTTCACAGCAACGATATCAGACTCCTCAAGAAAGTCTTGAAACATATTATCAATATCGTGAAACAATACCAATTAAAGATAGAAAAGAAACATCATACAGCCTAGAAATCCAATTTTAATATTGAATACAATTGCTGTTAAATCTTAAAGTCGGTATACAGAAATTACTAATCTATATGTGTAACAGAATTTTTTAACTATGTTTTTAGTTAACAGTTATTTTGTTTTGAATATGTTGTGCTTTTGCAGATCTTTTTTAATAGTTATACTATAATTAACAAATATTATTGTTTGATCCCCCCAAAAAAATAAAAATTTTGTTTAACCATAAGTCGCATAAGTATTTGATTGAAAATAAGGATTTAAAGTTAAATCGTTATGAACATGTCTAGACTGGAGCAGATATATCAGGTGAGCCTGAAGTTATACAGCCATAAATTCAAAAATATATTGTGGTGGGAAATTTGGTTTCTTGCCAGCGGGAATGCTTGTGTTGGTAACGGATGACTTTGTGAAAGACATATAGCATATGATATTCAAGCATTATCCCTCCTTTTTGATGTCAGTGGTGAGTTAGCGGTGTGCAGGCAAACACACGTTTTTCCTAGGCTGAACGTGTGTTCATTCTTAAAAGTTATTTTAAATTGCAATTAGTTTTAAAATGTCAGGAAGACTTTAGGGTAGCTTTTCCTGAACAAGGGTGCTTAATAAATCAATGATTTCACACATAGTCGCTTGTTTTAGAAATAGTTGTAGGGTGAATTGATTGTGAACGTTCCGGCTGACCTTCGGTGTTAAGGGAAAAATACTATATTACTGTCAATGGTTTTTGTGTTTTATTCGTAACAGTATTCGGGTGTTGAATTATGTTTCTACTCTGATGAAGCAGGGTTTCATCTAAGTGGCTATGTAAACAGTCAGAATGACAGATATTGATTGAAGTTCAGACAACCCTCACGTTTTACATGAAAACCCGTTACATTCACAAAAGGTTGCAGTTTGGTGTGCAATTTCACGAAAAAGAATTGTAGGCCCAATTTTTTTCAAGGAAACGATAACAGCTGAAGGTTACCAGGACATAATCATGCAATTCATACCATTGCTAGAGGCTGATGAACGAGACTGCTGGCTGCAGCAAAATTGTGCCACAGCGCACATAGCGAATACCAGAATGATAATGTTGTGCAAGTTTTTTGGGGGACATATCATTTCATGTAGACTTTGACCACCTAGATTTATCTCCCCCTGACTTTTTTCTTTGGGGACATATGAAGGATAACGTCTATAAGAACAACCCTCAGACAATCGACCAATTAAAGCACAATATTGAAGACAAAATATCCTACATAAGTGTAGCGACTATCCAAAAAGTAATAGCTAACTTGAAGAAAGGTATTGAGGAGTGTGTTGCAGCAGATGTAGAACATTTCCAGCATCTATTGTGAGAAAATTGTGAAGACATTATACATTACATTAATAAAGATTTTTTGAGAATATTAATTACTGGGTTGCGTAACTTTTGGCTCACCTGTTATAATGGGAACCAAAGTCTACTAAATTCTTAATAGTGTTATATTATATACTTGAATGTTTTGTTTTTATTAATTATTTTCCATTTTGGAAAAATAGCTATTGTAGAAATGTGACTATAATCATGATTCCTATTATACATTTTGATGGAGTCTACTTTCTTTAATTAAATTCATTTAAGAATACACTGTCGGTTTGTTCACCTTTATTTCTGCAAGTACCAGCTACCGTGTTTTTGACCGTAAGGTTCTCAAAGCTGATTCTGATAAATCCCGTTGATAGTTCCGAACAATTAATCTCTTAGTCAACCAACCAACAAGCAGAGCCTCCGGCTGTCACTGGTGGTCTCTTCAGTATTGGTCAATCAATGAGCAGGTCCTCCGACATCATCGTTCAATTATGACTGACCCTCTTTTTAGGTCATAGTGGTGGGTATATATACCCTGCCTGGTTAACGAACTAAGTATTTTGTCTAGAGTCAGCTATTGTGACACTTTTGATATATTGTATTTCACAATAATAGGCTGCCTTCTGTGTATTGTCTTGAGATTTAGAATAAAAAAAATATTTGATAGTTTTTATAATTTTACCAATAACTTATTCTTAACAATTATTCCTAACACTAGCAATTTAGTACCTTATCTAACTAGCACTCTTAATTCCTAAGATATTAAGGAAAATAGTGTTGTTGTTTTTTTTTTTTTTATATAGGTTTCATGTGAAATAATAGAATTTAGTATTCTTCTACAACACCATATATAATATAATAAGCTGCATATTATGTAAGCTGCATTTGTAGACTTATATTATTTAATACACTATTTTTGTTTTTAGGAAAACTTTATTGGCCTGAGCTCTTGTAAGTTTTTAATACAAGATGTGGATGGAAATGTCACCGATCTCTCTGTTACCGTAGATGCCGTGAGTAAATTTTGAACTTCTTAATATATATCAAATACATAGTCAGGCCTTTGTAAATACTTTTAAATACAAAAATAAAAATTATTTTCCAATTTTGCATTAACCTTCTAACAAATTTGATGTCTCTAATATAATTGTTTAAATAAAGTTGTGCAGATATTGTTTTTCAGTTTTTGAAAGTGGGAACACCAAATTAGTTCAAGGTAGTGGTTAGAATAACCAGATCTTTCAGAGTGACATTATACAATACAGTTCAAGTCCCAAATCAGTCACCAGAACTTAACAATGGAAATGTCTTTCAGTGATCGTAATATAAAACACAACCACAAGGAATAAGAAAGTAAAACGTTTGGTTTATTGATTAGGAATTTTTGTTTAAGTAATATCAATACTATTGCCTATTTTTATATGGCTTCATACAGTAATTTGTAGAGTCTCTGTTTGAAATTATTTGTTAATGATGGAAGTTCAATTTTATTATTATGCATTTTTCGGACATTTGCCATCATTTGTGTGTTAAAAATCAAAACACGACGTTTCGGGAATAAGAATCAATTCCCATTATCAAGTGACTAAAAACTAAAGAAATATGAAACTAGAAACTAAGCCTATGTAAGAAGTAAAATTAAATGTGAATACCACCAACCTTAATATCTAAGCATGCATCCCAGAGCTAAAACTGAGAAGTCAAAAAATATTTTGACTTTTATTCAAAGTCAAACAAATAATATAAGTCTTGTTATTATATTATTTGGCCGTACCGGCCCTATTCCTTGGGATTTAGGCAGGCATAGCAAAATATAACGGCACTAAAATGAAGCAACGAAGAACACTGAGCAGACGTCCTCCCTCACTCGTGGTTAGAACACTACTCGTCGTTATCAAGTTCGTTTCTCGCATACCGGATAGAAAAAGGGGAGGGGGAGGCTAATGGTGCCTAAATCACCACAAACCAATTTTTTTAATCCATTTCTATTTTAACAAGTTTTAGTATGGTCAGGTAATGAATTAAAAAATTTTGATGGTAAGTAGGCATAAAATCTTTTAAATATTGCTAAGTTAGGTTTGGGCTATCTTATTTCTAAGTGAAATTGTTTGAGGTCCCTATTTTCAACATGAGTTCCAATTCTTTCAAAAAATATTTGTAATACTTTGTAAATAGATAAATTTCTAAGTGGTATTATTTCTAAAATTGAAAGAGGGGTGGAAATGCTAAATCTGCTCTATTGAGGTATTGTTCTAATAAAGTTCTTTTGAAGTAAGTAATCATTTTGAACCTTTTCAAGTAAAGTTTGCTTGTATTTAAACAAGAACCTCCCCATACCAATATTCCATACCTAATTTAGAATTAACAAAAGCTCAATAAATAGTTCTCAAAACTTGTTGATTACAAACATTTTTAACATGTAAAATATACTAACATATTTGATATTGCTTAGGTAGCAAACGGACCTTCCATTTTATCTTCTGGTCAACATAAAGACCTAAATATTTTATTTCTTTTAGTTGCTCTATCTGAGTACAAGTACAGTTTTTAAACAGCAGGATGTTTCATGATATTTTATGGAAGATAGAAAATGAATGAGTTTGGTTATGTTAAAAATTATACACTTTGTTAAAATTATGAAGTTTTCTTCTTTAGAATTCTACAGAGTTTGAATTTAAAATTAGATTAAATTTAGTTTATGATAGTCATAAGCTTTAAAAATTTGTGAAAGTTTTATGATTTTAGGGCTATCGGTGTGATTTGAAAATTTCAAACAAAAAAAAAAATCAATATTGGCACACAATATTCCGCAAAAAACGCCATATTTTTTTCAAGACAGGCTTTCAGTTACTAAGTCTTCTCAGTTGTAACCACTGACATGTGGTGTTAGTATTTGGTGTATTCACATGCACACAAAGCTTTATTGTCAAGTAGGATGATAACTTGGTCATTGAAACGGTTATCTTGGACAAATAAAGTGTGTATTATGTGAAATTGTGTTTTTTTAATTTTGTATGTAATAATTAAAATTTATTGTAAAATGATTATATAATTGTAATATGAATTTTTTTAAATGTTTATTCCAGGGAGATACAAATAAGGGGATATTCAGTTTGAATACAATACAAGCTGACAGCAGCTATAACATGACTATGGCACTTAATGTCAATAAGGCATTGGATTATGAGACTCAAGACTTATACAGTATCACGATAACAGTAAAGGTAATTTTTTTAACAGAACTCCATTTGTTTTTAATGTTTTTGTTTCCAGAGATTAATTTTTCAATTCTGAATTAAATTTAACACTAGTATTACCAACTAAATGTTTAAATTAGTAGTATGCAAATTTTGAATGATTCAATTCATGTTCAGTCCAGTTAACATTTAACTCAGGATTTAGGAAAAAATTTTCTGTTTGTAAATTGAACTTCAGTTTTTTAAATTTTTTCCAAGATATTTGAACTTATTATAAAGTGCCAACGGTAAACATTTTGATTTCAGTAAGTCACTGATCTTTTCGCTCTTGTATAGGGGTGATTCTCGGGATCCTTTTTCTGACTTCAACTTTAAGTAGGAACAAAGTAGTCATTCAGTATTAATTAAACAAGATACTGTATTTTTTGTATTTCTCTGTAGGTAACCAAGTTATTGAAAAAAAAAAAAAAGAAACAATATTTAAACGACATTTTGAAATAGTTAAGGGTCACATTCAAATTTTTTATGCAGTTCAGAAGTGATAGATTTTATTATTTTTATTAAAAGAGTTATAATTCAATAGTCAATCTTGGGTGTTTTATACAATTACAAAGAAATTATTTTTCCTGTTTTTTGTCAATAACTTGGTTATCATTTGATTTAAAGAAAAATTGTAAAACTGTTTTATTTGTCATTAAAAAAGGAAACGTTTTGTCTCTTGTGAAGGTTTTGTAAAGTTAATGATTTTGGAGATATTAAATATTTTAAACAGCAACTATTTTGAAAATATAGAAAATAAAGTCTTTATTTTCAGTGCAATTATAAAACGTAACATACAAAATGTGTATACCAAATCTAAACTCAATATCTATTTAATTTGTAAAATTATATTTTGTTGTTGTAATTTTATATTTTGTCATTAAAAAAGGAAACGTTTTGTCTCTTGTGAAGGTTTTGTAAAGTTAATGATTTTGGAGATATTAAATATTTTAAACAGCAACTATTTTGAAAATATAGAAAATAAAGTCTTTATTTTCAGTGCAATTATAAAACGTAACATACAAAATGTGTATACCAAATCTAAACTCAATATCTATTTAATTTGTAAAATTATATTTTGTTGTTGTAATTTTAAAGAAAATGGCGGATATCTGAATCTAATTATTTTTGGAAAAATGTTTATTCTTAATTTTTTCATTATCCTGTATATATATATATATACAGGATAATGAAAAAATTGAAAAAATATATATATATATATATATATATATATATATACAGTAGAACCCCTCAAACTCGACCCCCTCAAACTCGACATTCCGTCAAACTCGACAGGGCCAGTGACAAGGAGCATGGGATTTCCAAGGTCATTCACTGCATTGTTTTACGCCATGTGCGCCTGCCAGATGCCCGGAGGTTGAGGCTTGTTACTTTTGTTTATACAGCTGTGAGGGATGCTCCTTTGTCTAGCCACTTTCTAATCCTACTGTATAGTAGAGGCCAAAGTTAAAGATAAAGGGTCCAGGTAGACCAGGACAGCCCTAAACATTTGTTGTCAAAACATTCATATTGTTGTGAACCCAAGCGCCTAACCACCCGGATGCTACCGGTCATTAGCACCAATTCCATTAAAGTAAGCGGCAAGTCTTTTGTCATAACAATTCAACGGAGCGTCGTAGAACTATGATTCAAGTTTTGTAATAAAGGTCTTAACCATGTGAGAAAAATGATCCGACTCTTAATTATATGCGATCAGCAGTTCAATTTATAGCATTTGTATTGGACTGTGTTTGGTATGGACATTCTTTTTCTTCGGCGACTTCGAGATGAAGCTGCCAGACGTCCAGTCGAAAATGAAAAACAAAGATCAATCAAAAGTTTTTTCAAACAATGCTAACTTTGCTCTAATGTTTTTTTTTTTTTATATATAAAATTGTTTTAATCTTTAAAAATATTTAATGGACTGTCTGTTTTTTACTGTAGACTTTACTGTAAATTTTATTACAGCATATTAGGATAGGTCTTTTTAGTTTACTAAACCTATTGTACAAGGCCAACACTTTTTAAATCTCATTTGACCGATCGATAAATTTAATTTTAATGTGTGATTAAACACACTATTTTTTTGTTGTTAGGCAGGGACTTTTTTGCAATAAACGTTTAATCATTGATAATCTATAAATGTACAGTTATTTAAAATAATTTTGAGTATTTGTTGCAAACCTAACCATTAAATACCAAAGTTCCCTAAAACTCGACAACCCCCAAACTCGACAACCTTAAAGTCCACATTGTGTCGAGTTTGAGGGGTTCTACTATATATATATATATATATATATATATATATATATATATATATATACAGAGTGGCCTGTAAGTAAGCTGCCAAAATTTAGGAAATGATTCTGTGGGTCAGAATAAAGAAAAAATTAAGAATAAATACATATATATATATATATATTAAATTTCCTAACCTAACCCTGTAGCTAGTTGTGCCCTTGTAATAAACCCTACCACCGTCCTTATATTACTCTTAATAGGAGGTCAGTTGCAGTTTCCTTAGAGGTAACAAGAAGTGGAAGTTTACTCATTATATTTTCAAACCTGAAATGATCCTCCACCTCTTCTAGTACTCTTTCCAAGACCAAGTGCTGAAGACTTTCATAATCACCTTCTTGGGTATTCAACAGAATGACTGATCCTGTGAGTTGATGCTTTGTTACTTAGCATTCATTACCACTAATCCCAGCATGTCCAGGAACCCAACAAAGTGTTGCATTGTTGAGTTCCCTGTTTTGATGTGGTTCTGAAATGATCTCAGACTGACTTTGACCTAAATTCGTTACAATTCAACGGACTGTCTGTATAGCTACATATAACCTTATCTTTGTATCCAAGTCTCAAGTTTTCTTGGACACATTAAGGTATAATTTCTGACTGTAATACGTTTTAGTAAATTCCATTGGATAGACATGTACAACAATTTACTTTGTTTCTCTGAAATAATGAATCATGTGTTTTTTATTTGTTTTTAGTGCTCACTTGGCTCAAAATCTCTGGAGACCTCCGACATTATAATTGTACAAGTTGATGATTTACCTGATGAACCTCCAAAGTGGACTAAATTACCTTCTGTAGTTACAATAAATGAAAAAACATCAGCAGTAAGTTCAGATGATATATTTAATTTTTATTTCAATTAATGAGGCTTAGAGGAAAAAATAATTCTGAGCACTGGCAATGAGATATGTATTAACTAAACATAACTTCCTGTTGATTGTATAGAAGAAACACTCAGCTGGTTTTTTTAAATATTATAAGGTTATCAATTTGGACATTCCAACCACTATTAGTTTTTACTAAAAAATATTATATCTAATTTGTCTTTATTTTGTCTGTTTTATGATGAATTATTAAATAATTTAGTGGAGTAGTTACCATTTTGAAACAATTTGAACAATTTACCTGTCAAAAAAACTTTTTCAAAATATTAGTATGTAAACTAACCATTATACCAAATTTGAACAAAATCTGAAAAAAACAATATTTATAACTTATTTAATATATATTTAATTATTATATATAATTTGTTTGTAAAACCGATGCTAGAGTGTTTAAAATGATAGAATCACATTGATATCATCATTATTGTTCAGCTTTGTACAGTAGCACCATTGTCTAATAATTTATATGGCTTTCACAAGGTTTGTTAATATATTCTATAAATGCTTTGGATATAGATTTGAATTTTGGTTTGGACAAAATTTTGCCTCTTTTAATTTTAGTTTTTAACTTTAAAAAATTTAAAATTATTTATAATACTATAAATGACTTGTAATTGTAATTGGTTTGACAGTTCAGCTTTAAATGCTGTGTCATGTCCCAAAGACAGTTATGTAATAAAAGTAAGGAAGCTTCAAAGAGATGAGTATTACAATTTGAATGGTTCAATTGTTAATAATCACAGTATAAGACTGAAGTTTACAGATTCAAACTCAGGTATGATTTATACTTTGTACATATTAAACCTTGTGACACACTTTATATTGATTGTACGAACAATAGTTCCGTTTATTTGATCTTATTTGTCCACACTACAATTAAAAAGCATTAATTTATTTTAAATTTACAGATTGTACAAGTAACAGCGATTGATGGAGATTTGGGAATAAATGCAAACATATCTTATTCAATTGTAAAAGTTTCAGGTAGGAATATATTCAGCTATAAATAACTGTTGTGTTGTAGTTATTTGAAAGAGTTGTAATCAGAATAAATTAAATAATAAACTTTAGTTTATTTAGCCTACTAAATTCAAAATACAAAAAGGAATAATACAATGGATGGTTGACATTAGATATGTATTGATCCATCAGGGACTCACTACAGTGTGTACAAGAGGCAATCCCCTCAGGCCCAAGCAGAATCTACACATTTTTTCATGTAGTCTTGGGTTCGATCGCTCTCTTTCATCTTTCCTATCAGGTCTCTCTTGACCAAATCGTGTTCTTTTTCGACTCTAATGCTATTAGAGTATTCAAGGGCTAGGAGTTTTTATTTTATGTTCTTTTCTTCCTTACTGATAAGGTGATGATGTCTGAGAAGGTTTTTGCCTCAGAGCAACAAGAAGAAAAAAATATGTATTATGTTTACAGTTTTCTGTGTGAAATAACAATGGGAAAATTGATTCATATTTGTGGAAACTTTGAATAGTGAACCTGGAGTCACACAATAAATTGAAAAAACTGTTTGTGATTATAATGTTAATAGGTACACTGGTTAGGCTAGGCTTATAGTTAAATAGCTAATTTAATATGTAAGTACCAATTTCAGTATAAAGATGGACACACCCCAAGGTAACATTTTATTTATCAAAACTTACAAAAAGGATTTTTGTTTTGACAGCGGCATGAATTTTGTGATGTGAGACGGTGGTGTCTCGAAATGATCACCGCCCTTCGTTTCACCGCAGAATACTACATGAATTCAAGGAAAATATGTATCAATATGCTATCGAGCAGTTCCACAATGTTGTTTATTTCTCCAATTTTTCAATGCCCAACATTCTTTATACTTGTTGTGTGTTAGTGCTTGTTTCAGGATCTATAAGATAATATTGACCTTAAAATGTGTAAAGACAGCCCTGTTAAGTTCTTCCCTTTTTTAACCTTCCCAACAGTCAGATATTATTATAGAATCAGACTCAATGTGTTTAAATATAGCTGCCATTAATCTTTGAGCTGTATTGTTTGGTGCCTTGAGTAAAAAACGAGCATTTGCCTCCTGACACAAACCACCAAAAACTCATTGCGAAGAAAATTTGCCTGGTATTATTTTTACTTTTAGTAAATAGGCTTTCATCTATTACAACTGTTGTCACAACACCACCAATTTTGACTATATTTTGGTTTTCAGCGGCATCAATCATTGTTTTATCGGGAACATTATTATACTGTTTACAAAAATCAGTAGAAGTAAAATCCTCAAACTGAACAACTAAAGTAAAGAGAATTTTACTATCATCAAAACCAAGTACCAACTCGTAAGATGGTAAATCCCACAACAACATTGTACCGAAATGTACACACTATGATCAGGTGAACAACAATATTGAGCAAAAGTTAAACAACAATACTACACAAAGTTAGCTATTTAACTATAATAACCTGGCATAATCTATTTAACTGGTACATATAATGTAATTTTTATTATGTAAAATTTCACAGTGTTAAAGAGAAAAATCAGCTATTTCAGCCATTAGTTGTAAATTTAAAAGAACACATTCTATGTATATATTATGTTTATAATATATTTATTTAATTTTTAAGTAAATCAGATGAGATCTTCTTTTGAAATTAATTGTAATAATTACAGTTAGTAAATAGACAATATTCTAAGTTCTTATAGATGTTGTTTAGTTAGTGTGATGGATATACTATCACATCTGTACTAAAATCATAAACAAACAAAAGAGTGAGCAAAATTTAATATTGAGTTGGATTTCTTCTTGCTATGTGTTCTAGGTTACTACTTATTGCAATGTGTAGGTAACAGCTTGCTAAAATTGTACCAAAACTACAATAATCTTTGTTAATTAATTCATTTTCATAGTTAATAATGATACTGCTATAGTACATTGTTAGCTAATAGAACACAAATTAATTTATAATTCGTAGGTTATTGATAGTTGAATAGCATGAGCGTAATACTTCAATACAACATTAATTATTTTTTAAACTATATTTTAAGCTTGAATTATTTTCCTCCAAGAACAAAGATTTTCTTTTTCTATTTTGTTAAACTAAATCAAATGTTGGCAGCTCTAGATGTATTAATAAATGTGAAAATTTACTACTTCATTACATCAGATATGGGTTGAGTCTTTTCGATGTTCAGCTTGGATATTTTTTACGATTATCACAAACTTAAAATTTTCATGGAAATACATAATTAGGAATCAATTCTTTAAATATCCTTGTCTCTCTGTATAAGCAATTTATAATTGTTTTTGTTAATTGTGTTTTCAGAAAATCTTTCCACTTACGTAGATATTGACAATAGTGGACAAATAACAATTCAAAAAATTGATAGAGATGCAACAAATGTGGGTTCTTTTGTAATAACAGTAAAAGCATATGAATCTTTAAATGAATCGTCTAACATTAATGCTAATATAACAGTAATGATAGTAGATCTAGATGATCATGTGCCAAATATACAGCCAACTTTCTTAAATGCAACTATACCAGAGAGAAGACCATCTACTTTGAAATTTGACTCACAAATCATTATTAAGGATCCGGATTTGGTAAGCTTTGTATTTTTATCAACATAGTATGTAGGTGTTTTTAATTTTTAAAAAAATACTCTTTCACAGCCTAAACTTGACTGTTTAGTCGTTATGACCACAAAACCATGTAAATATTATTTATTAAATATTGTATAAATGATAAAATAATAAAACAATTTATTTTTTATTTTGTAACTTCCACTTTTTATTAGTCTAGCCGACCAGTGGTTTCGCCTGCTAAGGCATTGGCGAGGCTGTATTTACAGACTGAAGCAAACGAAAACCAGAGAACCTTAAAAACTAGATGGTGGGAGTTAGACACAATGAATGGAACAGTGGGGAAATACCCGGCCTGGGCAATGACCATAGGAACAATACAGAATGGGAAAACCAGTTAATTGTTTTAGGTACAGACAACTTTTTAAAGGTTTTACTAAGGGAGAATTATACAAATCTAATTGATCATTAATTAGAATTATAGTACCTTATTCTTTTAACTTCTATGCTCTACAAAGCATTCAATTTTCTACCTTTATTATCAAAATGTAATATTTTAAAATCTACACTCGAATTAAAATCAGACACTTGATGTATTCTTAAATGATTTGAAAAACTAGAATCATCATATCCTAACCGCTAACTTCTTTCATGTTCTCTTAATCTAGAGTTAAAATTACGTCCTGTTTGACCTACTTACAAAATAGCTGTCATTTAAAATCTCAAATACTATTGATATTTTTATTTCAAGTTGAAATGGAATGCTGTTGTATTTGTACCATATTTTATTGTTTCCACTGTCTGGTAGTTGTGGTACACACTTTAAAGTCTTACAATAATAGTGTGTGTTTTTTTATTTCAAATGAATTTTTTTTTAATCTGTCAATAATTACAGATGTTCGGGTGTTAGTAGTTTTGTTACAAGTGTGCAACCATCTCCACAGTTCAAACGGTCGAACTTTCATTAGTTTTTTACTACAAATGCCAAATTTTTGATTTATATATTTTTTGCTCAAAGTACTTTAATGTGCTCCTCATAACATTATTTGTCAAATTTTGTGTTGAAAAACATTTATTTGATCTCGGGTATTTTCTTTGAAATGCCTCGGCTAGCCTGTTTGTTTATAAAGCTAATATGTTCAATTTAATAACAAAAACTAGATAATCACTTGTTTTAGGTAAAACTTAAAGGATAACTTAATAGTAACACATTATTTGGGGTGTTGCTTAAATCTATATGGGTGATAGGCTTGAGTGAAAATATAACGATGAAGGATGACTTTACAATTTTTGAATGTTAGTAGGAATTAATTTTAAAAGTTAAAAGTTTAATTGAAGTATCAATTTATAATCTTTTATTATTATATTATAAATACTTATATTATTCCTATATTAAATTGTATCTGCACAAGATGTTTGTTTGAAGTTGCTATTTGATGGAGGTTTAATTGAAGTTGGCCACTTACCAAATTTGTTATTATTATAGTTACCAATTCTTCTCTTAACAATTTACTTGATACTGCTCTTAGGTGTTTTGGTTTGGTATCACCAGTTTATGTCTCTCTTGAAATTCTTTAGATAGTATTCATATATTTATAGAGCCTTTGTTAATGTTGTCTGGCTTTTTTGACCTCACCGACAGTACTGCTCTTGCTTTCTTTATCCTTCCTTGCTTGTATCAACCTCTTTTCTTGTTTCTTTTTCTTCACTTTCTTATTACATATCGTATCTTAGGATTAAAACACATAAATATATACAATGGATATATTTTTTAAACTATACAAGTTACAATTAATTTGTGATGGCAGAATATATTTATTTGGGTTTGATGGATGAAATGGGACATGAATTGAAATGGGCTTTGTGATGGGCAGTTTGAGGTTAGTGACTATTTTGGTGGTGGTCAGGGCCTTGCGGTTGATGATATGGTACCCTGAGGTGATAGTCTATTTATAACCTTGAATTAAAGGTATCATTATAATATATTTATTGCTTAACATCGTCAAGATTACTTAAATATACAATTTCAGCAAAGTAGCGATACAATTTGTCCAAAATTAAAATTTTTATCCTTTAAAATTCTTTTTGGTGGCTGTAAAGTTCAACTTTTTAATTATGTACCAGTTTTAATAAAACTCGTTTGTATCATGTTTTTTGGCTGTTTTGTCATTAGTCCTAGTGTTACTTATTAAGCTAAAATTAAAATTTCAAAATGACTGTATAGTAATTATTGAATTATACTTCCTATCTTGTTAATATCTGATTCTGCTTTCTGAAAGATAATAAAAATTACGTAAAAATATGTTGAAAGAAACCATTGTATTATATAACCATATACTAGAACTCATAATGAACCACCAGTGTTGGTAACATAGTCCAGTTTGTTGTCTTAACTTTGAAAAATAAAATCTCTTTGAGAAGTCTTGAGTCCAGAACTGTTATTTTAAATAACCTTGTTATTATTTTCTTACCATTAAAAACCAAAGTTGGTATCATTACATGCAAAATAAAAATATAAGGGAAATGTTTTTAAATGGCTTTGTTTTGGAATTTTCTATGGTTTTTTGTAAATTTCAATATATCTTTTATGAGGGCTAGCAAGAAAGCACCCCATATTGTACTAATAAATAAATACAAAATAATAATATTAATAAAATATATTTGTTCAATATATGTATATATTTGTATATATTTTTTTCTTTCTCTATTATTTCATCACACTTTACTTACTTAAATTTGTTACATCTTTCCGTTACAGCACAAGGTATTAAATTTATTCATATCAATGTCATACTTTGGTTTAAATTCTTATTTTAACAGAAAGGGAAGGGGGAGATTGATTTTTTATATTTAATAAAGGTTGCAATGAATTTGCAATTACATTTGTTTTGTCTCTTGTAATAATAAATAAAGGAACCAATGCACAATTTTGACTTGGTATAAACTGATCAATTTGCTTAAATTTATAGTTTGAAGCATAAATAATTAAAATTGTTTGCTTTAACTACATCAATAGTGACTATGTTGGGTAACTTTATTTAGAAGTGTAAAGTTGAATTCTTTTATGAAAAATGTTTAATTTGAAACATGGTTATTACATGCAATCAGAAAAGACGTATATTAAAATTATTTTATTTTAAGGATTTTTTACAAGAAACAGGGCTTAAGGTTTTTTAATAAATTAGGGAAATGTTAAATTTAATGATTCCCCCTGAAGAGTAATTACTTGCATTCAAACTTAAAAGATTTACTGAAGATCTAACGTTGTATGAAATCTGAAAAGCCTGAGGTTATCTCATATATAATTGCAATGTATTGAAAGTCAATTTTATGGAGTAATATAGAACTTTGCATAAATACATAAGGTATTTCAGTGTACATATTATGTTTGAATTATTATTTAATTTTTAGGATTCTATTTTCATGTTGCCCCTACCCCCACCTACAACCACTATTTTGCATTCTGTTTTAAGTTTGTTACTTCTATTGCGAATTTGAAGGGTATGGAGCTCTTACAAAAATATTTCTCTACTTGTTTTAAGGGAGAAAGTGGTTCATTCAACGTTGTACTTCTTTCCACCTCTAGCACTGAATGGAATGAAGCCTTTCAAGTAGTCCCAAGCTATGGATACCAATCTCTTATAGTCACAGTAGCTACAACAAACTACTCACTTTTGGATTATAAAAAAGAAAACTGGAGGAATATCATATTACAGGTTTGTAACTACTATTATTATGTATTATTGAACATCTAAAATTTAGTGAAATATTTTTAAATTCTTAAACTTTTGAAAAATGTTAAAGAAAAAATAGTTGACATATTTAAAATTTTAAACTTTTATAGCTTAATTTGCTTAACCATTATCTGATTTTGATAAAACAATAGATAGATTGTTTATGTCTTCTATTGTATTTGGTGCAATAATAATAAGGCCCTATTCGGCTACTTTTAACACATTGACTGCTAAATATTTTTGTGTCAATATTTATTAGTGCTGAAAAATTATTTTTTAATATACTTACCAATGTAGTAGAGAAGTCAAAATATGTCATTTGATAAATTCCCGTCCATTAGATTCATAAATAATGATGCCTTAATAGAGCGGTCGATTTCGGCCGGCCCGCACTGCCGCAAAGTCACAATGATATATATATATATATATATATACTTTTATTTAATACAGAAACACATATTACAAAGCTGTTATAATATGCAATATTATATTTATTGGAAATATGCACTATTTATACTTCATATACACTATGTACATCACCTCCCATCTTCCCTTTCTGTTTTTACCTATTTAGGGAGTGTGGTACTTTTCGTAGCATGCAACTGGGCACAAAGTAGGTTCACCAGGACACTGAGCACGTATATACACTGTTTTGGATTCTTTTCTTCCTTCCTGGAGGCATACTCTGCATCTAACCCTCACAAGTTGGCTTTTTGCATCCCTCTTCAATGTTTTAGACAGAACGTGAGCAGCATTGCAAGGCGCTCGAGCTGGAACTTGACGGTCTGGTTGGGGAAGAAGCTCGTCAATTACTTGGAGGCGGAAATCATAGAAGCTCATTTTCGAATCTATGTTGGCAAAGTTGTGAAGCTTGTATGAATTTACCATAATAATCTGGATAAAGTGTACAAACACTTTTTTGTACCATCGCAAAGACTTATGTACGATCGGGTAGTATGACATGAGTTGTGACATGGGTAGTATGACCTCAGTGAAATAAAATATTTAAAAAACTGCAGGCTACATAAACTAGAACTAGGGTATAACAGCTTTGTGCTAGAGAAGACAAAAATATGATTTATTACTTAAATAAATGTACACTGCACATAAAAAAGCAAAGGAAAACGGATGCAGCAGCGTCAAATTTAAAACCTCGCTAAAAAGCAACAACACTTAGGAACAAAAAACTGGCACCACCACACAACAGCACAAGTACCACACTACAGTGGTACAAAAAAAAAAAAAAAATGAAGCAGTACCTAGTAAAAATTGAAGAATTATAAGATCTATTCATTGACATAAAAATGTTTTGTTTGGTTTAACACATTCTTAACACAATTTTATTGCATAATGTATGTGTAAAGCCCACCTAGTACAGTACAAAAAAAAATCTATAAATTTATTTATTCTATCAGCAACAATGCAAAATTTCTTTCTTAATTTCTTCAACAACTATATTTTAATTTTTTAGTTGAGAGCTATAGAAGTTGGTAATAATACTCACATAGGGATAGCAACACTACAGATAAGCCTACTACCAGTAAATGATCGTTACCCTCAGTTTGTTAATCTGCCTTATGAAGTCAGCGTTTTTGAAAACAGTAACAAAGGGGATGTAGTAGTAACAGTTAATGCTACAGATGAAGATTTTGGAGATATAATTAGGTGAGTGAAAAATATATATTTAAAGTATAAAATTCTAATCTTATGGAAAAACACTTTTGTAAATATGTATTGGTGCTGTAGGCATTAATACTTTTAAGTCAGAGATTTACCTGAATTTAATTATAAACATCAGATAACAGTTATACAGGGTATAAATAAAGGCTGTAATACTCCTAATATTTAGAGATCGGTAAAAAATTAAATTATCTATTTAAAATTAAAGTACATTATCTTTCATTTGTTGTAATTTTGAATTTTTGGCACCCATCTTGAAACCACTATTGTGAAACTAACTTCAATCTTTTAATTAGAAAGAGGGTCATGTGACATATCATTTAACATTATTTTTGTATTCTAAAAACATTGTCATAGTCCTTTATAAAATACCCCTTTTTTATTCTTAAGATATTATCTATTGATCAAGTAGTTGTCACATGGAAATAATAAGAAAAATTTAAGAATACTAATTAATTAAAAATTGAAGAAAGGAAATTTTTCTAAAAATAAATCATATAATTTAACAAACTGACCCGTGTGAACTGTAGAGATCACATAACAACAACTGAAATGTTACGATCAAAACAATTTTCATTATAAGTGTTCAAACAGATGTCAACACTCATTTCAAACAGATGTAAGTGGTATTTACTCATTACTCTGTCAGTAGTATCTCGGTCAATCTCGAGACTCTTTTTCTTTCACGTCCTCAATGCTGTTAGGTCTGGTCATACATTTTGCTCTTTAAATGTCGCCACAAAAAGTAATCTAATTGGGAGACCTGGAAAGACTCCCTTACGATCCTTGTCGACCATCGACCAGGGAACATTTATTCAAGATACCTGAGCATATTCAGCTGATAGTGCTATGGAACACCGTCCAATAAAACCAAGTGTTCTCTACCACTATGTGAGCATCGTTTTGTTCGCTAGGAAATAGCCCAATAATTACAGGGAGAATCGAATTTTGTAAAAGTTCTTAATTTGGCTCTTCATCTAAATTGTATTTGAATATAAATGGTCCAATGATTTTATTCTTCACAATACCTATACATTGACTTTTTCTGGTCTTTAGGTATAGCATTCTTGAATCCATTGGGGATTCTTCAATTGGGGAGACCAATAATGACAATTTTGTTTATTTACATGACTGTGTAAAGAAAAAAGATTTCTCATTAAAAAAATAATAAAAAAACTAGATGAGAAATGAAGGTCTCTTGTACATTGTTCCATCATTGCTTTGCAAAATTGAATCCTTTTATTGTTCTTACTACTTCATAAGGATGATATTTTTCAGTTTATTTATAATATTTTGAACATTACTTATTTCTTGTTCCATCACTATTTGTCTTTAGTTGAATGGTGATTTTCATGTATATTTAAAAGAACATCTCGAGCCTTATCTTCTGTGATCAATGTCTTTGGACCATGCCTAAGTTTGTCATTGATACTTCCAGTTCCATTAAATTTTAAATCAATTTTGCTAAGTTTAGACCATATAATCTGCAGATGATCTGAATTCAGTTGATTGAAGACATTACAGACCTCCTGTTGTGCTCTCTAATGATCTCCATAACCAAGAATCATTAGAATATCTTTGGAAGTTAAATAAATAATTATAAAAACAGTATCTACTTGTTCAGACACATGTACAGTTGTAACAAAGAATGGAGACTGGGTTTCTTTTATTACCAAATTTGATGCTGTTATCAGTAGAACAGAGGATGGGTTTCCCCAGTACAGTAGAACCCCTCTTAACCGGTCTAGTCGGGACTGACACCCGGGCCGGTTGCCCATTTGGCCGGTTAATCCGAGGTTCCCGTGAAAAATCGGTTTTCGTTCAAAGAAAGCTTATTTATTCAAGTAGCGCTAAGAATTATGCAATTAAAATGTTATTGCAACTCATTTTATTGTACATAAAGGTATCGTATATATTATGTTATGTATATTATACATCAAACATGAAAAGATTAAACACTACAAAGCTTTTTTACAGATTCCCCTCTGTCAAGTCTTTTGACACATTTAACCGCGTCTCAAACGAAACCAAAACACGCTTCAGAAAACTGAAAAGAAATGTTATATTTTCCATAATGTATACTAAAATGATTCGTGGAAAAAAAGCGGCCCATCAAACGTTTTTGTGGGTGTATGTCTGCTATACCGACGGGTGCCAATGCCGCGGTGTTTTTATGCCGCCGACAATAGGATACCGCTATCGACAAAATCGTTTGACTCGCCGCTGCTTTGGTGCCGCGGTGTTTTTATATCGCCAACAATGGGATACCGCTATCGACAAAGTCTTTTGATATCGCCGCCACTTTGGTGTCGCGGTGTTTTTACGCCGCCGACAATGGGATACCGCTATCGACAAAGTCGTTTGATATTGCCGCCGCTTTGGTGTTTCAATTACAATTTATTTTCGGAAACTCTCATCCAACCAGTACACTACGATATAGGCCGGTTAATCCGAGGACCGGTTAATCCGAGGCCGGTTAACAGAGGTTCTACTGTATTTACTTTGTTCAAATTTTTAGTGAGATAAGATCAGACGTAGCTACTTAACAACAAACAAAAACATTATCAATAAGAGTTAATAATTTGTATTTTACATTACATTCTTCTATTCTTCAACTTTTCTTATGTCTCTAAATGCCAACAACTCAATCAATGAATTATATCTTGAGAATGAAAAGGGATTGTAGCAATGTTTATATAACACAAATTCAAGGTTAAATGGTGTATCACCTAGCTCCTTTCCTATTTAAAATTTTTAAGTTACTTTCACGTTGGTGGTTTCAAGATGGCCACCAAAAATTCAAAAGTACAACATATGAAAACTAATATATTCTAGCAACCATGCGCTAACTTTTAAATTTAAATTTCTTACCGTTCTGTAGATATTAGGCATATCCCAGACTTCATTTACATTCTGTATATATTCATATGATGTTAAATGGTATAACTGTAATAGTATCAAATCATTATCAACAACATTAAATGAATTATAAATAGCTTAAAATATTTATTATTGTTGTCACAAAATCAACGGTGTCCATCAGCACAAAAGTAAATGGATAAAAATCACATGTTCTCTCTCACACACACAAACCTTATAAACAATATTTAATGATCTCAATCTTTATAAAAACTCCTATTTATTAGTTGAAAAAGTGTAAACGATTTATGATGATATAGTAGTTTATCTGACTTCACTTAGTGATTTTTATTATTTTTTTAAAAGTATAATTTGAAATTTAGTGATCGAAACCACTAGACAAAATTATTTCATATACTTTTTTTTTTTTTTTTTTTAATTATTGAATTTTTGTTGATTCAAACTTATGAATTAATCCATTATTATTCATTCTGCAGTTTTTAATAATCTCATTTTCATTATAGAATAAAACTTAAACACGAATTCTCATATATAGTATGTTTATTAATTCAAACGTGTTTCAATGACAAAGTCTCCATCTTCAGTGATACATTTGGTACAATAACTACTGATAAGTGGTATAGTTGATGGTAACTAGTAGTTATTGTACCTCGTGAATCACTGAAGATGGAAATTTATCGTTAGGAAGCGTTTGAATAAATAAACGTACTATTTGTAAGAATTTGTGTCGAATTTTTATTCTATCAAGTATACCATCCCACAAGTCAAGCTCTGTATTTATATCTCATCTTCAAGTCATCTCAACAGAAATGAGGATTAAATATTACTTTTAAGAAGAGGTTTGCAAGTTTATTTCAAAATTATTGTCTAAAAAAAGATTAACCACAAAGTTGTAAAAAGGAAAAATTAATAAAATGTCTTTTTTAATTTGACAACATCCTGTTTAGTGTTTGAAGTTGTAAAATATCTTGATGACCTTCTGTTTGAGTAATGTCTTTATGAAAATTGTATCTGTATTCTTGTTGAGATGATCTCACCATTTGTTGATCTTAATCAACAGAAACTCAGCTAATTTTCTTATCTTAATTTTGTTTATTTATCTAAATTAAATCTATGTCAAAAACAAAAATATTTTCTAATAAAGAAAATAATATATCTACAAAAATGGTTTCCATCTTTAATGGAGATTGTAAAGTAAAACACTGTTATGGAACTAATGTTACTTATCTAGTATAACTAAAATGGTGTGAATTAAATTAAAGTTATGTAAAAATAAAGAGACCATGACCTTTAAATTTTTTATGTTTTAGTAACTGTTATATAATGGAAAATTGAAAATTATTGTTCCTATTACAATAGTTCTTGGTATTCTATACAATTACCATAACTTCTAAATAAAGGCCTATAAAAAAACTTTTTTTAATTCACCTGTTTTGAGTTAGCGCTAGTTAGCTGCAAGCCACAATCAGCACTGAATAAAAAATTGTATTTGTTGCAGTTATAAAATGAATTCTTCTGTTTTGGAAGTGAATGCATCAGGTGTAGTCACCATTGCTGAGGACGATGCTTTTGATTACGAAAGACAAAAAGTAGTGCAAGAAGTTGTACAAGCTGTTGACTCTGAAGGTCATGTGACTTTTGCTCAAATCACTGTAAATGTAATAGATGTAGACGATACACCTCCAACGTTGACTTTAGTAAGTTTAGATCATTTTAATTCAGCTGTCATCGAAATTTAGAATGTTTTGTATGCATAATGTAACGAATATTGTAATAAATATAAAATTGATGGTTTTATAAATATTGATTAAGTTAAGTTTACTTTTATTTTTTAAAAATTAATATTAAATTTAGAATGAAGTTATATTTTATTAATTTTAAAACTTTGCACAGCTTATGGGCGCCAGGCAGCTTTCGCTTACCGATTTTGAAAATGAATTTAAATATTTTAAGATCTTGGGCATGGAATCTTTTAAAAGTGTACTTGCAATGATTTCTGGTGTCAAATGAAGAACTCTTTTATATACTGTAATTTTACATAAATTTATTAAAACAAGTTATTTTTCATACATTATCATTTATTATAAAAACATATATCATGGAATCAACTATAGCTATCATCTTAGTCAAGTTATTTTTATTTCCTCGGAAGGAGGACTAATCTTTTATTCTTTGAACTTGAAATTGACTCTAAGTTGCAACTAAAATAATTTTTGAACAAAACAGATTGAAAACATCTGTTTTTTTTTTTTTTTTTTTTTTTTTTTTTTTTTTTTTTTAATATGAATTTACGTTCCTTGACATTGATAAGTATGTCAGTAGATATTTATTAATGTTTTACATAAAAAAAATACTATCCTTTTAACATTAAACTTATATAAAAAAAAATTAAACATCATAAATTTTTATACAATAAACAGATTAAATATAGTGTGTTGAATAACACAAGTTACCAGTCCATTGTCATACTACACATTATTCAATTGTGGTCCAGGCAGTGTGCTAACTGATGCCGCTATTCTGTCCGTGGCTAAATTGTAATCGCACTTCACGAATGTTTGTAATAAGAAAATCTGTTTACATATTAGTCCATTCTGTAACTTATAATTGTTCATTTTCCGACCGTATTAGTATAATACACGCTAATTGTCTATTGTCTATGTGCGAGAACACGTCTAACCAACTTAACTGTTCAACCAAGATTTTTTAACACACTCTCACCCTTCACGACCGACGATTAAACTCTTTACATTTATTTATTGTTCTACATATCAAATTAGTACATCACACTATGCCAATTCTTTCCACAAAAATCTCTAAACTTCTTACTCAACTCGACAAAAACAGATCTTTACTCTCTGAGCTCCTTCTTAAGACTGAAGACCACACGCCGGAATTCTTACTTCCTGTTATATCGGGGTTCACCCTGCTTGCTCCAAGGATTGTCTTTTAACTTCCCGCTGACTCTGTGATAAAACTTCTCCCATCTCATCGAATACTGTTCATACTACGAGCATGTCAACTAGTTCCTTTTACAAATTTATATACACACAAAATTATTTAAATTCTTATAACTAAAATTTCTTAAATCCTATACATTATTATTTACTTGTGTTTGGAAATCTATGTTAATTGAATTTACTTTATTTTAACTTTAAAAACATAAGTCACGATTTCAACTCATTTACCCCCTCCCAAATTCTTTCTAAACGATTTCCCTAATGTTTATTATTCAATTTAAATTAACCTTTTTAGGTGTTACAATATTAGCTACACAATTAAAAAGGGGTTTATCCCTACCTACATTCTCTAGTTTTCTATACAATTTATGTTTATAAGTATTAATGTTTTCCTTAATGATGAGTAATGAATCAAATAAGATTTAAGTTAGGGTGAGTTTACGGCAGAAGCAAAACAAGTATATGCTGTATTTCAATATATAAATTTCTTTCATTTTTTTAAGTTGATAAGTTTGGGACCCTTTTATACCAAGAAATATATGGGATTATATATATATTTTTTGTTATTAATAATAATAAGTTTTATTAGAGGCATATTGGGGGGGGGGGTGATGTTGAATATAATTTTTGATTTTTTAATGAGTATGTGAGACAGTTAGTGCAATGTATTTGCACAATTTATTTTTAATATTGTTTTTTTATCACCCCCCCCCCCCCATTGAAGGAACAATTTGTATTGTGTGCTGAGACAAAAACACCTTCCAAATTTTTGACTTCGTTACTTTAAACGATCAGAAAACTATGGGTATTTTTTCTGTTTATGTATGCACCAAAATTTGAAGGGATTTTCTAAAAAATTATAGAATTGATTCTGTTTACAGAGGAAACATACTTAACTGTGGGAGTTAATGGTAATAATTTGCAAAACTCACAGTCTTTCATGCAGTACAAATTTGATTTCAATCATAAGTTTATGACATAAGTTTATCAAGCTCAAGCTTTATTCAAATCTTTCAAAATAAAAAATTCACAAAAAGTTGATAATTACAAACACAATAATGTATTAAAAATACTTGGTGGATAACAGAGTAATAAGGAAACTTATATTTTTTCCTTGCCTAAAAGTAATTATTGAAGACTTTTTGGGAGATCAGAGCAAATATTATTTTTGATTTTGTAGATGAGTGTGTGAGAAAGTTAGTTGGAATATTTTTACGGCTTTTATTTTAACAGATATATTTAGGCCTTAAAGAATTGAGTCTGTAAGAAACTTATTTGCAATATTTTTTCATCTTATATTTTAATAGGTATGTTTTGTATGCCTTAATGAATTGAGTTTGAGAAAGTTAGTTTTTGTTTTTTTCATCTTTTTAACAGATATATTTAGGTCTCAGTGAATAAATTCTTAGTTTTAAATTGAATTTTACAATGAATGCTTTTATTGAACATGTAGATTTGCATATAAAAACCAGATTTAATAAGTTGTTTGATTATGTTTTTTTAAAATTTTTATAATCTAATCAGAGATTTGAAACAAAGATATTTTTTAATTCTTTTTTTGTATGTTAGATTATTGATTCTAAATATATACAGTGTAAGTATAAATATCTATTTCCTACAAATTGAATTTTGTTTGTAGCCATCAGAGCTGTTGACAATAAAGGAAAACTCTAATGAGGGGACATTGATTACGAACAATATCACAGCTATAGATCCGGACACAAATGCATCTCTTGTGTTTAGGATTGATTGGAGTCAGGCATCAAAGCAAGGGGTTTATATCAACAATTCACTACTGGCAGGGTAAGTCTATCTAAACAGCAAGATAAAAATCCTGTAAGTTGTAAAGTATGTCTGGTAATTTTCAAATGCATGTCTACAAATTGAATTTAGTTAAAATCACACTTTGTAATCACCACCATTAAAACTTCCTGTAAATTTATTTTGAAAGTTGGCAGCAAGGCAGTTGTAGACTATGTTTATCGTACAAGCCTGAACAAGACCATCATTGTAAGTTTATAGTAGGGCTAAATTACAAGTTGACTGTAAGATTGATGTATAAAATTTGCAGCAAGGCTATTATTAAACTGACAGCAAGTTTATTATTTTTATTATGTAAACTTGAAATGAAGCGGTAAATTACAAGTCAGCTTTAAGTTTGTAATAAAGTTTCTATAAAGCCCGTTGTTATAGGGGTCTTCTATATATTGTATTTATTTAAACAAGTTTTGCTTTCACTTTTGGAGATAAGTTTTTCAGAGATAAATTTTTGGGGATACAAATTTACCAAATTAACTCGAAAGTTATTTATTTTTATCAAATTGACTAAATTAAATATTTACTAAATTTTGTATGTAATCTAAGGTAAAAGTCTTTGCATATTTTATATTTATGGATAAATGTAAAAATATTAGTAAGGAAACAATTTAAATACAACAATACAAAAACAAACACAAAATATATTATTCTCTATATGAACTTAAAATAAATTATAATATTTTGACAGAAAAAAATGTTTTTTATATTTTTTTGTTTGAATAATTAAAAACAACTGTAATTTTAGGTATGGTTTAAAAATGGTGATAATTCACTTGACACTGAATTCTATTGATATTGTTATTTTAGTCAGGAAAATTTAGGTTATTTTTTCAATTATAATTAGATTTATGTAAGTTCAAAGATCATATAACAAATTGAGAATATTATATTGGAAAATTAACATGTTTCGGCTATTTAACTCGTTTGTGTAAATGAGTGGGAATAAGGAAGTTGATTGACATTAAAATACCAAGAAATATGGGGAAAAAACTTTTCATTAAACTTTGTTTATAAACTTGTGAAAGACACAAAATATCAATGATGGTTTAAAGACATTCCAATTCGATGCATTACTTGTAACGGAAATATTAAAATTGGAAATCTCACACCATATGAACATATGAAACAATTCCCAATTCAGTACCAAGAAGGTTTGTATACATGTAAATAACTGAGGATGATGTCTTAATCATTGAGTTTATTTTCAACAAATACCATGCATGTGTGGAAAATTGTGTTTTCTTTCATTTCGTGATATTAACATACGCTTAAAGTAACTTTAACGTAGGAAGGGAACAAATAAAATGTAGTAAAAGTAATAATAAATATATGAAAAATATTGCAACATTTTGTTTCTTCTTTCTGAAATAGAAAATTAGGTTGTAAAATTTAAAGAGTCTTTATACAAGAAGTGCCAACCACGTATAGTTTAGTGTAATATATGATTTTTTTTAAAATTTTGACAATTAATTTTTATCTACAATTCATAGTGGTTTCGAAGAAATATTTGTATACATCAAAATAACTGTGCATTCTTGTATTATAAAAATTATAAACACTTGTAATGGAACACTGTTTGGCTTTAACCCACTCCATTCAAAGGGGAGATTATGTTTACAAAGAATATGTTACAAAACATTTGTTTATGCTTCAGATGTTTAGAGATAAAGTCAGAGCTGGTGACTCCAGGCAAATGGAGAGGTGTGTTGACTGTAAAGGAAAATATTTTGGATTATGAAACATTTGACACATTGTATTTAAACATAGTTGTACGGGATGTTAATACCCAAATCAATGATGCCGAAAGAAGTGGTTAGTACCTTTTTTTAAACTTATTTTAATTTGCTATATAAGATTTTATTCTATGACAGTATATTTGTGGTTTTAGTCTTTTTTAACTTCCTTTTCTAAATCTTTTGCAACTTGACTGATTTCTTTTTTAATCAGCTATTATTTTAATATCTTTTTAAAACTTTTTTAATAAAGGTTTTGATTGCATTATTTTGAAATAATATTTTACTTTTTCTATGAAATTATTCATTACACTTGTTATATTGAAATGATTTAAACGGGAGAATATCTGTAAGATATAAGTGCTAATATCTTGACCTACTTCCTAGAAATGTCTTTCTGTCAAAGATGTCTTTATTTTTGAGAATAGCCATAAGCTACATGGATACAAATCTCTGAGCTGTAGAGGGGATGAAGGACCTGGGTGATTCCATCTTTTGCCAATGACTCTGGACAATATATAATCAATAGGCAGGTGCATTGTCGTAATGAAGTAGCCAGTGAATTTACCCACAGCTGTAGTTTTCTTCTTATTGCATCTCTCTATAGTGTAGAACATCGATGTAGTACTCCTTACTAATTGTTTAACATGGAGAAGCGTATCTATGATGGACAACAGCTTCACAATGAGGAAAAAAAAAACCTTGACATTGGTCTGATTTTGCTGTGCCTCCTTCGGACGTGAAAAATCAGATGACTCCCACTGCGAAAACTGGGTTTATGTTTCAGGGTCAAAGCCATAAACTCATAATTCACTTCCGGCTATGATCTGTTTAAGAAATTTACAGCTGTTTAAGGGTGTTTTTGGATTGATAAAATAACTTTCAGGCTTGATTTGTAAATATGTTATTTATAGCATAGTTGAAACATTAATTATATTCTTTGACTATATTTGAAATTTACAATTGTTGTTACTTGATGTTAATTTGTGGGATTTTTTTCTTTTAATTTAATATCTTCTCTACAATTGTGGTTTTCTAAACATTTGTTATTGTTTTATATATGATTATATTTATTTCAATTTAATGATTTTATATTCTTTGGATATATTTAAAATCTATAATTGTTGCTATTTAGTCGAATTTGTTTGTTTGTTTAATTTAATACTTTCTCTGCTATTGTGGTCTTCTGAACATAAGCTACAGTTATGTATTTATTTCTGTTTGATAATTTACTATGTTTATGTGAAGATAATTTTATTTATTTTTATTATTATTTAGAAACTGGTTATATATAGACACCTCAGCCTTTTTTTTATCATACTATTATACAATGCCATTTTTGTGATATATGGATAGTTGGATTTTGTAGGGATGTAATTGTATGTAATTATTATCTAGGTCAAATAGTTGGTAAAGAATATATATCTAAAACGAGGATAAATACACTTCATCTAGTGTGTTATTAAATGACTTGCAACAGTTGCTTGAAATTGTATGTAGGTCAAAAGGGAGGAAGATTTTGTAAGAAGTAGTTTGAAAAATATCTGCCACATAACATCAGGAATACCATGAATAACACATGTTTGCAGTGCATACTTTTGTGTCTATTGAAAAAGCATTAATATTTTACACCATAATAGTAAAGGATGCAAACTTATAAATACCAGAAGAATAAATTCAAAACACCCAATTTAAAACAGACGCATCAATCATTTGAAACGAAAAATTAAATATTACTTCCAACACCATTTACTATTCTAACTGAGATTTAAAATTTGTGATCAAATAGATAAAGATAACTTCAATCAGACAGGTTAAGAAAAAGACTAAAACTTTGTAGAAGACTAAAACTTTCAGTATTGTGATTGACTGAGAAATGTAAAGGTTAAATGAACAAATTAATATTCTTTTTAAACAAGTGTTGTATTTTGTAATGTCATGTATTAATGTATTGTTTGTATTATATATTTTATAACTTAACAAGCATATGAGGATGAAATTTATTGCGGAATCAGTTGTCTTGCGATAAATTATATAAATTTTTTGTGTAACGTTATGATCTATATAGAAAACTGATAGCTATGCAGTATGTTTTATTATTTTTTTAATGTCATGACATAGCATGGTTTTGTTTTTACTTCAAACACATTCATTATTTTTTTACTTATTTAAGTCACGGTAAACCCAAATCTCTCAAGAATGTAGGGTTCATGAAGTAATTATTATTTATTTATTACTGTTTATTATATTAGAGTCTTGAAAAGTAAAATTTAATGTAACCAAAGGATATAAATATGATTATTATTAAATAAAGAAGCTGTTGTTTCTCTTTGAATGTAATGTAAAGAAAGTATACAGTACTCAATTTTTTTAATAGTAAATTTTGGCTGTATATGAGAAAAATTAAAAAGACAAGCAGTTTGAGCCAGAATATAGCTTTCTTAACTCCGGATATATTGAGGAGAGCATGCTTTTTATTGAGATTTGTTGATGACAATGGCAATTTACACTTATGAGCTACATATTTCAAATTATAATCTTTCCTGATTGTATGTAGATATTATTTAACTCTACAAGTGTTAAGTCACTTAAGTCGCTCGGCTTTAGCAATTATGTGACAAGAAATCATGTTTTTTGCAATTCAACATTTCGCCCATTTAGCAATAAAAAAAATAGTGTTGGAAAGTTAATGTTCCGTAGATGCATAATCATGCACAAAAAAAAAAAAAAAAAAAAAAAAAAAAAAAAAAAAAAAAAAAAAAAAATACCACAAAACGTTATAAATAATATTAAAAAAATTTCTAAAGTTTTTTGGTGATTTTTTCAAATTAGGCAAAACATTTCCCCTTTTGACGTAAAACTTTTTTTTTGAAAATGTAACAAATTTTTTTTTCTAAATATATTCACAAATATTATACAAAACATTTGTATATCTTGAAAAAAGGTGGTAAGCTATTGATTTTGTATGATACAGGTTTTTCCGAAAAATGTTAACTTCATTTTTTGACACCTAACATACTTACTCCAAAACCGTTTCATATATATATATATATATATATATATATTTATTTATTTATTTTACACAGTTAAATTCTACGCATCTTTCTGAGAAAAATGATATCCTATAAGTTAGGTTTTGTATACAAATAATATATTTTATTAATTTTTAAACAAATGAAGAAACTTAACATGAACAGTTCTAGGGTTAAATACAGTTTACAATTTTTACAAACATCTTTCTGTGTCCAAACAGTTATATTTTGCTTTTTAATAAGTCTGCTATAATTTGATAAAAAAAAATACATTGTGTTTATTTTTTCAGCGATCGTTACCATTGAGATAGAAGATGAGAATGACAATTCACCAGTATTTGACCCTCCACCAAAGTTAGCAATTGAGGAAAACTCTAACAATGGCAAGCTAATAGGAAGTGTTGTAGCTAGAGATGCAGACGGACCATCGTATAATAAAATAAAATACAGTTTAGAGTAAGTAATATAATTATTCACAATGTTGAACTTGAATGTTATAATTTATTTTTTGATATCCAACCTGAATCGTGCCAATAATTATAATTATTAAATCTTAGGAATAATTATGAAAAAGCTATTTGAAATAAAATTTTGAGCTAGTTTTTATGTATGGAAAAACATTATACAATATGAAAATTAATTGTTTATTATACTACAACTAAAGAAAAAAACAAAACAAAACATAAGAATTATCACAAATGATTGACTAAGTTTTTATGTTTATTGGTCAGTTTTTTTTTAAAAACTTTATAAAATATGTTTTATCTGTTCTCTTTAACATTCTACAGTAGAGCAGTGGAGGATGATTCCGATAGATTTTTAGTAATGTGTGATTCTGATCGCATTTGAAATTGTGCTCTGGATGTAAAACGTGCAATACTAACGGTTACTACTGAGCAAAGATATAACCCCAGTAGAATAAAACATGGGGGAGAGTGATAGTTTTCTTCATCTGTAGCCATTTATAATTCACTTTTTCATGAAGATAAATCATATGTACAGGTTGGAATTATCTCATATCCCAATTTAATCATTCACCAGTTTAAAATATGGAAGTACTATTTTAAAATATAGGTTGAATGAAATTTATAAAATTAATATACCTGTGTAGTATGGTCTCTTTGCAATGATAACCAATGGATCAGTGTTGGGAAATCTTATGTTCAGTGTTGCAACTTCTGGTAAAAAAATTGCTTTCAACGGCGGGTGATTCCGATTTTGTTCGGTGGACATTTTCGATCACTATTTGCCCTTGTTTGTACTATGAATATAATTTTTTTCTTAGAGATGGGTAAATACAAAAGAATAAAAGGCAAAAAATGTACAGAAAAAGATATGGAACAAGCCCTTGAAGGTGATCGGGGATTTATACGCTTAAAACAAGCAGCCAGGGAGTTCAATATACCATGGGCAAAATTTAAAATGAAAATGCAGAACGTTTTATTAATAGAATCTTCCATTAATACAAGAAAAGAAGTGACTGCAGGCAATGGTCTTCATTTTCATAATTTCTTTTAAACTGTACTAGAAACTTATTCAGCCTGTTTTCTATAGTTTTTAGAAAATTGTATGATTAAGTCTTGTTACATTCGGTTAAATTTCTACAGAAATTCATTTAAAATGTTTACATCAAAAATAAAAACAAAAATGATTATAGTTTTTAATACTTTATTTAGGAGTGGAACTATATAGGCTATATTTTAAAATCAATTATTTCATTATTCAAAATTATACCTACGCTACTTCCTTCTGGTATTTGATTTGTATTTAGATGAATAATACCAAAATTAATATTTTTCTATAATTATTTGTTTAAAAATTGTAATACTTGGGGCTTGATTACTGAATTCATGTACATATAATTTGTTTGTTTGTGTAGGAATGCTGCAAGCACTCCGGCAGGTCTTGTGATTATAGGGTCAGAGTCGGGAGAGTTGACAGTTGATAAGGACAAAGGGATTGATTGTGAACAGATACAGGCTTTAGTTTACACAGTGACTGCTACAGATGGAGAACTGTCTACTAATATTACAGTGAGATTGATTAGCTAATTTCTATACTTAGTCTCACTGAAAAATTTTGTATAAATTGTTCCAAACTTGGTACAGACTGAATTTAGTCTTTGAAATGGTTTAGACAAGTTTGTTATACACAAAATAGACAAAATCAAAAGTTGCTTTTCTAATCTGATTTTCCTCGCAGATTTTACCAAATTTCAACTAACCTTAATACTTACAGATTAGACAACCTCTTTAAAACAATTGAAATGTGGTGTTGGTTCATTATCCTTATTTATTAAGTTGAAAATTTATTCAGAGGATGTTTTCCTGTTAATAGACCATGCTAATCTATCCTCTTTTTAGTCTTATGACCACTTTTTTTTTGCAGCCTCTCTTGTATTGGTTGTGAAGATTGTTATCTCGTAAATTTAATAACTACGACATCTACCAGACTCAAGTCAATGTTTAATAAACAACCACTACACCATTTTTCAAACATCAGTAGTAGTAAGACATGAATAAGGCATGATTAAAATTTAATAAAAAATAAATTAAATATTTATAAGTATAAAATAAATAATGAACTAATTCAGAACAGAAATAAATATATACTAATTACTACTCTTTGTTTAGATAATTAATATTGAATTTACACTCTGCACATTCTGTTACATAGGAAAACAGAATGCAAAAACAGACAAGGCTTAAAGCTTTGCATAGTTACAAATTTTGTAAACAGACAACAGACAGATTTTTTTACAAACTCTGATATTATGTACACAAACAGTGCACAATAATGTGTTCTGTAAAGTGTATTACAACTTATAACAAATTTAAAAGATAGGTATCAATAGGGATAGCATAAATAATTATCAAATCGAATTTTAGGAAACCGGTTAGAAAATTATTAATACAATTCAAATGTTAATAAAAGTAATAAAACCCATATTAAAATAATATGGCCCTAGTGTAAGAGTTCCCATAGATACTATTAAAATTTTAATTTAATATATATATATATATATATATATATATATATATATATATATATATATATAGTGCTCTGAGAATTTGTCAAATAATACTAACTGGTAATAATTTGTTATATATGAGATATTATTTTAATAGTAAAAAAATTAAAAAACATTGTTAAATTATTATTTTCTTTTGTCATTTATTATAAAAACATTACAAAATCCTTACTCTTTGTTGTTAGCAATCAATATAAAACTTTTAAATGACAGATTTTAAAAATGATTTTGTTCAATGCAAAACTTTTGCTATGCATTAAAAATTAATTTGTGATTACTGAAAGTAAATTATTTTGATTTTTCAATAATATAAGATGGTCAGTATATTTGACAATGATAATTTAATTTTATATTGGAAAACAAATTGTTTTTGCAATTATATTGTGTTACAGATTTCAATAGTTGTAATAGATGAAAATGATAACACACCTAATGTATTATCACCCAGCTCCACTAGTTTTGAGGTTACTATTAAAGAGGAATCACCCACAGGAACGCCTATTTATAACATAACTGCAAAAGACTTAGATGTTTCAGGTAATTTTTAATACCAAATCAGTTGTGAATTAATATATATTTTGTTTTCCTAATTAATATACACGAAAATCAAAGATTTGTCTTCTTTACCTGTAGAATTGCAATGTATAAATTTCATATTTAGCTGAAACATAACCTTACATAATTACCCAGGCTTCTTGAACTTAATATATTTATTTAGTTTGTTATATTACAAATTTCGGCACATTATAGCCAAGATACTCAAGGCAAGTATCTTAGATTTAAACCCTGTTGTTATAATACCTAATAACTTTGTATCTTTCTTTCTCTGTTATGATTATTTTATGTCATCAATAGAGGTGTAAACATATATTTAACCCTCCAAGTGCTGATTATATTAGTCCTCAGTGCTAAGCTAATTCAACGCTCTGCGCAAGGCTTTTATTATTACAGGAAATAATACACTTCTATTGGCTGAAACATGACACATTATACATCAATATTTTCAGGAAAAACCATAGAACAAAATGAAATAAAATTTAAACATACCACTTTAAAACTGAAGTCTGCTTCAACTCATATCCGCAAAAAATAAAAAATTAAAATTTCTTTTGTCCATTTAGTGACAACGTAGGTAATAACTAAATTATGATAATCCAATTTCTAATATATACAAAATAGAGCAAATTTGGTTACAAAACTAGAAATGTAACATAAGTACTACTTTCTTTTCTTCATAATGTCAACATCGTTGTAAACATTCATACATACACAAGCTTCAAATTCAGTAATTTCGCCCACTGTGTGACACCTACATCCAACTTTTGCAAATTAGTGTGCTATATTACTGTGTCTTTAGAAAGTATTGGCATTTAACCTTTGAATATCATGTATTTACTAAATTAGTTATTATAAATATGTAATACACACACACACACACACACAAAAGAAAGAAAGATTTTGATTCCTACATCGGAGTTACCGCTTTCATCACTTTCATACAAACAGTTATGAATATCACTTGAATTGCCAAGTTCACTCATTATTATATGTGTAATACTACACTACAAACACTACTGATACACTAAATCATCATAAAATAAATTGTATCTACCAAAATAATATAGACAAAAACACTAAACAACCATTCACTGCCGGGACGCAGCAGTAAACATCAACAGTAAACATCAAATTGTCTTTTACAGGCTTGCTAACATTGACTTTTTCGTATAACCATCGATAAAATTGTGCAAAATGAATAGAGCGTCTTTTACTCAGAGTTACTATATAAAATACATCTAGTTTGGATAAAAGTTACCGTTTGTATATCGATTTTAGCAAACCTTGTTTAATGAGATCGCGATCGCGATTTTAGCACTGTGGCGGCGGCAAAATAGATCGCGAGCGCGACTCTTAGCACTTGGAGGGTTAAACACTATCTATCCAAACAAAAATTAGAAATTCTGAAGTTCTTTGCCTTAACTTATATTTAAACTATGCAATAGGATTCTTCAGATATTTGAAATATCAGATTCAAGGTGAGTTTTAACATTACCCAACGTTTAGCCCAAATAGCAGATTTACCCCAATATTTTTTGTGCGAATAATAAAAATCCACTATTTTAAAATTTAAAGCTCAACAGTGGTTTGTCTTTACCAGTTTGAATCTAGTATAGGCCAGTAATTAATTTTGATTTATTAAGCAACAAAAATAATATACTTAACATCACATGCAAGATAGGTTGAAAAAATGTATATCGAAAACAAATAATACAAAATTGTCTGTAAAGCTATCGTCAAGAAGAGAGGAGGTTATAATAACAAGAAGACATTGTACAAAGAAGGACGAGGAGAATTCTTTTTTTTTTTGCCATAACGGTTGTTGTGAATTATTTATTATTTATAAACTAACCAAAATAATTTTTTTAAACTATGGCTCAAGCTTACGAACATGAAGTAAATTTAAATTGGCTCCTTTTGTGTGTCTTGTACTTTGTTAATCCCTCCTCAGCAATATTTATTTTGTTTAATATATATATATATATATATATTTTGTATGTAAGGTTTTGTTTTGTTTTTATTTGGTTTGTTTATCTTTATTTTTATATGTTTGTGAGGAAAAGGGTTAATAAAAAAATTAAATATGGCGAAAATAAACATATAATATTTAAAGTTAAGATCTTTGGTTTTCAGTTTGACAGTCTAGAGTGCCAAGCTCCACCTAATCATGCGTTAACAATATATTTTGTTTGTTATATAAGCAGGCTATTGAGTATCAAGTGTTGCTAATACTAACGCTATTGTTTTTGCTGTTATTTTCAGAACCATACAGAAATATCACATATCTTATTAATTATGAAGATTACCCTAACCTGAAAAATTATTTCTACATTGAACCTTACAGTGGAGAGCTTCATGTAGAACTTCAAGGTGGAAGAACTTTAGACAGAGACAATGGCATTGGGAACTACACTGTATACCTCATTTTGCGTGATAATTATCAACAACATTCTCTTAGTGAGTTGAAACTAGTACATCATGAAGTGGTGCATACTTTTAGATTATAAGAAACTAATTTAAGTTTAATTTGAAAGTTTAATATCTCTTCATAACATTCTTATTTCTTCATTCTTAATAAAAGAAGAATCTTTGTAAAAACTTTTATGTGGGTAATCACATGTTCTGATTCTTCTTCTTCTATGGCACTATAGCCCTCCACAGGACCTGGCCTCACATGTTCTGATTACACAAAACAATTATCCCTAAAAGAACATCAGTTCAGAAAAATTGGACCTAAAACATGGGAAAATAAAATAATGTCTTCCACAGCAAGACACCCAGAAGATATAAAAATAATTATGACAACTGCTTTAAAAGCCTGGGTAAAGTAAAGTACTCAAGTAAAGTCGTCAAAAATATAAGTAGGCTACCCTAAAAAAATAATAAACAATATAATTAGTTTGCTTGCAACTAAATTGCGCCTCTTTTTTGCAAGAATAAAGTAAATAAGAACTTTAACAATGAGCTTAGAATTAATATTTTATAAAATATGAGAATGCAAACTGGCTAAAAAGAATCTTCCTTTGTTATTTAAGAAGTTCTATTAGCATCTGTGACGTTTAATGTACCCTCCTCATGAAACCCTTAGAACAATAGCAGTATAGAATTTACAACATAACGAATAATTGGGATCTAGTAAAGATTAGTTTGGTTTTATTTACATATTAAAACTATAGTAATAATTCTATTTATGAAGGAGCCCAAGTTGGGTCCTAGGCTTGTAGGATGGCTTCTCATCGAGTATGTGTGTGTCAAATGTCAACATATCCAGGCCCCGTTGCCCTAATTCTAACCTTTATATCTATGGGGATACGTCATCTTATTTTTCTTGGGAGCGCAAAAAAACCCTTGTAGCTGATGTGCTAATAGGCTAATAGGTTGACTGGCCAAAAAGAAGGGTTGGTTCTCGAATGTAACCCTTATTTATCATTCCTCAAGGACATCAGCTTTAATACAACTTTAATTTTTAAAAGTTGTTCCCTATATTTCTTTAGACCAATCAGGTGTTGTAGTATAGCATGTACAGTTCAGATGAGTCATGCAGGCGAAAGCCTGTAGAGTTCTGCAGTGGCAAGTTGATTAGAGTTATTCTTTTTTTAAATTTTGGGTTTGTATTTATATGTTTTGGCCTGAGGTTCATAAATGAAAGTGTAAAATCTATTATATGTTTTGAAAGGACTACATGCCAGTCAGAGGGGGGGGGGGGGTTGTGTTTAAGAGGGGATCATGGCTTGCAGTAGAAAGTTGCATAGGAAATATTGAAAAGGTGTGCACAAGTGTAGTTTCTATTTACAATTTACTCCACTAGGTGCACTGGTCTAGTGGAGTTTTTACTGCTGGGATTTCTTGTAACTTGTGATTAGTGTAGTCCAGGCAAGGTTGTATCTGTTCAGCGCATGATCTCTTGCGAGTAGAGAGGATTGTAGTTAGGTTAACTAGTTACAGTGTCAGTGGTTATCAACTAAAGGGTAATTTTTGCACTAGAAATACATTTGTTCTTCTTCATTTAATGTGCTTTATTAGCATTATTTTGAATTTTGAATTTATTTGTATTTATGTTATTTTAATAATTTAGTGTCAAATGCTATTTATAACGTGTTAGGGAGTAGTATACACAAGTAAATTTTTCAACAAACCTGTTTCACAGTCTGGGACATTCCAGAATTATAATTATAATTAGTCAATTTGTTTTCAAACTAGTAGTACACTATGCATTGAACAGAGTACTGAATGGTGTTTTCTAGAATACGACTAGACATGTTTTAGATGAACAATGACTTCTTTATGAACAAGCCTGATCTTGTTTCTATATTATAGGAGTTCAGCTAGTCCTGAAGTGACGTACTTAGGTTTTCTGAGGCCACGGTGCAGAAAGTTCAAGTGGGACCCGTAACTGTGTTTGCCAAACATGAATTCAGTTTTAAATCTAATTTATACACACATTTTTATAAGATTATAATAGTTAAATATTATTTAACTATGTTACTAGTACGCATTATGTAGTAAATGTAAAACTATTTTAAAAGGACAATTTAAAGTAATAAAAACAAAAACTATAATTTAACGTAGCTTTCAAGTCCAAATTTTCTTGATGTCAGGAAAATACATTATTTGACAATTACTATAATTGCAATAATTCTTTTGTCAATTGACCCAAACCATTTATGTGTTCATGAGTGATAAAACTTCTAAGGTAGTATTTGTTAAATTTTAATTTAGAAAATGATCTTTCAGCTGTGCCCACTATAATAGGAACAGTTAAATACATACAACAAACAGTACATACATAAGGGTAGCTAGAAATCAAAGAACTGTGTTCAATCAACAGTAGATTAGCCAGCCGTTTCACATCATTCATGTTTTTAATCTTAGATCTGAACAAAAGTGTCATGTAGTCAGAAAAAGTTTCTGAAAATTTTCCCAGTTGATCATCAATAGAAGAAACCAAAAAGAGAGTTTCTTCCCTGTATACACGTCTACTACTGACTTCATCTCCTTGAACCGGTTGTCAAGTTGTGAGCATATATAGTATCAATCATGGGATAATATATTGTCACCTTAAAACTAGATTTTTGATTCAGTGAGTTTTTAATATTCATAAAAATCATCAAATTAACTTTTCACCTTAGTGACTGTTTTGTTTGAAAATTGAGTTGATAATCCCCATTTTGAGCAGATTTTGTCTGCCTCTTCAACTAATAAATTGAAAGATCCTCGAAGGTCTTTTATCTCTAAAATAGCATTACCCAATAATATCATAAGCTACATTTATATATAGATATTCTGCTTGTAGTGTTTTTGAGGTAATATTTGTTTTATAAAATTTTATACTGAATTACCAACAGTAAAACAAATCTGAAGGATTCGGATGCTTTCTACAAGCCAATAGCTGATGAGCTGTAAATCATAAATCCCCCTGCAGTCAACCACTGTCCTGCCAGTATATTCTTTGTTGTTTTTTTAAAAATAATTCTCTCACTTATTATTGAAGCAATAATAGGGAATAACCTTAATTAACTATTTGGATGACATGTAATTTGTTATAATTTTTTACCATGGGATACTTTCAAAATCTTTTTGATCAGACCTTTACGCCTAGCTACGTCCCTGGATATCTGAACTTCATGAGTAACAACTGAAAATATTCGCTTTTAACCATTTGTATCTACATAAATTAATATTACAAATTATTAATGTACATAGCTATTAGACTTTTAACTAGAACTAAAAGGAAATTTATTTTGTTTCTAGTAAACAGTAATTCTATTAGCTGGATGCTGACAGTTGTTTTAGCTGATATTAACGACAATGCCCCAATCTTCCCTAAGGTGTCTGGATTTCTCTTTTCTGTCAAAGAAACAGAATGTAAAAATGTAAGTTTAACATAATGTGTTAAGTTTGAGACAGAATGTAAGTACATTGAAGATATTATTATGGAGTTTTCTCTTGTATTATTCAATGTGTTAGTGGTTTCTGAAACATGAAATCTACATAGTTGGAGTAAATAATATATTGGCAAAAGAACAATTTTGTTATTAATCGTAAATAAATTTTTTCAAGAAACTAGAAGTATAGGCGTATTCAATTACTTTAATTCATTTTTTAGGTTCTTCATTTTATTAAAAAACAAAAGTATTTCTGACTACATTAATTTGATATATTATGTTTAATTTTGTCATAATAAAAGTAAAATTAATTAATTTATTAATCATTTAAAATAATGTTTTTATTTATTTACATACCTTCTCTTGTGATCCTCTTTTCTGAAGGTTACACACTTAAAATTTTGTAACAAAACTTTGTTTTTCAGAACTTTATGAAAAGAAATCTGTTTGAAAATTATGTTTAAGTCTGTGTTTGGCTAAACGACTGAACAGTTTATAATGATCTTTTTACTAATCACTCCATGTAATGATTGTGACAGTGTAAAAAGTCAGATTTTAATATAGACTCATTTAAAAGACGCGGTTAAGCCAAAGAGATAAGAGATTCAAATAATAATTTAAATTTAGTAACTTCATTAATAAAAGAAAAATGGATTTTCAAGACAACAGTATGAATTACCATGTTTAATTTTAATGTAATTTAGTTTGTTTGTTATGTTAAGTAAATCATTTGTATTTTACGGCAGTGTGGTAAAATATGCGAACAGTAACCGGAAGGAACGCTTTTGTAAGTGAGATTTGCCTCATGGCAACAGTCAGTCTAAGTCCAGCGTTAGGAGTGACAGGTTGTTTCTAAAAATTCGATGTCCAGCGATTGAAGGGACAAGATGTGTTTTCTAAAAGTTGAGTTTACCGCTTAAAATGGACAGGTTGTGTTTTTCAAGTAATAATCCAGTGTTTGGAGAAATAAGATCGTAGAAAGAGTTTCTAGGTTCTATTAGAACAATGTACATTTGATTTTTTATCTCAAATAGAGATCGAAAGCATCTAAGAATCCATGTTTAGGGTGTTTCAAAGACAATAACGTGGGAACATAAAAGACAATGATTTATGTACGCGAGTTATGAATATTCTCAACAACTGGAGAAAACAACTTCTGAACGAGGGAGAATCCTCTACGAGCCGTAGAACTTCAACTCGTAGGACATCAGTTTTCCATTCGGACACAGACAATGTTTTTTTATTTAGATCGGCGTTGTGGTATAGACGCTATATATTACCTGTTTGATTAGTAACCTATATTATGTTTTAAATTAATTTTTTGTAAATGTTTATCTATTTAAAGAAAATTTGTAGATTATTACTAGAAGAGATACTAGTAAAATGAAATTTTTAAATAATGAAAATAGAATCTTTTTATTTTTCTTTTAGAGCTACAAAGTTACTAAAAATTCATAGATTAAATTCCTGTTGCAACAATTTTATTTGTAGAAGCATTTTTGAAGATAAAATTAATTAATTTGAAAGAAAGAGATAAAGGAAATATAAATTCATAATTTGTTATTGAAACTAAAAGAATAACTAGTATTTATAATATGATTTTGTGGTTAATAATATTTATAGGATGTTTCTTTGAATGTTTAATAAATGTTTTCTTTGTAACATTTCAGCCAAAGTGTTCTCATTTAAAACCAAAATCCACTGTAAGTACACTGTAAAAAGAACTTACGACCCCAGAGATCTTATAAATAATTAAATTCATTCTTTTTTCTAAATTGGTATGCTAAAGCAAACCTGGCGCCCTATAGTCGAGCAAATTAACAAATTATTAACATTAAAAGTAACTTCAGCTAATTTTTGAATTGTCACAAATGTCGCCGCAACTGTGGGCCTTTTTAGTCGAAATAAACAGTGATTTTGGTAATGAGAACTCTTAAAATCAAGGTAAGGACTCTCTCTATCATAATAAGAAAGATTCTTTTTAAAAAATTTTTTGTGTTAAATATAATAAGATAAAAATGGAGTCAGAAATTGTAAATGTTAATAATAGTAATGAACAGATAGAGTTAGGAAATCAAAATTCTTTAAACAATTTAGAACAGATGGAATTTACGGGGGATATTTTTGATAATTTACAGAAGGAATTACAAAGTAATGAGCAAACAAATGAACAATTTGCACAAAATATTTTAGACCAGGATGTAGATTTAGATAATAGCAGTAGTAGATGTTCAAGTGTGAACGGAAATAGTAATTCAGGTTCAGATTTTAAGGGATATAGCAGTGATGGGATTCTAAATAGTAAACAGCAGTGTGAAGATATGAATAAAAAATTAGTAGAAACACTAGGGGTAGAAATTGTAGAAGAAAATTCAGATAGGGAATTAAGAGCTGAAGAGGTTAGGGTAATTGAGCAGGTTAGTGTAACCGAAGAGGTTAGGGTAGGTAAGAGTGGGGAAAATAATGATCAGGATTTAGAGATTAAGAGTATGTTAAAAGTAATGATGGAAAAAATGGAACAAAATAGCTTAGAAACAAAACAAAATAATGTAGTTTTAAACAATAAAATTGATCAAGGTAGTTTAGAATTAAAAGAAATAAGTAACAAGTTTGATCAAAACAAGATAGAAATCAATGCTAAACTGGAGGTTTTTAATATTAGACTTGAACAAAATAATGTTAAACTGGATAAAATAGACAATGATTTAAAACAAAGCAAGTTAGAGTTAAGACAAGATAATTTAGATTTAAAAGAAGAAATGTACAAAAAATTTGATGAAACTAGGGCTGAATTTAAAGAAGGTTATGTAAATGTAGAACAGGGCCTAAGACAAGAAATTAAGCAAACTAGGTTAGATATAGAAAATAATTTTGATGAAAAAATTGTTAAAGTTGAAATAGATATGTCTGATAAAATATGTAGTATAGTTAAGGAAATTGATAATGTTAAATCTGAAACGGAAGTAAAGTTGTTGAGTAATCAAATAGAAGCTAAAAATAATCTAAAGGTTGTTGAAAACAAAATTTGTAAAGAAATTTTAGAGGTTAAGAGTGATGTAAACAATAGAGTAGATAAGTTTGAGATGCAGCTAGGGAAAACAGACGAAAAAATAACCTTGTTAGACTTAGAAGTAGGAAAACAGAAGAATCTAGAAAAACAAGAAATTTTAGAGTTAAAAAACAATGTAGAGGACCAGATTAATAGTCTAAATTTAAAATTCGAAGGAGAGTTTATGCAAAAAATAAGGGAGAATTTTGTCGAACAGGGTAGCATAAGTCAGGGTACTTATACAAGTGCGAATATAATTAATGAGACTATAATCCCAGAGTTTCAAAATGAAAGGTTAGAACCGCACCCGAAGGTGTTTATAGAAGCTATAGAGACATTTAACAAAATAAATGGGGGACAATGGAAGATAAAGCTAGGTTGTTTAAGGAAATACTTTAAAGGTGAAGCAGAGTTATGGTTTGAAGCACACAAAAATGAGTGGGGTAGTTTTGAAGAATTTAGGGTAGCATTTCTAGATAGATTTTGGTCTGAAGAGAAACAGGAACAATTGAAAACTAAATTATTGGTAGGGAGCTATTTTAGGGGACCGATAGAAGAAGTATTTAGATATGTGATGAGCTTATATAATAAGACACAATTTTTAGATCCACCGATGTCTATGGATACATTTATAAGACATATAAGTAGAAAAATGCCTGAAAAACTAGAGTTAATGATGTTAGCAGCTAGGCCTAAAAATGTTAATGACCTAGAAAAGTTAATCTTAAGTTGGCAAGAAAGTCAAAAGTTATTAAGACCAGATAGGACAAGACAGGGGGACAATGGGATGAATATGGACAGACCCATGTATAAAAATTTTCAACCACAGCAATTAGGACAGGAAGGATTTCGATTTAGGGCACCACCCCATTTTCAAGAGACAAGGGGAGAGAATAGATTTAGGGGACCAAATAATTTTACTAGATTTCCACCACCTAATATGCAAAATAACAATAATAGGCCCATGTTAACAAATCAACAAAATTTTAATAGGGCAAATGGTAATAGCATGAATCAAGGGTTTAGGCCAAATTTCCAACAGAAAAGATATGATCAGGGAAATAAGGGAAATGGTAATAGACCACAGGAAAACCAAAATGGACAACAATAAATAGGGCCCGAGCATTGTTGTCTAAAAATCAAAATAGGCCTAAAATAGTAAATTCTAAAAATACAATTTCATCTATAATAACAAAAGAAAATAATAACATTGATGTAGACATTAGAGAAGAATTGTTAAATGAAGAAAATTATAATAATGTAAGCATACAGCCTATAAAAGGAGAGTTAATTGAAATTGATGTGAAAATTAATAGAGAAGAATTTAAATGTTTAATTGATACAGGTTCAGAAATTACAGTTATGAATGAAGAAATTTATAAGAAGCTAATTATAAATAATGATAAAATTTTGGAATTACCAGTATGTAACTTAACAATTGTAGGAGTAACAGGTGTACGTAGCAAGAGGATTACAAAACAAGCTTTTATAGATGTAGAAATTGGAAAAGATGTAGTTGCAGTAAATTTTTTAATTGTTAGAGGTCTAAATATTGAAATGATTATAGGATGTGATTTTTTAAAACAAAAGAAAGCTCAAATTGATTTTGATGAAGAAAAGATTAAATTTAATGTAGAGGAGAAAATAATTCAAACAAAGTTTAGAAAACAAATTTCGCAAGTAGAATGTTATAAATTAAAATTGTGTAGGACTAAAGCAGAAATAAATTGTTATGATGAGACAGATTTTGACTATGAAGAATTGCAAATTAATGATGTAGCTACAAACTTTTTTCAAGATTTTGATTCAAAATATTATGAAAATAACTATGAAGATGTAGAATGGACACAAATTGTAGAGAAAATTTTAGAAGAAAGTAACTTAAATTTAGATAGTGAAAAACGAGAATTAAAAACTGTATTAAATGATTTTAAAGAAGTATTTTCGGATCAGCCAGGAAAAATGTTAAATTATAAAGCTAAATTAAATGTAAAGGAAGATAGTAAATTTATAAATAAATCTTATGCAATACCACATTCAAAAAAGGAAGCTGTAGCTAAGGAAATTCAAAAAATGATTGACAATGATATAATAGAAGATTCAAATAGCCCATTTTCGAACCCATTAGTATGTGTAATTAAGAAAGATTCGTCCATAAGACTATGTTTAGATGCTAGGCAAGCAAATCAAATAATAATACCAGATCGAGAAGCACCTGAACAGATAGATGATATATTGCAAAGGTTTGAAGGAGTTAAATATATTTCTAGTATAGATTTGGTTAGTGGATTTTGGCAGATAGAATTAGATGAACAATCTAGACAATATGTTGCTTTTGTATTCAATGGTAGAAATTTACAGTTCAAAAGACTCCCTTTTGGTTTAAATGTTAGTACTTCATTATTTAAAAAAGGATTAAGTATGGTATTAGGGCCTGAAGTTTTGGAATTCACAACAGTTTATGTAGATGATGTATGTATAGCGTCAAAATCGTTTGAAGAGCATATGAGACATTTGCGAAAGTTATTTGAAAGACTTAAAACATATAATGTAACTATTAAAATAAAAAAGTCTGTTTTTTGCAAAAAAGGTATAAAGTTTTTAGGATACAATATATCAGATATAGGAATAGAGCCAGACCAAGAAAAAATTAAAATAATACAAGATTTTCCCACACCAAAAAATATCAAACAATTACAAAGTTTTTTAGGCTTATGTAATTATTACAGGAAGTTTCAACAAAATTATGCAGAGTTAACTAGTAAATTCACACATCTTTTAGGGAACAATAACAAAATTTGGAATTGGACAGAGGAAGACAGAAATACATTTGAAAAAATAAAACAGGTTTTCTTAGAAACGATAATTTTACAACACCCTAATTTCCAAGAGCCCTTCTATTTAAACACAGATGCTTCGGATAAAGCTTTAGCAGCAGTATTGTATCAAGTGGACATAAATAATGAACATCTGGTCATTGCGTTCGCAAGCAGAACTTTACAAAATAGTGAGGTTAATTACACTGTCACAGAGAAAGAATTATTGAGTATAGTCTTCGCATGTAAAAAGTTTAGAAATTATGTGTTAGGAAATAAAACGACTATACGTTCGGACCACAAAGCCTTGACCTTTTTAAAGAACTGTAAATTAACACATGGTAGACTTCTGAGATGGATATTGTTTTTACAGGAGTATAACTTAGAAATTGAGTATTGTCCAGGGAAGGAAAATATTGTAGCAGATGTTATTTCGCGAACGGATCACAATGAAGTCATCAAGACAGGAGATGAACATTTAATTAAAATTTTTCAAACACAAATTGATAAAAATTTAGCAAAGCAAGATAGAATTTTAAGAAATGCCTTTAAACGTTTAAATGTGGAACAAAGTCAAGATGAATATTGTATAAGAATTATTAAATTATTAGAAGACCAATCTGTTAAATTTAATAAGTTAAGAGAATGTTATGTTATCTATAATGGTGTTTTATTTAAAAAGTCAAAGAAAAATGGAATTCACAAAATTTGTTTAACAAAATCTTTAATAGAAATTGTAATTAATGATTGTCATGAAAGATACGGACATATTGGTGCGGGAAAGTGTTATAAAATATTAAAAGGACTATACGAATTCCCAAATTTAGAAAAACAAATAAAATTACAAATTAGGCCATGCGATTTATGTCAAAAAACTAAAGTATCAAATATAAAAAATGAAGGATTAATGGTGAACATCTTACCCGAAAATGTGTTAGATTTGGTAGCAGTGGATTTATTTGGAGAATTACCGACTGGAAGTGGTGGGGTTAAATATATATTTGTAGTACTGGATGTTTTTTCGAAATTTGTAAAATTATACACTATGAAGAGGGCAATTGGGACAGTTTTGGCAAATAAAATAGTTAATGAATATGTAAAAGAAATAGGGAAACCAAAAATAATTTTAAGTGACCACGGTAGTCAGTTTCAATCACGAATTTGGAAAGAGAAATTAATAAATAATAATATTCAAGTTAGGCACACATCAGTATATCATCCTCAGTCGAATCCCAGTGAGCGTTGCATGAGAGAACTAGGTCGAATGTTTAGGACTTATGTACACAATAAACACACAAAATGGCCGCTTTATGTAAAATTTATAGAAAATTGTATGAATCAATCCATACACGAATCCATCAATGATAGTCCGTATGAAATTATGTTTAAAAAGGAGTGTCCGCGCATTTATAACCAACTATGCAAATTTCCTCCGGGAAAAATAATAGATTTTGAAGAAAAAATAGTTTTAGCGAGAAGACGTTTGAAGTTAAAAGCAAATCAGCGGAAAAAATATCATGATAAAAAACTAAAACCAACAAAATTTGAGGTAGGAGATTTAGTTTTGGTTAAAAATCACTATCTGTCATCAAATTTGAGGAGAGAAATAAAGAAATTTTTCTTATTGTATCAAGGTCCGTTTAAAGTTTTAAAAATTAAATTAGAAAATGCATATGTAATTAGTACAATAGACTCTGAAGTAATTAAAGGGACATACAATGTCACTCAATTAAGGAAATATATTTCATAAATAATTAAAGAATTGATAATAATAAATTTTAACGTTAAATAAATAATTTGATTAGAAAACAGAACATTTAAAAAAAATAAATTGTGTAATATAAGAAAACTTTTAAGGCAAACTAGAATATTTGAAAATGTTAGATGAGAGGATCATTGGAGCTGCAAGATTGTTAGTGAATAACCGAGCGTTGTTTATACTAAGATAAATATTGACTTTACGTGTTAAGATAAAGCAGATTAGTTCGAAGCAAGGATTCAGAGTAGTGTTGAAGAAACAATATTCAATATTAAGTAGGTGGATTCAATAAAATATTCAATAATGACGAGAGAAATAGAATCTAGTTGGAGCTAAAAGGTTCACTTCTTATCAGTAGACAGATATATTGCTTCATACAGCTAGGGGAGATTGTTTATTCCTTAGTCAGGTATAAATTCCTATGCATGACATTGAGACGAAATATAGGGTGTTACCAAAATGCTGTCTAGGAAAATAAAAAGCTTTTGACGTATAATTCAAAGTTAACTTGCGTTTTCAAAATAAAAATTACTTAAATAAAGGATAATTGGTTTTAAATAAAGTAAATAAAGAACAAAAGTAGATTGCTTAAATAACTTTAATAGAATTAAAAGTAAATTTCTAAGGAAAGAACTTAGAATAAATTTTAAAAATAAAATTTCTTTTTGAATTTGAATAATAACATCTAGAAAGGATTACATAAACAGAAAATCGACGATGCTAATAATAAGACTGGTAAAATAAACATTTTTTCAACTTCGGATGATACAATTTAAATGAAATTTTTTATGAATTTTAAAGTTTTCTTCGTGTAGATGCATTTAAGGAGTACATGAACAATTGGGAGGAGGTAGGCGTTTGTGTAGTCAAAATAGAATGTTTTATTCGTAAGAATAAGGCATTCTGAGACTGCATAAGAGGGCGTGTTGTGAAATAGGGATGTGTTTTGGGCTTTATCTTGAATCAAGTAGGGATATTGTATTCAACCACTGCACATTTCAACGTCACAACATGTTACTCTGTGTAAGAGTCTAAAGAGCAATTAGAAGTATGCACGGTATAAAGTAGACGGTTAGAAGAACCTATGTAGGAGAGGTTAGGAAGAAAAATGCATAAAATAAACAAAAAATTCATAAAAAACAAATAAAAAAGGTATAAATAAAAAACAAAACAGAAAATGGAACGAGGGTGGTTTTATTAATCGACGTTCGGCAGGGCTTTATCATTGGGATAGAGGAGTATAATTCAATTGCTGTTACAATGATAAACCCCGGCCGAGTTTTGAAAAATAAAATAAAAAACAAAAAAAAAAAAAAAAAACAAAAAATTGTCATATGACTTATGTAAATGAAATATAGTTAAAATTTTGACAATTTTGTGAAGTTTAAAGAACAGAGAGTTCTTATTTTGTGTTGAGAAATACAGAAATTTAGTGGAAGAAGTTCAAGAGAGAACTAGGAGTTCTTGATTATATTATAAAAATATAAAGTTTGGTAGGCGAACTGTCTTTCGAGGCAGGATGTAGCTATGTTCGAGAAGTGATATGATCAAGGCCTAGGATATCATTTCTAGAAGGTAGTGATTTAGAGTTAATTGGAAAACTTATCAAAAAATCCAACGTAGTTGTTTAGAGTTCTGTCACATGTAATTTTGGGCAAAAAACATAAACAATGACTTATGTTTGTAAGTGTCATAAACTTTCATAGGTATAGGAAAAGTTTTTTTTTTTTTGGGTCAATTCTAACAAGTAGAAACAGATGTTGAGGGAAGTCTTCAAGGGACAATAGGACAATGCTTACATGGTGAAAGGAGGGGGTTTGTTAAGAAACAAAGCCTAGAAATAAACCGGACGTGACAAAAGGAGAGTTTTTATGAAATGAAGCGAAAAGTTTTATAAAACTGTGAAAATGTTGATTAGCTGATTAGGATAGGTAATTAGATGTTAAATTGTAAAACGATAAGTTGTATGTTTTGATGTTTTAAAAATTAAGAATTATTTAATAATAAAATGATAAAAAATTGTTAGTTTTAAGTGATTTGTGGTTTGTGAATATGAAGAATAGTTGTTTAAAGTTTGAGAATTTATGTGAGTTTTGCCAAGACAGATAATAATTAAGTTTTTTTGATGTTAAAAAAGGAATAAAGGAGGTTAAGTTTTTGTTTTTTAAAGGAAGGAGTAATAAATAATATAATATGAAGAGATTTTGATGAAATTTATAAATGAAATAAATAATTAACGATTTTTTAATAAATAATGTTTAAATTTAAAGCAATAGATGATAGTGAGAAGTTATTTGATAAAGATGTCTAAAGATTTTGATGAAATACGGTGTTAGCTGGGAAAACAATATAAAATTTATTATTTTTTGAAGTTTTTATATACAAGTAATAGATGACTAAGGAGATTTTAATAGGAAGTATTTTAAATGAGAGATTTCTTGAGTTTTTTTTTTATAAGAAGATGATGACTTTACCGAATTGTTGAGTAAAGTGGTATTTAAAATGAAGTTGTTCTGTTAAGAAACTTTTATAAAGAAGGTAGTTAGGTTGCATTAATGGTAATTTTTTAGTTTTTAAGAGGTTTTTTGAATACAGTACTACGATGAAATAAAGGAAATATGCGACGATTTTAATGAAATAAAGGAAAAATGCGACGATTTTAAATGAAACAAGAGGAGATTTAAGGAAGTCTACGAAATACGGCGATTATTATGATTTTTGAAGGAAGCTACGTTGAAATAAGGAGATTATTTATGAAACAATATATGGGTAAATAATAAGGAGTTTTTTTTTTTTTTTTTATTATGAAGACTTTTGTTTGGTGATTAATGCAACTTGAATTATTAAAATATGAAAGATAAGATGGAAATAATTTCAAGATAGGATACTGAGAGACAATACAATTGTAAAGAGGTAATTTTGAAATAAATAGATGAGCTTTGTAAGTAAATTTATATTTTTTTGTAATAATGATGTTATATTTTGAATTTTAGTTGAAGAAAAGAGTTTTTTGTAATTGTAAAATCAGTAGCTAACATGTTATCCCAGCGAGACAAAGAGTAATTAAGAATTTGATAAAGAATAAATAATTATTGGATTTAAACTAAAATAAATAATAATATAAGATGATAATTGAAAAGTTTTAAGGTGAATTGAAGCAATGTTGAGTAATAAATAAATAATTTTCGTAAAAATGTTAATTAATAATGAGAAGTTTTAAAATTTTAATTGCGTTTAGTTGGAAAATGATTCAGATGGATAGTAAAAGATAGATGTAGATTTTCAAAGGATGTAGAAATGTCGCCTTGGCAAAGAGGATGAGACGAGAAAAAGTATATAGACGGCTGTCTGGGAGATAAGCTTTGAGTGACGGGATCCTGTCAACAAAAAATGTTGATGGAAAGTTTCAGCCAACGAGGTTGGAAAGGAAACTGATGATGGGTTTTATTGTATAAATAGAGATAAGACTTAGCACTAATTGATTCGTATAATATTTTTTTTTACAATGAGTTAATATAACGCTAACAAATTAAAATAATGAAATAGGATTTTAGCAAATAGATTTTTTAGTTTTTATGTAAAAAGAGAATCTTTCTAAAATTAAGTATACTAGGGATACTTATTTTCTTTCATGAGGTCCTTAGCTTCTGAAATGAAATGTCTTGAACATCCATTAATATTTTTTTTTCTCGATTTGAAATATATATATATAAAAGCTTTGTATTCCAATACCTGTATTGAAATACAAACCTTGTGGGGTTTTGTGACAGTGTAAAAAGTCAGATTTTAATATAGACTCATTTAAAAGACGCGGTTAAGCCAAAGAGATAAGAGATTCAAATAATAATTTAAATTTAGTAACTTCATTAATAAAAGAAAAATGGATTTTCAAGACAACAGTATGAATTACCATGTTTAATTTTAATGTAATTTAGTTTGTTTGTTATGTTAAGTAAATCATTTGTATTTTACGGCAGTGTGGTAAAATATGCGAACAGTAACCGGAAGGAACGCTTTTGTAAGTGAGATTTGCCTCATGGCAACAGTCAGTCTAAGTCCAGCGTTAGGAGTGACAGGTTGTTTCTAAAAATTCGATGTCCAGCGATTGAAGGGACAAGATGTGTTTTCTAAAAGTTGAGTTTACCGCTTAAAATGGACAGGTTGTGTTTTTCAAGTAATAATCCAGTGTTTGGAGAAATAAGATCGTAGAAAGAGTTTCTAGGTTCTATTAGAACAATGTACATTTGATTTTTTATCTCAAATAGAGATCGAAAGCATCTAAGAATCCATGTTTAGGGTGTTTCAAAGACAATAACGTGGGAACATAAAAGACAATGATTTATGTACGCGAGTTATGAATATTCTCAACAACTGGAGAAAACAACTTCTGAACGAGGGAGAATCCTCTACGAGCCGTAGAACTTCAACTCGTAGGACATCAGTTTTCCATTCGGACACAGACAATGTTTTTTTATTTAGATCGGCGTTGTGGTATAGACGCTATATATTACCTGTTTGATTAGTAACCTATATTATGTTTTAAATTAATTTTTTGTAAATGTTTATCTATTTAAAGAAAATTTGTAGATTATTACTAGAAGAGATACTAGTAAAATGAAATTTTTAAATAATGAAAATAGAATCTTTTTATTTTTCTTTTAGAGCTACAAAGTTACTAAAAATTCATAGATTAAATTCCTGTTGCAACAATTTTATTTGTAGAAGCATTTTTGAAGATAAAATTAATTAATTTGAAAGAAAGAGATAAAGGAAATATAAATTCATAATTTGTTATTGAAACTAAAAGAATAACTAGTATTTATAATATGATTTTGTGGTTAATAATATTTATAGGATGTTTCTTTGAATGTTTAATAAATGTTTTCTTTGTAACATTTCAGCCAAAGTGTTCTCATTTAAAACCAAAATCCACTGTAAGTACACTGTAAAAAGAACTTACGACCCCAGAGATCTTATAAATAATTAAATTCATTCTTTTTTCTAAATTGGTATGCTAAAGCAAACCTGGCGCCCTATAGTCGAGCAAATTAACAAATTATTAACATTAAAAGTAACTTCAGCTAATTTTTGAATTGTCACATGATCTATTATGTAACTTTGTTAAATGGAACAAATATATAATTTCAGTACAGTGACAATAATCATAGTCTATAATTACACAATTTCAAGTTGCATTTCCCGTAAAAATGTAAAATGGCTACCACAACGTTCAACTTTTAATTTTTATACATACTGATAATTATGAAACACAATTTTCCCATTTTTTAAAACTGAATACAATTGTCTTGATAATTTTGGTCCAAAATAATAATTCAAAAATTAATCATAAAAAAGAATTGCAAAATTGTAACCCTGCAAATTTACATTATTAACCAATTTTGATGAGTCTCAATGAAACCTTTTTTTAAAGCTAAATATGATTTTGTCGTTAGTTCATGTCTAACTATGCAAAAATTGTAATTTCAAATTGTTACATCAGTAATTTTCGAATTACACCCATGTCATAGTCACACATGAAAGTGAGTTTTATAATTCTCCAAAGATAGTCCTATAGGTTCATCGTTATCTTAGTAGAAGTTTAGTAATCGTAAAACTAATTAAAATGTTCATTTAGCTCAAGTATAGTTTTAATTAAACTCAAAATAATAGTAAATTTAAATTCAGTCATGTAAAGAAAGTAATGAACATGACACTTGTAGTCCCCCCCCCCCCGAATCCAGCCCCAAGCTAAATACTTAAATTAATTCACTAGTTTCACTGTGGGGGGTATTCTGGATAGGTTTGAATGTAATAGATTTAAGTGGTTTGGCCATCTCATGGGGATGAATGAGGACTGTTGGGCTAAAATGATTTATAAATGGATTTCATCAGGAAAAGTGGGGAGGGCCTAGACAATCGTGGGATGGTAATATCAGGGATGTCATGAGTTGGAGTAATTTTAATGAGGATTTGGTGTTGGACAGAGAGGCATGAGCATGGAAAAAGTAATTGGTCAGACTGTAAAACTTGTGTCATTTTTTACTTGAGTAATATATCAGTAGGCCAATAGTCCAAATAAATATTTATAAGTTTAAATAAAAATTCTAAAGAAACGTTTACTACCATCACATGTATAAAACTATTGTTAGAATGTTTAAGATAAGAAAATGTCTTTATCATGTTATAGGGGACTTTACTCAAAGACTCTCTGCAAGCTACTGATATAGATGAAGGGGATAATGCTAAGATAACATATTCTATTGTTAATACTACTGCAGGATCCGATGTAAAGAACACAACACATGGAAATCTATTCAGGATTGTTACTAAGGATGACACGTATGCTCAGATATATGCAAATATTGATTTGGACGGCTTCTTTGGTACTTATACTATATGTTTAATGGTAAGAAAATACCCTACCCCTATTATGTTATTTACTATTTTAATAAAACGCTTAGGGAACATCGCATTCAAAATTTCTGTACTGTATTACTGGATGTTTGCTTGGCGCACTATCATTACCACATGGTTGAGCGAAAGCGTTTTAAACTGATATATTTTCTTAATCGGGTACAATTATTTCATCATCAATATCTAACAAGTTGTCACTTATCACGTTCGCTGACAGTCATCTAAAAGCTGTGCAATGAAGGACGACAATTTTCACTTTACTGTAACCTATTTGTATTTATTTTTAATACACATAAATTAACAATTAAACAAAACTAATGATAATAATATATGATAATAGAACTAGGAATATTACAATAAAATCACAAATTGATATATTAGTAAAGGTTTTATACAATTATAAATAAACAACTTTTACATAACATAAATATAAAAAATTAACTCGAGCTACTTAAATGCACCATTGGACACTGTACTACACATGTAACAAGTTTACAGATTATGTGACTAGTACTGTTCTGGAGTCTTGTTAAACTAAGGAACTAACATGTAAATCTGCCAAAATAATGTATTATATTCCTTGACATAATATTGACAGAAAATGGAATCACAATAATAATGAAGAATTAAAAGTATATTAGTGGTATTTTTTTATGATAAACCTACAAACTTAATATTGTATCACAGACTGGAAAATGGCTAATGCACATAATATTCTAATATTTCTTTGCATTTTTTCAGGCAGAAGACCGTGGCTCCCCAAGTAAATATGGAGTAGAGTGTTATCAGGTTTATATTGAAGATGTCAATGATAATTATCCTGTGTTTGTATATCCTACGAACGGTAGTACTATATATATAAAAGAGGTAAATATAAATATTAAGATTTTTTAAATAAGATCAGCAATATCAACAATTTTTTTTAAATTTCAAGTGTTTATGAATTAAAATTTTACCTATTTTACTTCACAAATTTATTTGAAATTTTAACAGTATAATAAGATTCTGGAACTTCTACCGAAGTTCAAACTAATTGTAATCAGACTAATGATTACTTATATCTATGGTTATACTAATAATTACGCAGTAAATATTAAAATGAAAAAAAATTTATAACATCTGCTATTTGGTCTAAATAGTTTTTTGTATATGGGTTGACAATATGCGATTAATGATGACCTGATCTGTTTTCTACAACTAAAAATTAGAGAGTTATAGCAAAATAAATGTGGTTTTAAAAGAATAAGAGGTTTTAATATTCATTAAATAAATTTTGTCCTAAATAATCAAAGATTGGTAAATTTTTTAATGGCAGCTATATTTCAGAAATAATTTGATTTGTTTAGGTCCAACTCCTGCTTATTTAATTTTAACGTAATAGCTGATATTTCTTGTTGAAACTCCATATTCAAGGATATAATAAAGCAATAAGCTTAAAGTTTCAAAATATTTTTATAATATATTTTGAAACTTTAAGCTTATTGCTTTATTTTATCCTGCTTATTTTGTGCAGGTTGATGCAATGGATACATTAATATAAAGCCGAGGTCAACAATGAAATTACAAGTCCCCCTCCCCCCTCCAATAAAATAGCTGTCACAAAAAAAATGTGTGAGGTTTTCATTTTTATAAACATTAAAAATGAGTAAACAAATTCTGAAGAGAATCAAAGCAAGCAAGATCTATAAGAGAACAAGTGAGCTTCTGTCTTCAAAATAGTACAAAATAACCAAGCCCAAATGCCAAAATCTGTAAACAAACAAAACAAGATAACCATCCTAAGTGTTTGTATTACTGTATACAAGAACCGTGGACAGACCAACAAATTGAATTTGATATTGGTATTAACTTAGTGGCCAAAACATTAAAGAGCTTACAAAATTAATACAAAATTTTCGCACTATTATGTAATGTTATATTAGTGTTTTTACTGTGTGAAGTGCTTTATGTTTAATTCCATTTTGTTCAAATCATTGATCATGTTTGAATTTTTTTTAAAGTAAAATGCATAAAACAGTAATGTATGTTACAGTTACAGACAGTGGGAGATAAAGTAGTGGACATAAATGACAAGCCATTACCTGAATTTTATGCGACTGACAAAGATAGTGGGTTAAATGCACAGATCAATTATTTACTTAATGGAACAGGTAGAAAAAAGTCTTATATTAAAATAATGGAATTACTTAATTAAAAATTAATTTTACTTTAAAAAATCCATATACAGTAGAGTCTCGCAAACTCGGCACTCGATAACCTGGCAGTCCGGATTACTCGGCAACCCCGACGGGAAAAAAAAATATTGCTAAAAACAGCGATGTTCGTAAAAGTTCGGCAGATCCCAAAGCGGGCATTAACTTCGATCGCTCGAATCGTTGATGGTACTCTTCCCACATTAAACTCGTCACAAAGCTTTTTTACAGATTCCCCTCTGTCAAGTCTTTTTAACACATTTAACCACGTCTCAAACGAAACCAACACACTTCCGTTTTCGTAACTCGTTCATTTTTATTTACTGTATATACTGTGCGTAGATCATAACCAATCAAAGAAAACTGAAAAGAAATGTTATATTTTCCATAATGTATACTAAATTGATTCGTGGAAAAAAAGTGGCCCATCAAACGTTTTTGCAAGTGTATGTCTGATATACCGACGGGTGTTAATGCTGCGGTGTTTTTATGCCGCCGACAATGGGATACCGCTATCGACAAAGTCGTTTGACTCGCCGCTTTGGTGCCGCGATGTTTTTACACCGCCGACAATGGGATACCGCTATCGACAAAGTCGTTTGATATCGCCACCTTGGTGTTTCAATTACAATTTATTTTTTGCCCTTATTCCCGATAACCCGGCGTTTCACAAACTCGGCACACTTCCGGTTCACATTACGCTGAGTTTGCGGGACTCTACTGTATTGATATAATTATCTCTTTTACAATATAAACTCCTGTAAAGCTACATATAGAATTATATCAAAGATTCTTAGATACAATTAATCCAAAATAAAGACATACTCCAACATATTAAAACATATAAAGAAAAGCACATGTTCTTATATATAGAATGTATTCATCTAATTTTCTCGAAAAGGGAATTACACAAAGGTCTATTATTTCTTATAACCCAAAACAGTTAATCAGGTTTCTTTTGCTAAATTTTTCAAGTTTTTAGGATGTTAATGATGTTTTAAAATAGGCAAATCTATAGTCACATGATGACCTTCTTCTCACCTATATCTCTTATTTTTCATCTTGTATTCAAAACTTCTATTTTTTATTTCTACATGCAAGAGAAAATAACTCTACCCTTTCACAGTCGAATATCAATGATTCATTTTAAATAATTTATCTCCAAATGCCCAGTTTACCAAACTGTACTTCTATTTCAAGCCTAACTTGCACGTTTCACAATCACTTTTTTTTAACCTCTCATTTCCCAATTTTACTTTTAATTCAAACTCAGCACTTTTCCAATACTTCTGATTTTGTTCTAACAAGAAATAACTCTCATTCTATTAATTTTTCCAACATTTTATTCAATTCTAAACTTCACATACATTCAGTGAAGACATTGTCTCTCGTTTACATTTCATCAATGTTGTATTGACGAGTCTCTCTCATCTCTAGATTCTAACTGTTTCTGATTTTGGCTTTATTTCATCACTTCCATAGGACCACATCCTATTTTGCTATTTCCATTTCTAATACTATTAAACGGATTCCTGGCACATATATTTATTCTTAAAATATATTCTAAATATCTATATTTTTTTCTCTTATACAAAATAGATTTGATATAAATCAACAGTATACATTATCTTAAAGAAAACATATCATTCCATTGTTCTTATATCTCCAATTCTTGTATTATATTTGTTATTTATTTAATTTAGATGGTACATATCATCTAGTGCTATATCTTCTGTCATCCCACGACAACTTCATCACTAAAACTATTCATCTTACCGCGCTCACTTTTCATAAGCTATAGAGGTTTTCTTCTGGTAATGGTATAACAGTAAACTTATCCATCTATTTAGGTTTTCCTAACCTAGTTTGCTCTAGAGACTATTAAACTAACGTTTATTGTTGTTAATGCTTGTGAAAATGTCCACGTTACAACACAATGAAAACACAAAACTTAAGCATTCCAAAGTATAAAACTTGGTTAAACTGATGAATCACCAACAATTTCTGATGCTATCCTTCACAACTGTCTTCCACAAAAATTAAAATAATAACAGAAGAAAGGTCTTTATAAAAAAATGTTATTATTTAAAGGAAAATCATTTGTATTCTTTAGAGGAAATCAAGTGTCAACCATTAATGGAATAACAGAATATTTTGTTTCTACTCTCTAAATGTTTTTGTATAAATCTATTTTTATATTGGAGAAGGCTTATACAATGTACATTATTTCCTGGCTACAGAATAAATAAATATTAGGCTTCTTATATTCAGAAACTAAAAATAAAGTGAACTACACCTCCCATTTAGGGTATGAGTTCAAAATTAAAATAATTCTAGAAATGTAACTTATGTATAACAGTGTTTTTGATAATTTGCCTTTTCTTATCAGACATCCATAAAAATATATATTATGTTTTGGAAATTAAGTTATAAAGCTGCATAAGAGCTCAAACTGGCTATAAATTACATTATAAGCAAGATGTTGAATGGCTGCTATATTATTATTCTGGATGTAAAAAAGACCTTTGTCTAGGTTAAATTGCTATGTTGAATCCTACTTATTAACTCTTATGATGGAAACAAGTTAGAAGAGAAATGGTCAGATTACACTGGCGGGAAGTCAGAATAGTCAATATAGAATCAGAATCAAGAAATCTGAATTGACTCGACCATAGTTTTTCTGTTGTTGTTTTTAAACTTTTACTTTCTCACTTTATATAGAGAGAAAAGTATTGTAATGAGAAATTAATCAATATTGAGATTTTTATGGATCCATTTTGGGTCCACGGAAGTGTTTTAGCGAAATACTATCTGTCTGTATAAATATTTGTATGTCTCCTTGTTTGTCTCTCTACAATGATTTCTTAGAAACCATTTGACCAGTAGTGTTCAAAGTTTTTTACCGAAGGATTTTTTAACTTCAAATTGATAAAATATAAGATATAATTTCCTTCACTAAAAATTTAGGATTATAAGTTATAAAAAAACACTCAAAATTCGTCTTTCTCAAAATTACCTGAAACAATTTTGGTCAAATCAAATTTGAGTACCCTTAATCTCATTTTACTTGAGACAGCTCGGTAAAATTTATGTTTTACTATCTAGAGAAAATGCCAAGTCTTTGTAGGAAGTGTTAAACAAATTTTAGAGTACAGTAAGCATAGAGTTGATGTTCAAAGCATGCTGCGGTTTCCGTTAGTTCATTTATTAAAAGTAATTTAGTAAAATAATTGTATTTTTATCTTTCTTAATCTTGCTTAACCTCTTACCACTCTGAATAAATAGTGTCACCACAACTATTATTGCATTTTCCCATTTAATACAATAATGAAACAGCCCTTGTCAATTCCAACAAAGCCCTTTATTGTGTAATCCATCACACTCATTGTTGATTCATTTAAAAAGAAACTCACAAATTAAATCTAAAACACTTTTCCATAAATTGAAGTTAATCACACAACTGTTACAAAATTGTTAGATTTGTCAGTTAATATATTCTGATTTGTTAACAGCTCTAGCCCAGGAATATTTTAGAATTCCATACACAGATAATTTTACCAGTCTGTTAGCTACGCAGTCTTTGGACAAAGACAATATCTCAACAATTCAGGTAAATATTTATGTGTGTCTTCTCTAAACCTTATAAAGCTATCCTAAAAATTATGTTCAACAGAAAAACAGTTGAAAAAACGGAATTTTATAACTTTATAAATATCAGTTTATAGCTTATTTGAATGATCTTATTTTCATAACCATTTTGTACAACTTCACTCTCTCACTCTCTCAGTTACTCATCAATATGGCCTTAAGATGTCAACAATTGTAAATGTAAATGTGAACTAAATAAATCAACTGTTAAGATACCAATAACTACTATATCAGCTGTAAGATACCAATAACTACTAAATCAGCTGTAAGACACCAATAACTACTAAATACTCTACAATAAATGTTCAACAAGTTAACTGCCACCATAAAAGGGTCCTACGAAATCCCGTAGTGCCAACTTGAATTATTGGTGTATTGTTGCTGATATCGATTTTTTATTGTTACAAAGGCTATTTATTTACATTTCCTTCAATTATTCATGCAGAGTAATTGGAGGTTAGTTTTGGACCGATCGGGCCGGCACATTCATTTTTCGTCACAAGTTCGCTTAAAAGTGAAGGCTCCGACCCGATCGGGCCACGACTTGTTTCCGCCGAACATAGTTAGTTCGGAAAATAAGTTAATTTGGTATAATGGAGTTGGTTTATCTTTTTAAAAAAAAGTGCCGACCCGATAGAACCGCGAAAGTTTGCATTTTTCAACAGCGAAAAGAGAGTTATAAAATAAATCTAAACTGGGAACCTAGTGTTCTGCGTTTAAACATAGGATGTGCAATGTCCAAATAGTACGGCTTGTCCCCGCTAGAATGCGCTGTAGTGTTGCAGTCGAGCAAAACAACAACAATGACGTATTTGAGATGCCGGCCCGATCGGGTCGGCAGATTGCTCTACCCACAGAAACTGTGCCGACCCGATCGGGCCAGCGTGGCGGTTAACGAGTTAAAAGTACAATATTTACAGCTGATTTAGTTTAAAAGTGATTTCATTTGAAATAAGTTATTTTCTTCTTCTTTGTCATTTTCTTTTTTGTTCATAACTGTTTTGAATTTAAATAAATAATTTAAAAAATAAATCATCTTATTATTTGTTGGCTTACAAACATATTTTTGTTCAAAATTGTGTTCAGTTTGCAAGCGGATGTTGCTTGTAAATTTGTACAATAAATTAGAAGGAACTGTTGACGTAGAACTAAAACACTTGGTGGTCAGTGAAATTAATTTTTTTAATAAATTAAGGACGTAAGAACGTAAGACGTAAGAAGTAATTCTATATAGTATGTGTTTGTAAATCAACCACATACTTATATTGAAAATAAATAAATTTGAATACACAACTCATTAACTTTATATTTTCAGCTGGTTATTGAGGCCAGAGACAATGGGTCACCTCCTCTCTCGAGCTTCATTTACACCACTTTGTTAGTCATTACAACTGTAGAACATGAACCTCAGTTTAGTCAAACCACATGGACTACACAATTTACTGGTAATATCAAGTTGTACAGTAGTTAACTAATTACAGTAGAACCTCTGTTAATCGGCATTGGATCAACCAGTCCTCAGATTAACCGGCCTATTTCGTAGTGTACTGGTTCGATGAGAGTTTCTGAAAATAAATTGTAATTGAAACACCAAAGCGGTGGCGAGTCAAACGACTTTGTCGATAGCGGTATCCCAATGTCGGTGGCGTAAAAACACTGCTGCGGCGAGTCAAACGACTTTGTCGATAGCGTTATCCCATTGTCGGCAGCGTAAAAACACCGCGGCACCAAAGCGGTGGTGAGTCAAACGACTTTGTCGATTGCGGTATCCCATTGTCGGCGGCATAAAAACACCGTGGCATTGGCACTCGTCGGTATAACAGATATACTGGCAAAAACGTTTGATGTGCCGCTTTTTTTCCAGGAATCAATTTAGTATACATTATGGAAAATTGATACATTATGTATCAATACATAATTATGTAACATACATTATGTAACATTACATATGAAATACATTATGTAACATTTCTTTTCAGTTTTCTTCTTGTCTTTGACTGGTTATGATCTACTTACAATATATACAGTAAATAAAAATGAGCAAGTTATGAAAACGGGAAAACGGAAGCATGTGTTGGTTTCGTTTGAGACGCGGTTAAATGTGTTAAAAAGATTTGACAAAGGGGATTCTGTAAAAAAGCTTTGTAAAACGGGAACCTCAGATTAACCGGCCATATGAACAACCGGCCCGGGTGTCAGTCCCGACTAGACCGGTTAAGAGGGGTTCTACTGTATATGCTAAATGATGATTGTTATGACATTTGGAACATATTTTATTTTTTACCCTTACAAGATGGCTCTTATAAAAATTAGTTTGTTAACCCAAAATTTAGTGGTAACTGCTGTAAAATCAAAATACAAACTAGAATTTTCTTATAGAATCTAATTATTTTGATAAATTTTTTAGTCATTCATAGCCAAGAAGACTCAAACTAAGCTTGTTATATAAAGTGATCGGTACTTGTACACGTTTAATAAAATTAATATATTTTGTTTAATGACCAGAATGTTTTTTAGATCCCATAAATATTTTATTGCGTATATGTGAGTATTTTATACGAAGTACATTCAGAAAGTAAGTTCTGTTTGTATTTTTTGCCATGGCTGTAATCACAGTTTGGCGCATGCACCAGAGTTACTCTAAGTTAAGAAGAAGGAGATGATGCTATTTTGACAACGCTGTTTGTTGTTTACACTTTGTTTAGAATGGCTAAGTTGACTGAAAATCCCGTCGCTTGTGAGATTAGATCTGTAATTCGTTTTCTGAATGCGAAGAACATTAAACCAGTCCACAGATCTGCCAAGTTAATGGAGAAAATGCGATGAGTGATTCAATGGTAAGGAGATGTGTCCAATAGTTCAATGAAAGACATGGTCAAGAGCACCATAACGAGCGAAGTGGGTGTCTATTTTTGCTTAGTGATGAATTGGTTCGTTCAGTTCGAGAAAATATTAAGGAAAACTGTAAGTTTACAATTTCTGTTCATTCTATAAAATTTCCACAAATTTCAAGATGACTTCTTCATGAATTGTTTCTGTAAAACTGCTTTTTGAAAAATTTGTGCTCGTTGGGTGCCAAAAACTCTTAAAGGGCAGCATAAAAGACGGCATTAGGTGAGTGCATTTGACTTTTTGACACGTTACAACAAAGACAGTGATGACTTTCTGAATCAGGACTTGGATGAGAGTTGGGTCGCTTATGAAACCCCTGAATCAAAATGACAGTCGATGGAATAGAGGCACACTTCGTCACCAGCAAAGACTAAAGCCAAGCAAATCATGACAACTTGAACAATCATGTGCATAATGTTTTGGAACAGACACAGCATTGTACTGGTGAATTTTTACTGTGAGTTGGAAGAATATAAATGTTTACTATGAGATGCTTAGACAACTGTGTTGCACAATACAGAAAACTATTATGTTTTGATTCATGACAATGCCCAACTTCACACTGTGAACGTGCCACGACAACCCTTACAGGACTTTGACTGGGACTAGTTTGACTACCCTCTGTACAGCCCTGGCCTCACCGCTAGCAACTTCTATCTCTTTTTTCACCTGAAATTGTTCCTTAGTGATCAAAACTTCAACAACGATGACGAACTCAAAGAACATATTACCACATGGCAACGTTTTATGAAGAAGGCATACAAAAACTTGTAAGGTTTATAGATTTATTGTAATAAGTAGTTTTTCTGTATCTGTACTAGTTTTATTTTTATTACCAAACGGAACTTACTTGCTGCATGTACCTTGTAGTATTCCAAAACCATACTAAAAAAACAACAACTACTTACATTAATTTAAAGAGTAATCTAACTAAGTCAATTACAATCATCATATATAATGTTCAGAAAGATATAGGTACTATTAACAGCAAGTTTTTTTTATATTTTATGTTTCCATGTCTTTAGTAAGTATTGTTTGGATACGATTGAGTTTAAAGATGTTTTGGAATGCTAAAGCTGAAAAGTTGACTCTTGAAACTTTTTAGTATTTAATGTATCAATGATGCCTGCAATGGTGCTAGCTGTGAAGCATTAATTTCTGACTCAGATTAAACAAGGAGGAAGTCTTCAACATTGTGATGATCATCATAAACTACAGCAATTGAACTAAACTGTTCTTCTATTGAGTGTGCAAAAGTTTGAAAGAAGAGGAATATGTTAATACTTGTTGGCCACGGATAGTTGATTGACATACTTTGTGTTGTGAAGCTACCTAAAATGGCTTTTCAGATACTCCCATCTTCGATATCAAGAAATTAAGTCATGTAAAGCTGTCCCTTGATATCAAAGCATCAAGTTATTTGCATAGTCTGTGTATGCATAATCTACGTTTTACCAATTAGATTGATTCTACGAACAAATGCCAGTTCATAGTTGCCAAATACCTGGAAGTTTGGAAGGCCTTCCACCTCGGCTGGTATGAGGAGCTGCTTTTCAAGCTGGTACAATAATTATTCTCGTCATGAGCGGTTCAACTTCTACGTTCATGATTAGTTAATCAAAATTTAATTTTAATTAAATTTTCCATTCCAAATTTCATAAGCATGTTCATAATCCTTAATAGAGTAAATACAGTAAATAATATATAGAGATATGATTGATTCATGTATTCACTTAATTCCCAAGATATTATGGAATGTGTTTTTATATATAGATTTAGGATATTATATAGGATATATATATAGATTCAGTGAAGAAATTCTAAACTAGTGCCATTTTATAATAGTGCATACACATAATCTACATGTTTTAAATTATTGATATTTTGTTTTCAGAAAACAACACAGGCTTGAGTGAAGAAGTGACAATACCAGAAGCTATAGATAAGAATAATATAAACATACTGCCTGCAGACTATCAAGGGGTGTATTATTTTATTGTTGGTAAGTGACATTTATGTTATCATAGTTTTGTTTCTTTGGTGAAACTAGTTTGTTGCTTTGACTATTCCAACTATTTATATAAATTTTATACTGAATGATAAATATTATTATCAATTCTTTAGGGAGTACGGTCGTTTTGGTGTACATGAATCACAGAGTGGTCATTTTCGGCTAGTGTCTCTCATCTAACTCTGGTCTAAATATACGAGGTGTAGCAATAACATAATAAACTGGTGCTGCAACGGGTAAACAGAAAGCAGGTTTCTGTTGACTGTAAGTAAGATCTACTTATGTGAAATAGTAGAACAAAGTGAGAAGTTGTGGAAATGCTGACTAGGAATGCTGGTCTAGGAATGCTGGTCTAGGAATGCTGGTCTAGGAATGCTGGTCTAGGAATGCTGGTCTAGGAATGCTGGTCTAGGAATGCTGGTCTAGGAATGCTGGTCTAGGAATGCTGGTCTAGGGAATATTTAATGTAAAAATGACACATTTGAGGAGAGGATATGGAAAGGTTTTAAATAACCAGAGAGGATATAGAGGATAGTTTTTTCTTGGGGATCAGTCAAGTAAAACGGTCTTTCACATGGAGAGATTTTGTTACAGCGACGAATGGGGCAAGTGTGGAAGGTCCCGGCATAGATGGGTGAAATGAAATATGAGACTTGAGAGGTCAGGCAGTCGAGAATCGGCCAAATCCAGTGAAGAAGAAAGGTAAGGGGAGACCATTTCTCTTTTTGTGTTTGAATTTTGTGGGAAGACAAATATTTTAACTGAAGGAGCAACAGATTATTTTTGGAAAGAAGATTGTGGTCGATAGATCTTGGTTTATGGAATAACTTAAGTTCAACTGTATCATTTAGTATCTTGTTTCTGTGAGATAAATGTAAGTGTGATGATCTCACTAATTGTGTGAGAAGATAAATACTTGATAGTTTTCTATTAAATACATGGATATGTTTTATATGTAATAAATTATCTCTTGCCTTAGCTGATATTGCCAAGTGATTTTGTTATTTTATTTGAACCCTTAGAAAATGAATATAGGAGAAAACCTGTAATTCATAAGAATTATAATTTATACTAATGTATCAGCTACTAATGTGTAACTGGTGCAAATTACTGACGGATCTATAATACAAATCTAATGTTACAGGTGATGCGAGTAATGAATTTTTCCAGTTGAACAGTACATCTCGTTCATTACGGCTGCGTCAAGAACTTGATCGTGAACAATCATCGCACTATATTCTTAATATTGTAGCTACAAATAATAAGACTGGACCTCCAGCATCACCAGACACTTCTTCTCAGATAAACATCACAGTCAATGTATGTTATTTTATACCACAATGTAGACATTTACACAATATCTTTTTTTAAATCTTGTCCTTGCCTAAATATATTTTGATGAAGTAAATACATTATATTTTTAGAATTATGTACTAATTAAAATTATGTTTTGACAACTTGCATAATATTTTCAGACTTTCAAAATAATTTAAATAATTTTGCATAGAATTTTCTTAGCACTCAATTTTATAATAATAACTCGATTACGTTCAAGTGAAACTTTACAAATTGCTATTTCAAACTAATTTTGGTACTCTTGAACGTATCACAATTTTAATTTTATAATGGTTATTTTTTTGTTTTATTGTTAGTTAATAATATTTCTTTATAGTTTATTTTCTCAAATATATAAATGTTGATTTTCTTGAGGAAAATATTTATTTTAAAGTTCCATGTATCCAAAAGTTTTTTTTTTTTTTTTTTCAAATTTTATTTATTGAACTATGCAAAGTTCTACAACCCTAACAAGCACTCCGATTTTACCAAATTTGTTATGTATTTTAGCCATATATTTATTCTTTTCCTGGAATTTTTTGAATTACTAAAAATTTGGGGTACCCAAAAAATAAAATTTGATTATCTAAAAATTGTCTATAACAATTTTGATGAAATTTCGCTCAAATTTAAAAATTCTAATAAAATTCATCCATTGTCATCTCTCCAAAAATATTTTTTTCTAGAGTTATTGTTTAAAAACCAAAATTTTACCTGTAGTGATGTTATAAAAAAACCTCATATCTCAAAATTGGTTCTTCTGATTTCATACAACTTTTGTGAAATATTGAAAATCAATACTCCAAACCAAATCACAAGTATAATGAAATTAAGTTTTGGAGTAATTGCATAAAACAAATCTTTATAACATTTCATTTAAAAACTCGATTCCAACAAAATTTCATGGCTACATTTCTGATTTCAAAAAAGCAAGTGAAAGTTCTAATTGAATATGAACAATTAATTACAAGAAGCAGAAGTCTATTTATCATCACAAGTGACAAATTAATCGAAATTCTTTCTACTTCTTCACTTTAATTAGATACAAAGTATTGTATTATAAAACAAAAGCATGGTTTTGAAATATTTAAAATGGTGGATTATTCATTGTGGTTAATAATTATGAATAAACAAAGACCAGAGCACTGTGGTGACAATATATACAGATACACTTTCAAAAGTCTCTTACCACACTTGGGAATAAACAAAATAACAAAAAAACAAAATTTTTTGTCAAAAGATAAATGTTTATTCCTATTAGACCCTTATAGCTATTACAACAACAAAGTTGTCATCTTCAGAGGGAATCTTAACAAAGACTAAAACTGTCAACCCTATTGTTGATAGGTCAATGCACCAGAGGAGTGGGGTAGGGAAACTGGTCACTTTAGTTGTAAATAGTTTTAATTTAGTCTTTGTTAAGATTCCCTCTGAAGATGACAACTTTGTTGTTGTAATAGCTATAAGGGTCTAATAGGAATAAACATTTTACTTTTGACAAAAAATTTAGTTTTTTGTTAGTTTGTTTATTCCCAAGTGTGGTAAGGGACTTTTGAAAGTGTATCTGTAAATAATTATGAATTTAATATTTTATTGATCTGGTTTAATTGGACATTTGTTGTCACTTGTGTATATAAAATCAAAAATAGGCGAACATATTTGGTCTGAAAATTATAGTGGCAAAGATAGAACACCAGTAAAAAAACTTATATAATTGAAAAATAATAAATAATTGACCAATCGGACAATCCTATCATCCAAAATATAGAAATAAGATCATTATGGCTTCTGTTGTAAAAACTGGATTAAAATTTGAAAATATAAACTTTCCTATTTTAAATAACGTTCAAAATGTTTAGCTTGAGAAACCTATTGGAGTGGTAAATAGGTCACACACTAAACTTTTGAACAAAAGGTTGTTCGCACTGATAAACTGTTAAATCACCATTCATTGGCACGTAACCCCTATCAGTTAGTTGATTGCCATTTCTTGTGTAGTGTAGTTCTGTATATTATGATTTTGTCTAATCACGTTGTATTTGGTTCTAATTATTTGACTTCTCAGGCTTAGCTTTAAGCTTGGGTTCCTTTCTATGTTACTAGGTTATGTTTTTTAGTTTCATTAGGAATAAATTATTAAGAATAGTTGTTAGGTGAAATTATAAAACTATGAAATATAATTTTTATTCTAAGTCCCAAGATAATACTTATCAGAAACTTGTCAGAAACACTCTTAACAGAAGATGTAAAATATATCAAAAAGTATCACAATAGCTGACTCTAGACAAATAGTTCAGTAACCTGGCGAGGTATATAAACCCACCATGATCTAAAAAGATGGTCAGTTATTATTGAAGATATCAACAGTGACAGCCGAAGGCTCTGCTCATCGGTTATCCAAGAGCATTTATCAGTCATAATTGTGAATGGTGTAAGCCGGAGCCCTTGCTGGTCGATTATATTGGTCGGAACAATCAACAGAATTCATTACAATCAGCTTTGGAAACATTATGGTCAAAAACACGGTAGCTGGTACTTGCAGAAATAGAGGTGAACAAACTGACAGTGTCTTTTTAAATAAATTTAATAAAAGATAAAAGAAACTAGACTCATTTGACTTTTTGAATAGTTCACAATAATATTCAGCTTGCTCTATCTTGGGACTAATTGATATAGTTTACAATAAAGGGGATTAAATATCAATAATATTTCTTAGAATTATAAAGAAACTGAATCACTGACTGCTATAAATATTTTATTTAACCATTAATCTCTTTATCTTAAATAAATATCTCTCATTTATAATAAATTGTAAAAATTTCATTTGAATTAGAATCTTTCAAATTTCATTACGCAGAATTAGGTCTTAGAGAAATTCCTAACAAATGATGCATCGGCCGTATCTAGAGAAAACTAATTTGTAACACTTGCTAACATGGTGTTGGGCTATTTCAATTTTTTTTATTTCCTAAATTGATCATTTCTAAATGGGAGTTGATTAATACATTGTTTATTAGTTTTTATATACATAAATGATGGCAAAAATTTTATTAAACCGTATTAAAAAATGTGATTTTAATATTTTCATACATTTAACTATACTTTTGATTCTGTACATATATAAGTTTTTGTACAGTTTATATACCGGGTCTTTCAAAATAAATAGCGAGGTTTTAACGCTTTATAACTTTTATTACATTAAACTTACCGCTACAAATGACACATCAAATGAAAAAGCAACTCAAAGAGTTTTACAAAAAAGCCTACAAGTGTTCAATGTGAACACCATTCGTCACACGGCACACGTCAAGACGATATGGAGTTCTTCCCAAACTTTGAGTAATTGGGAGTTCTTTCTTGAGTAATTGTTGTAACAGCTTCTTCAATCCTGTTTCTTAATTCGGGAAGGTCAGTTGGTAGTAGAGGCACATACACACGATCCTTTATGAACCCCCAAAGGTAGAAATCGCAATGCGTCAGATCGGGTGACCATGGAGGCCATGCGAAACAAACTCTGTCATTGGGCCCTTTGCGGCCAATCCAGCGGTCGGGTACAGTAACGTTCAACCAATCGCGTACTTCGTTGTGCCAGTGAGGTGGCGCATCATCTTGCTGGAAAATGACGTTCTCTTGTTCATCATCTTTCAACTGAGGGAAGAGCCATAACTGTAGAGTATCAAGATAAGAAGTACCAGTTACAGTTTGGCCACTAGCGCTTTCTAACGAATGGCGGCGAAAACATTGCGTGCACATGCGCACTGGTGCCAACAAACAAAACTGTTTGAGTTGCTGTTTCATTTGATGTATCATTTATAGCTGTAATTGTAGTGTAATAAAAATTATAAGGCGTTAAAACCCCGCTATTCATTTTGAAACACCCGATATAATTTATTGGCAAAGGTATACATTTTATTTGAATTTTTCTGTCTAGGTAAAAGATGTAAATGACTGTGCACCAGTGTTCCTGCAGGATCTGTATGCAGGAGGCATTAAGTCAACTGATGACATTGATAAAGTTATTTTAACTCTTCAAGTAAGTTTACATTTTATATTTTAAACAAGTATTTTTCACATGTTAAAGAATTTTATATCCAAATTGAAACAATCAAAATGTTGTCTACAATCAAAAGGGTTTGACCTAACAATTTTTTCAATATCCATTATTTAACAATTTTCTTTTTATAACTTCATTGATTGAAAGTGTTATTTCGTTTCTATTATTGTAATATGATCAACGTTTAACATAAAACCCTGCTATTTAATTTTGTGCTTGTATTTCTTTGCATTAAGCTGTTGCCAATTTACTACATATGTTGCTGAAGAAGTTTGTTGCTACTAGGTTGTTAACCTCAGTTTGTTTTCATGATTCCATAATAAAATAGTGATTTTAAAAAATAGATTTTCTTAATAATACTAGAAAAAGTGTTACAAAATGTAATTATGGGCTCTTTTATATAACTCCAACAGTTGAACAAAGTGTCTTTATTAATATTTATTAGTTTAGAAATAGGTGGATCACAAATTTGGTGCAAATCTCTGTTACCAAAAACATCTACTAAAGGTGTTTCACAAGGTATAGATGATTTTGGTGTAAATTTGAAGTAATCAAATTATTTTTATTTTATGAACTTGTTTTTGTCATTGATATCAAAATATAAGTAAAACTTGTCCCCCCCCCCCCCAAGGAGACATTGAAAACGGGGAGAACATAGTTTTTTTTTTTTTTTTAAGTCATTTCCTGATATAGTATGATACTTCTTGAAGATTTTCTCATATTCTCAATAATGACAAAAATACGGATAATTTTAAAGAACATTTTAACTACTCTGTTATAGTGACAAAAAACTAAAATAAAATAATAACAAAATTTGTTTGAAATTATCATAATTAACCATGAAATATTTCAAATTTTACCAAAAATTAATTGTTTATCATACATTATTATTTAAATCACTTAAAAAAATTATTTTAACTATAAGACAGATATATAATTTTTTATATTATTTTCCCCTTATAATTATTAAATATAATTGAGCGCATTCATTATACTCAACAGATGTGTAAAACTTCACAATAATGGGCAACTATGCTGCTGAATGCAAAAGTTGAGAAGTTCACATGCCATAAAAACCATCACTATGTCTTCCACTCAACTAATGTTTAAAACCTAAACCTAGATTAAAATGATGGTGTAAAAATAATTTTTTTTTAGCTAAATCTAACCTAATCGAATTTAAATTAAAACTAATGTGTATGTGTATAAATATGAACTCCATTATGGAAGTGTGTACGGGTGTGTATAAACAACAATCTTAAGAAAACTTTGAATTTTTAATTTTCTTTAGGTCAAAATTTTTCTTTGAAGGGTAAGATTTTTAATTTTTTCGTTGTTGTTTGACTGCTCTTTTTATTTTGTAAAATCAAAAATTCATAGTTTTTGTTGTAAATTATTAATTTACAACAAATGTATTAATGTATTAATTCAGGTATAAAGTTGAAGAATTAGAGTTTAAGAGAGACTTTGCAAATAATATATGAAATGTGATAAACGTTCAAATTTTGTTTTAGTTTCTTTGAATTAAGTGGTATTATTTTAAACACATTATGACTACACATTAAAAAGAATTTAATACAAATTCAAAGAGAAGATAAACATTTTTCTATAATTGTGAGAAACATATTAATATCCTGTGCCAGAAATTAAATCAGAATTGTAATTACATTTTTTACAGATACAGCTTGTTACGACTATTTACTTTGTTTGTTGCTTAATCGTACTTGTGTTTAGATTTATTTTTAGACTAAATGACTAGTGATAATTGTATTTACTATCAGAATGATAGAGGCCTAAACAGTAAGACCAATTAGTCTATCAAAATCTAGATAACTTGGTGAGTGGTATTTTTTGCATCACTGAAATTTGTTTAAGTGATAAAGTATCTCATCTGAGTTTTTCTAGCTGAATAGATTGTTTACAGGCAAAACGGAATAAGTAAGTAGAGAGGCGCCTGAGTATTAACTGCTATGAGATGGTCCCTGGAGATCTCGGTTGTTTATTTTTCAGCTTATTGATAATTTCATTATGATTTGAGTCAAGTTATCAAACAATATTGGATTTACATTTAGTCTTTGTAATGTTTATTTTCCGTCTAGATTGTCTCCATCGGTATATGAAGTTTTTTAATTTAGTTCTTAATACTTTGGATTTAATTAATGCTAATGTCTGCATTGTGGGCGACTTTAATTTACCCCAAATTTCTGATATTATTTGTGTTTTACATTTAGAGGGAGTGATATACAGAAGTTTATTGTTTAAATATTTTTTATAAATTAGTTTTGTTAAATGGTATTAAAAATTATAATAAGACACAGGATTTAGTAACACCGCCTTCTGTGTTGAGCGGTGATGACCCATTAGTGGGAGTGGACATACACCATTCTGTATTAAATGCTTATTTTAGTAAGAGTTTTACTTGATGGCATGCGGGCACACATAATTAAATTGTTTTTTATATTTTTTAAAGCTAATTTTTATGGTATATTTTATACTTAGAGATTGCAAATGGATTGATGTCCTCGAGTGGAAAAATGTTAATATGGCAGTTTTTGAGTTTTATAAAATAATTTATTCAGTTTTTAGTAATAAGGAACAAAAGAAACATCTAAACAAAAGTACCCAGTATGGTTCTCAGAGGAGATTATTGACAATAATTAATTAAAGGGGAAATTTAGGGGGGAAAATCATACATTCTGTAAGTATTATTATTTAGAAAAAAATTAAAATTTTAGATATAAAACTAGGAAATTAATTAGAGAATCTTGAGATATATATATCTTACTAATATTTAATTTATTCTTAAGGGTGACCCAAAATAGTTTTGGAATTTTGTTAAATGTAGGAAGAGTAGTAGGACTGGAAATAATTGTCTTTGGCAAAGATAAATTTAAAGACTCTTTAATTTTGTTGTTGTTTGAACATTTGTGAAATATTTTGGTTCTGTATATGAATATCCACAACTGCCTAACTTAAATGAAATGCTTTACTCTATTTTCATAACATATGTGCAGCATTTAATTATTTCCCATATCACTATTGATTGAGTTTCTACCATGTTCAGAATTCTAACTTGAGCTTCTTTGGAATATTTCTAAGCTGAATCTCTCTACTAATACATTTTCTAATGATTGGAAATTGTCTAGAGAAAAGACAGATTTGAAGTTACAAACTACAGAGATGTATAGCAATACTTTCAATTTCTGCTAAAATATTTGAGATAGTAGTTCGTTCCTTTGTACTATTATATATAAAACAGTATTTATCTTGGGCTTACCATGGTTTCATTCTTTCTAAGTTTATAAATACTAATCTTTAAAATTTTGTAAATTATACATCTAAGGCACTTGATATCAGAGGGCAAGTGAATATAATATACACTGATGTTGCAAAAGCGTTTGATAAAGTTGATCACAGCACTTACTTTAAAAAAAATAATTTTTACAGTTTCTCTAATGGTTTACTTCTTTTTTCTCTTCCTATTTATTTCATAAGTAGCAGTATGTAACATATTGTGGTTTCAAATCTAATAGTTTTAAAACAGGGTCTGGAGTTCCTCAGGGAAGTAATTTGGGTCCTTTGTTGTTCAATATATTCTTAAATCATATAACTTCTTCTTTTAATGATTGTGAATATCTTTGTATGCTGATGATTTGAAAATATTAAAACAAGTAATGATTGTACTGTTTTGCATGAAAATTTAGGTGGGTTATTTGTTGAGTGTTTAAAAAATAAACTACAATGTAAAATTAATTAATATTGTTATATAATAATATTATAATGTCGTAATATAGGAAGCAAAATTCTTTTATTAATAATTACACCATTAATCTACAGTTGTTGAATAGAGTAAATAATTTTAAGGACCTGGGAGTTCTTATGTCGCAGGAATTGTTTTTCATACTAAGTGTAGTTAAAAGAGCTTATAGCACATCAGGTTTTATTTCTGAATAGGTACAGCTTTTCATGATATCAAGGTGCTGAAGATTTTATTTAATGGTTTAGTTAGATCATGTCTGGGTTTGCTTGTGTCGTCTGGTCTTCATGAACAAAATTTTAAGTTAACTTGTTGGCAAATGTGCAGAAGAGGTTTTTACATGTATTGTATCAGAATAAAATTGGCTTTAATGACCAAAAAATTTGGATGATTAGATATAAGGAACTAATGATGATTTTTGAAATTGATTTGTTGGCAGATAGACAAGATTTATAGCGTTTATGCTTTTTGAGAGGTGTTGTGAATGGAATGATGAATGTTTTCAAAACTCTTAGCCAAATATATTTTTTTAGTGTTTTATGTTGATCTGAATTGGTTTGTCATAGAAGCCAAATCCTAGTTTTCTAAATGTAATTTGTGTGTGTATATGTAGGTTGGACTGGTCGGTCACATTGTTTCTCTCCCATCGAGCTATATTGTTAGAAATGTATAGAGTATTTCATCCCAAACAGGTTTTAACCTCGGGATGAAGTGACCCTTTGCTATTATCTTGTAATACAGCAGGAAGTATTTTTTGTTATTATTATTATTATTATTAATATTATTGTTTATTATGTTATTATGAATTTTATTTTATATGTATTACATTTTATAATGTGAACAGTTGTCTATTTTATTATTAAGCATATAAGATTGTAAAATTTTTCCTGTTAAAATTATGTATAAAAGAGGGTCAAATAAATAAATTTTCATTTCATTTTCATATGTTTCTTGAATTGTGTATTTCTTTAAGATTAGGACAATGCAATATTTTGTACCAATTCAGGTCTATAACCTGTTGGAGCTGCTTTTGCAACATTTGTGTATAGTATGATGTTTTATTATTGTGTCATTGTTGTAATAAATGTCTATTCTATTCTATCAGTTGTAGAAACAAAAATATGGCAACAGAAAAAATAACGAAGACCTTCGAGAGTACAAATAGAAATTTCAAAAAAGAAGTCTGAATTCACCATATTTAGAAGAAAGTACAAGATAAAGAATTTCCAAACAACACTGACTCTTAGAGAGGAACCCCTAAAATATAACATTTCCCCAAATCCTTGAAATAATACTTGATAAGAAGGTACTTCAGGATGTTCACAGATTAAACCTGTTAATATGGTGATAAATAGAAGATGGAGAGCAGGTACCATAATACTGAGACAACTGTATCTGCAATAAAGTAGGCCAAAGTTTACCTATGGATGTGAGGTGTGGGGCAGAGCGGCATCCTTACACTTAAACAAACTGGAACGTCTGCAAAATTCAACCTTTCGAATCTGCTTAGGATGTCCAAGGACAAGACCCATCAATGGAATGGAGATGGAACTCAACAGCCGGTTTGTCACTTTGTATATTGAACACAGAATGTGTTTGGAACATTACTCTTGAGAGAGATCATCCTTCCACTCTACTAGGTTTCAATCAAGAGTCATGTAAACACTCCTTTAAATTTAGAATCATACACCTCATTAAATCTAATTCATAAGACACCTGTTAACCCAATACTTCCCTGGGATTGGTCTGTTCCTAAAATTAATACAAATATTATTGGCAATGTAATAAAGCATGACAACCCACTACATTTAAAACATGCCACACTGGAAATCATAGCCACAAGATATCTCAACAGTCTAAACTTTACACATTGAATAATGAAAACCAAATCTCCGGCTCCAGTATTTTTTGCCCCAGAATTAGACTTGAGTTTTTCGGAACATTATCTCCAATGTTTAGCATGGAATCAGTGCTTTTAGCTATATTTACTGCTCTTCAACATTTCAGGAAGATCTGTAATCTCACTGATTCAAAGACTTTATTATGAGTGATAGTGAAATATATACCATATTCCACTTTTACTTGATCCAAGAGATTCAAAGAATGCCACACAGTTTAAATGAAGAAATAGTATTCCAAGATACACAAGTATAGCAGGAAATGAGAAGGCAGATACAATTTTGGAAGAAGCAAGATGGATGCACCCCAAACCTCTGGTGTTGGAAATTAGTTATGCTGTGGTAGATCTGGAGAAGAACACATAAGGGAATGGATCGTTTTGTGGAAAAATGGTATTGCTGAAAGAGCCCTGTTTGCTATTGATAGAAGCCAAGCCAAAGTACTATTTGCCATGAACTCAGACGAGTGCATACATTTACTGCGCGAGCCGGTTTTAGGATATTTAATCACAGAACCATCATTTTGGTATGTCAGATTCTCCGCTCTGTGTTGGAGATTCCATGGAGTTGGAAAATTTGACACATGTCATCCTGAACTCTAAAAAGAGTGATGGTTCAGTCAGGGAAAAACTGAAGAAATACCTGCAAGACATGAAAAATCCAGCCTCCCCTATTCGGGTTGTCCTTAATTTTTGGTCTTTGCTAAGAGACTATACTGGATGCATTGTGAAATTTGCATTACCTGAAGTAAGAAGTAAATATCCTACATTTTAATAAATTTTCCATTTATAAATTTTGGAAGTAAGGAATTTATTTTAAAAAGTTTTTATTGCCCTTGATACTGATTGATAAAACTTCACTATTTAAATTAACCTTCTTTAAATGACCATTTGCGAAGGTGAGTAATAGACCTAAATTAGTTATAAGATATTCTTATCCTACGTATTCTATAGATCACTAATGCCTAAATGTTTACATTGTTCCTATAGGCAACAGATCAAGATCTAAACGACAGCATTACTTATTCTTTAAATGGTTCCTTGGCTGTCTCAGATGCTTCTTTGAGTTCCCACACCAGCGATGGTGTCAGAGTTACAAGTGCAGGACAAATCATTCTCAACTTTAAACCTCAAAAAGATATGAAGGGATATTTTTACTTCAATGTTACAGCTACAGACCTAGGCAAGTAAAGTACAATGATCTGGTCACTTGTTGGATACAATTTTTTTTGACTTGTTGATGTTTGAATTTCAGTAGTATTTTCTCTCATAGTTTTATTTGAACAAATTTCCATATAAAGGGGTTTTATTAGTAATTTTTATTTAGAAGCTCTATTTGAATTCCATAGTTTATATTTTTTAATTCACCCCCCCCCCCCATGTCTATTTGGAGCAGGATATATTTTGAAGTAAAAATTATCACCAAATCTACTTTGTTTCACTTTAAACAGACTATGAAAGAAAATCACAATAAAACACTAACAACACAAATACTGTATAGTTAAGTTTATTCTACCTTATGTACATTTCAATAGCACTGCTATAATCTTCAGAGGTACAATACACACTGACCTTAATAACTACGATTACTACTTTCTTTCATTATATATTCACCAGAGTGCTCTAGTGATTCATATGATTTAAAGAGGCTGATGGGTGCTACCGTGGTAGTTATTATACCTTGACATGTAGATTTATAAAATCTTATAATTCAACATGTCACTAATCATATGATAAAAATGTATATGGATCTAATGAGTCTCATAACTATACTTGTACTAACTGTCTCCACACAGGTCGATGATTCAACCTTTGTAAGTTTATTTTTAAGATGGTTTTGGGAATCCAGTTGCTCGGTCATACTTCAGCCACTCCAACCTACAGGGTACAAGGCAGAAAGAGTAGGAAGGTGAGAGGGAGCAGTGATCTTGTCTCGGAGAAAACAGAACCGAAGTAGGGACTTTCATTTTTTTGTTCAGTCATCTCAAAATACCGACCTTCATTAGGTTGGTATACATATTCCTGACAGAAGTCTGACAACTAGACTCGTATTCTACTCCAGATCCTCCATCGAAGATACGTTCTGTGGCTCAGAGGAAGCTCTAGAGGGATACTCCCTTTTCAGTCGAGACCCTCACAAAGTATTTACACATTGATAATAGTCTCGGCAGCAATAAGAGACTACTACAGTTATATATAACAACTGTTAACTTTTTCCTAGATATTTAACTTTGGAACTTTAGATAATTATTACTAATAGATCAGTACAAAGAGCTCACTGAGGGGTAATGATTCAGTCTTAATTGGCTTCATAATTCTAATATTCGTAATCATAGCATTCATTTTTTTCTTTCACAGTGTTGTGTCAATAGTGTAAGTTTTTTAACACCACAGGAATCAAAGCCAAAGTTTCTAGCACACAAAGTGAAAGAACTAACTAGAGTCTTTACAACAGATACATGACAATGAAATTTTACATCTTCTCTAGGTTGTGGGGAATTTCCATTTTCCACTGTGTACCCTTAATTTTCCGGCTGAGCTTACTCTCCCAGCAGTGTTGCCTTGCAAGTTGTCAACTATTGCAGGCGTCTATGTTCATCTATGTAATGAGTCTTCCACCAGTCACTCAAGCAAAGTGTGCAGAGAACGGAAAAGGGAGAGTTGTGCACCAGCCGTACGTGAGACCGGATATGTTCAAAGAACTGCATATCTTCTAGTCTACAGGATAACCGATATTTCAGGTACCCTCCAAATTGTTCACCCACCAAATAATGGCTAATTAGCCCCTTTTTGGGATGGGTCAGATGGCCCAGGGTTTTCGGTGGTGCTTCTTCAAATTCTGTATAAAATTTAACCCTTTGAAGAGTACAGGGAAATACCGATTAACGAGTACGGCCGTTCTTGAACGTTCTCTGTGCTGTTTGCGTAAATGAGTATGGACGTTCCGGAACATTTTAGGTTACGTCTGAGCAATAAAAGTATTTATCATAAAACAAATTAGTCATGGCTTATTGTGTTGTCACAATTCAACAAGAAATAGTACTAAGAACACATGAAATCGGGTTTTTCACAATTGTAAGGCAGGACAACTCCAGGGGGCGTGGTTTCAGGAGAATTCACCATGCGTATTGATTGACGCGTAAATGTAGGCGATGGCATCGTCTTCTCCGCGGTTGTTTCCCCCCTACACACAACTGTGCCAATGTTCCTTGTCTAGTATAAGTGATTTGTATCATTATATTATGTTACGTATATTATACATCAAACATGAAAAATTAAACACTACAAAGCTTTTTTACAGATTCCCCTCTGTCTAGTCTTTTGACACATTTAGCCGCGTCTCAAACGAAACCAACACACGCTTCCAAGAAAATTGAAAAGAAATGTTATATTTTCCATAATGTAGGCTATACTAAATTGATTCGTGGAAAAAAAGCGGCCCATCACACGTTTTTGTCTGTGTATGTCTGCTATACCGACGGGTGACAATGCCACGGTGTTTTTATGCCGCCGACAATGGGATACCGCTATCAGCAAACGAAACCAACACACGCTTCCAAGAAAACTGAAAAGAAATGTTATATTTTCCATTATGTAGGCTATACTAAATTGATTCGTAGAAAAAAAGCGGCCCAGCAAACGTTTTTGTGTATGTCTGCTATACCGACGGGTGACAATGATTTTTCAGTGCAAATTTTTTTAAAAGTACATTTATCAGTGTAAATTTTTATTCTTACAAGTTTTTAACACAATATTATTATATTATTATACATTTGTAACCAATAAAACAACTATTTAAAAAAATTTTTTTCTTACTCCTTGACAACAATTTTCTTTGTAAATACTTACTAACCAGCTGTTGGCTATTTGGGACGTTCAGGAACGGCCGCACTCGTCAAAGGGTTAATATGTGATAAGTAGTTAAGCGCCATTTTGGCCAAATACAGTTTCCTGGACCACTAGTTTTAAATAGAGTTATTCCCTTAATATTATTCATAGTGAAGTTCGTTTATGTATTTATATTTAATAACATAGTTTTAATCGCTCATGGAGCTGGCTGACTGAGTTTTAGTATTTGAGTAGTCGAGGGTGCATGTCAGGTTAATTCCCCCCATACCCAAATTTCTTAGCTTAACTCAAACTATCTTAAAGATCCACACAACCCCACCTAACCAATCAATTTATTAAAATTCAGGAAACTGCTAGGTCATGAAAACTGAACCACAGTAAAAAAAAAATAAATAAACTGGTTGAATTTATGTTTCTGATTACCCAAAACCCTTTATTACTTGTACTGGTCGAGGGAAGATGGAGTATATTTTTTAAAGAAATGCTTGGAGAAAACATGTTTTGTAAAGCAGCTTGTATAGCATAGAGAAACATTAATTTGTGTTTAAAGTTGTTTAAAAAGATATTAATTGTAAATGGTTTTGTTTGCACAGTTGGTCACAGTAACTACACTCATGTTTATGTTTACTTGATATCAACTGCTAACATGGTAACATTTACTTTCCTCAATACATTGGAGGATGTCAATGCACAACAAAATAAGGTACATATTATTTATATCATATAGAACCAGTAACATGGTTCACCAACATTAATTATGCACTATCCTTTTTTTCAGTTTAAATTATATTAATGATCATAAATACTTTGTGGAATTCCATTATAAATGAAAAAAAAAATATTTATTTACCAAAATTATTTAATTTACCCATTATGACATTCCTTTTAGTAATCGTATTATATACACTGTAAGTTTTACACTCTGTAATAAGCTACCTGAGAAAATGAAAAAAAAAAAAAAATGGGAAAATCTAGGTTGACAAGACTGAAAAAATAATATATCTGAAGAAAGTACAGTTTTAAACAGTTTGTTGATTGTATTGTAATAGTTATGGTTGTCTTAAAAGTTATGAGGAAACTCAACCATTCGTGAATGTAAATATATAAACTACAGCTCCCATTAAAATAGATGTGGTGCTTCTTCATTTATGACTATTTTATTAGGCTTACATATTTAAGTTTAATGTAATTATATTAACTTAGTAATTACTAGAACATTTGCTACTTATTTTGGTATAATTTGGGTATAGAATATCAACTTTCACAAAATAAACTCCAACAGGTCATTGTAAGATACAGGTATACACAAAAATATGTTTTAATCGACTCAATTTTTAAATGGATGAAAATATTTTCTTCCATTTTTGTTGCACTTATTTTCATTAATTTCTAAATAAAATAAAAATAGATAGTCAGATGCGAAGTTTAATCTGAAACTTTGCCTAAATAAAAATTTTCCCCCAAAATCAGACTAAACTGTTTAATTTTTGTATTACACATAAAAAAAAAACTTTTTTAATTCTTCCATAAGGAAAGATATATATATATATATATATATATATATATATATATTTCAAAATCATTTAATTCTACATTAAATATCTTTAAAATAAGTTTGATTTGTTTAAATGAAAAAAATTAAATAATTATCATTAGTCGATAAATCTACATAATTTATTAAATTTAAAAAGAAAGTTTTTGTGTTTTATGTGAACAATCAAAATATAGGATTTTTAGGTAATAATTATTTTTGCTTCTTTTGAAACAGTTGTTTAGAATAATAATTGATTTGTGTAAATCTTGAAAATTCAATATTGGAAATAATTTAATATTTAATGGCTATGGTAACCTTAATAAAATTTTTGTATTTGAACAAACTACCTACTATTATTTTGTTCTTCACATGATGCAGATAGAGGAAATATTTACATCTGTCTTTGGATACAAAGGTACAGTAGACTCAGTTACTAAAGCAGTAGATGATAACCAACTGGCTATTGATAATACAACTGATGTATTTGTTCATTTCATTGATACTTCTAAAGAACTGCCGGTAGAAGCTCAGGAAATACTGCAGTAAGTTTATATTGATATTATTTGTCTTTAAACTTCACAGTGTTTTATTTGTTCTATTACTAAATCAAAAAAAAAAATTGTTTGGATGTTATTAGCTATTTTTTCAAAGAAAATTAAATGGTTTATATAACAGTATTATACTTAAAACCAACACACAGAACACAATTCTCACAAAAATACGCCTAAGTATCAGACGCGTTTTAACGACAAAGTCGTCCTCTTCAGTGATACACGAGCTACACCAATCAAACTATAACTCTCAACTAATGAGTTATAGTTTGATTGGTGTAGCTCGTGTATCACTGAAGAGGATGACCTTGTCGTTGAAAGGCGTCTGATACTTAGGCGTATTTTTTGTGAGAATTGTGTTTTGTGTGTTGGTTATACTGTATAATTTTTCTCATAAGTCAAGCTCAACATTTAATATAGTATTATACTTCAATTTGTTCAACAAAACGACCCATCAATTTTTGTTTACTTTCTTCAATAACATCTCGGAGGTTTTAAAATTAAAAAAGAAAACATTATCTTCATTATTATGTTTAGCGTTCATTATTATCTTAGCAACAAATTTTAAACAACTGACTGAATTTATAAAGTTTAAACTACCTTCAAAAAAGTTTGAAAACCTGTACATTTAAATTTATTTTATGCTCTATAAATATCTAATTGAAAAGAAATTATATTGATAATAATAACTTACCTTAACAACCATTATTTGACCTAAAAAGTAACACAATGGAAGCTAAGGATTGAAAACAAGCGAAACGAATTTGTACCCAAAACCTATCGGAGTCTGAAATAAAATATACAAATGTGATTTCCAATCTGGAACCAAATGAAAATAAGTTTGATTAATATAACACATTGCATAATAGAACTTATATAATTTATTATTTTTTACCATATAATAGTTTTAATTAAAATAATATGAAGTGTTCAGAAAATAAGTACAGTTTGTGAACTGTGTAATACCTATAAGAGGTTAGTTAATTAAATATTTTAAAATCGCGGGTAATCATAGTGGGGTGACTTGAGTCAAAAGCGTATCTAATGTTTTTCAATATTAAACAGAGTAAATTCATAATTAAAATAGATTTCCAAACATAAATAAATAATGATGTATAGTTTTAAGATAATTTAATGATAGAAAGTGTTTATTAATTGTATGTTTTGTATAATGATGTGTTCGGACACTTTAAAGAAGTGAGTAGTTATTTGAATATAACGTTAGTTAGGTATATTGCATACGCAGTGTTAACCGGAAGACCGGATATTCGACCAAAGTCATGTGATTCAGGACAGTCTTAGAACAGAGCTTGCAGGTGAAAGTTGTGAAATGTAGCTCACCGAGTTTTTTGTTAAAAATGTAAAATGTGTAAGAAACAGTTATTTTGTGAAGGACTTATAGTGGACAGACACTTTAATAAGTACTAAGGACAATAATTTTACGTTTTGAAACAGTATTAGCTTAAAATAGCGGAAAGAATTAGATTGTTCGATATTAAGCACATTTTGTAAAGTAAGGACAAAAGACTATCGTATTTCACATACGTTAGACGAACAATGGTGATAAAAATCGCAGTATGAGAAATCGCAATAATGAATGTGAGAATGTACATGTTAGAATGGATGGCCATCTTTGGTTAATTGTGATTTGGTATGTGAAGTCAACTCACAAATTCATGAAAACAGATAATTTAAATTTTAAAAATTTGGATGTATATTTTCGACACACATTTTCTGGATGACAGATTTTATATAGTGACAGATTTTTTGCCTTTCATAAGTTATGTTCACACTAGATTATGAATAGTCTCCCTGAGATGAAAAAAACCAAGCCAGATGGAAATTCCTCAAGTGCTACAATGACTATCATACCACATCTTCAAAAAGACACAAATTCAAGACTAGAATAAAGTCACATGCTTTTTTTGGAGATGACAAGACAAGAAAAGTGTTTTGCTGGTTGACTTGGAACAATAAATAGTTATTAAGGGACCATTTAATCAAGAACAAAAAGTATGGCAAGCTTAGTTGCATTGCTTCATTAAAATATTGACCAGACATTAAAATCTCAAGATTTTACCATGTCGTTTGAATGTGAATAATAGAATCAGTCATAATATATAACCCATATTTAGCAACTTGCTACTTCCTTCTACGAGTGAATTATGTGGGGTAAAATTGGCCTCTAATTTTGATAAATTCCTCAATCTTGTTTTTTTTTAACAGTACTAATTTTCTGAAAACTTCTTGTAATTAAAATAATAAATTAAAACAAACACATTTGAATTAAAGTGTTATTTAAACCATTAAATCTAATGTTTAGACAAAGTGCAAATATAGGAACCATTAGACAACTCCGAGAAGCTTTCTCGGCAATTTCATTAGTACTTGAAGATCTGCAAGCACAGACGAACACACAAAGTGAACAATCTTCTGGAGGAAATCAGCCTTGGATTCTGTTTATTATTACTGTAGTCATCTTGGTCTGTTTATTCGTTTCTCTTCTAGGTTTATATATCTGGAAAACAAGAAGGTATGTGGTTGATTATTTTTGAATAGTTGTTTTCGAAATTCTAAATTCTATACTAAAGTTCTAAAAATAATATTTACTTATAGGTTTTTAGTAGTTAAAATTGTCTTCAACGAGTTGTGTTCATAATGATACTAGTAGGTTGTAGTTCTTTAAAAAATAATTGATCCTACCTGCTTTCTGCCAACTTATTTCTATTATATTTTTATTTATTCAATGTCAAGCATTAAAAAAAATATATATATATAGAAATAATTTATAAATAAACAAAAGTTTTAGGAGAGTATAGTTCACTTATAAAAAAGTACTAGTAATTTACAGATATATTTGATATATAGCAGTTGAAAACTTTGTTGTAACGTTATTTACAAGTGAATTATTTATTTTGTGTGTTGCGACTTCTAAAAAATTATCATTCTGTTGATTATTTGCTTATGGTAATATTTAATTGTAATTGTGAATTTTCTGATATCTTTTCCCAAGAATGTTCTTATTCTTTCTAAAACAGTGTCTGGTTATTTTACAATATGATACATTCCAAAAGGTTTTTAGAGCTTCTATATTAGCTAAAATACCCAAAAATATGCAACTTTTTTAGTTTTACTGAAAATAGATTCTTGAGCTATTCTTTTTGTCCTAATATTAATTTTCTGAATTCATATTTTGATTTAATCTTATACCCCTAACATTTGAAAATAGCGACTATTAACCCATTGGGGAAGGAATTAATCGGCATGCCACTGGACTTTTGGTCAGCAATTAATTTTAATGAATTTGTAGATATTTGGTTAGAGTCTTATAAAAACAAAACTGTAAGAGATATCCAAATAAATCTTTTACCATAATGTTTGTTATGAAATGTACTACTTAAAACAGCAACTGGCATATATATATATATATATATATATATATATATATATATATATATATATATATTAAATTTTGTTGTAATTAATAAAAAATATAAATAATTAAATAAAATTAACAAAAAATTTATTTTTGAAAGTAAACTTTATTTATAATTACGAGAATTATATAAGATGTAAAAATACATTTCCTTTGTATAGTACCATTATATCCCTACATAAAAATGTTTGCAGGTAATTTTTAAATTAAAAAATAACATTGATATAAAATATATAAAAGCTTACCATGGTTGATTTTGGTACAACTTGTTTACTGAAACAACGAAAGGAGACACATCTGACAGTAACAAACTCAAATGACATTCTAGAGGGAAAAAACAATGTTGCCAACTCAAAAAACGAAATATTCTCATGAGAATATAATTTATAAATGAAATTCATTTCAGTTTGTTATAATACAGCCAAATACAGCGCTTATCACGTTCGAAAACATAGTTTTGGATGCCGACGGAAACTGATCATTATTACTTTTACGTTATTAAAACCAATAATTTTATTATGAAAACATATCAGCTGTACTTTTGAATGACTGAAAAAGTGAACTCAGAAGTGATCTAGTGAATATCCATTAAACTACAAGGACTAGTAGCGGTATGAAAACGACGAATGAACGGCACTCGTGAGTCGGTTATTGGGCCTGCCGCGGCCGTACAAGTAACACTCATGAGGCGTCGCCGATGGGTTAACATGTTATTTGTTTTTACAATAACCTGTCTCATACACTGCTAAAATCTATACTATAGTAGTCCATCCGAGTGATAATGCTCAATCAATCTATTAGTTTTATTGAATTTCAACAAATTTAGTCAAATCGTGTCAAAATGGCTTTATTTTTTACTTATTTTTTTTTCTAACATGGATTGTTCTTGTTCCCCCCCCCCTTCTGATTTCACCAATTTTTGTAATAACATAGATTTTACAATGGTTTGAAGATGTTTTTCAAAACATTAAAACAAATTTGTAACTTTATTTGAAATTAAACCTACTGATTAAAAAAAAATCTATATAAATGTCCACCTATTTAAATGATGACATGAATCTATTTTTAATATACAATTAATTTATAGATGATAATAACGTTTACACAAACTTTAAAACAATATGATTAATATTGACATATATCGAAGCCCTTAATTAACATAAACAACATTATACACATATACCATTTTGCAATATTGGCATTTTTGACTTTATGGAAACTAAAACCCATGGGTTAACGTCCGATATCATGTTATGCCATTTACTGTTTTAGCTAAGTTTTATGTAAAAGTTCCCTAAAAGTAACAATAGATATATTTTTACACATATTTAGTTTTTAATATATCATATATATTGAAACATATTTAAAAACATAAATTTTGATATCCTAAAATAAAATATTAAAAATATTCATAAAACGCCATACAAATTTTGTAAATATTACACTTCTTATAAGCATTTGTATATAACTTTCAAATGTTAATTCATAAAATAAAGAGTCTGTCACGAAAACTGCATGTTTTTGTATTGGGTAGTACAGCTGAGCGGTTGGCATCAGTATGGAACTAAACAAATATTCTGTATTTTTACAATTTTGTTTTGGCCTATGTATTATCTTTTTATCTGTTACAAAATGGTAGATTGTACCAAAACATATCTTAAATTGACTTTGGTTATGATTATTTTTCTACTTAACTTTCATTCCTTATGGTTAAGTCTAAAACTAAACAAGTTACTAATCTTTTATTTAAATTACAGCTTTATTTATTCTGAATATTATCAGAAGTTTTAACAACAGATAGTTCACTATGCATAGGAAACAGATTCAAAATATCAAAGTCTGATTTGAATTTCATCCTAATGTTAAATTCACTATATAGGCTACACAGGTCTAATTATAAAATATATTTTTTATAATTTGGATGAGTGATAGAATTGATAATTACATTACATTTTAAAATTACTATCTTAATTGTTGTGTATATATAGCTTATTGTTTATAATATGAAACTGTAATTTGATTTGTGTAGTTTCTGTAATTTAAAATCTTGTTTAATTATTATTATTATTACAGTAAAGTCCCGCAAACTCAGCGTAATGTGGACCGGAAGTGTGCCGAGTTTGTGAGATGCTGGGTTATCAGGAATAAGGGCAAAAAATAAATTGTAATTGAAACACCAAAGCGGCGGCGATATCAAACGACTTTGTCGATAGCAGTATCCCATTGTCGGCAGTGTAAAAAACCGCGGCACCAAAGCGGCGGCGATATCAAACGACTTTGTCGATAGCGGTAGCCCATTGTCAGCTACGTAAAAACACCACGGCACCAAAGCGGCGGCGATATCAAACGACTTTGTCGATAGCAGTATCCCATTGTCGGCGGCATAATAACACCGCGGTATTGGCACTCGTCGATATAGCAGACATACACCTGCAAAAACGTTTGATGGGCCGCTTTTTTTCCACGAATCAATTTAGTATACATTATGGAAAATATAACATTTATTTTCAGTTTTCTTTGACAGGTACGCACAGTATATACAGTACGGTAAATAAAAATGAGCTAGTTACGAAAACGGAAGCGTGTGTTGGTTTCGTTTGAGACGCGGTTAAATGTGTTAAAAAGACTTGACAGAGGGGAATCTGTAAAAAAGCTTTGTGACGAGTTTAAGAGTTTAACGTGGGAAAAGTACCATCAACGATTCGAGCGATCGAAGTTAATGCCCGCTTTGGGATCTGCCGAACTTTTATGAACATCGCTGTTTTTAGAAATTTTTTTTTTTCCCGTCGGGGTCGCCGAGTAATTCGGACTGCCGGGTTATCAAGTGCCGAGTTTGCGAGACTCTACTGTATTATTATTATTATATGTTCATATAATTCACAATTCACTAAACTGAACCGGGATTAAAATAAAATGTTATTTTGCTTTATTTACTGTGTTGTATTTTAGCCTGCAGGAGCGTTTAGACAAGATGGCTGCTAGTAGCAGTGTAGAAACTCACAATGAACCAACCACCAATGTAACACTCAGTACTGCCAACCTATATGAGAATAAAATAAACCCAGTTCATGGGCTTGTTAGACCTGCATATATTATTAATAATGAGTAAGTATTTTTTAATATTTTGTAAATGGTAAAGGTTTTTGTAAACAACTGAGTTACCTCGAACTCTGCTCTTCAATCCAGGAGACAGACTCCATCTTTACCATTTGCGTCTATAAATAATTTACTCCATCTCACTCCATTCTAACTCCTTTCCAAAGTGACTTTTTCATTACTTAGCTCTTTTACTTCATCCTCTGCTACCATGATTTTAATTATGACTCCATTCATAATAACTTTTGAGAAGAACCTTTCAATATCAAACGGGATAACAATGATTATGGTTGCATCATATTACAGTTCCATCAAAATGTATGATTGTAAAAATGTATTTATTTATTCCAGAGATGTTGATGCATACATAGATGAAGCCTTACATGGATTAGAAGAAAAAATTGATTTAAGTTCAACTCCTTCAATAGAAATTTGAAGATTCGATTATTCTAACCAGAATTTTATTTATAATGCATTTAAGTTTGTGTATCCAATTGTAAAAAGTATTTTTTTAACATAAAATAAAATGAATTATTTTTTAAATCCCCAGGTCTTATTGTACATAGTCATAGATGAATTACAGCGGTGGGCAGGAACATTCATGTTCGAATCTGCTCTCTCTAAGAAAAAAGAAGAACATAAAATGTATTATTTTATGAAATGTTGTTCTTGAGTCAATAGATTTTTAACTCATTTTTATCTCATTTAAATTAATTCATATAATTTTTAAAAAAATCAATATAGATTTGGAACATGGTACAACAATTGTTTTAAAGATGATATAGTATAGATGTAAGTCGAAATGTCTATTCTGAAAATATACTAATATGTTCAATAGAGTTTGTAAACACCTGAAAACCTAAAAGTTAACATGAAAACATACGTCATTATCAAAGAAATTCATATTTCACACATATCGATTTTAGGAGTCGACTTTGTCTTTGCTATGATCTGAACTGAACTCAATAGGATTTTCCTTAAGTGCATGGTTTAAAATGCAAAAAAATTATTAACAAACATTTGAAACTTGTAATATGGCATGGTTGATAAAGTTGCTACTTCAATTAGTTGTTGCGACAGTAGTGTGATAGCATCAGTAATTTTGGTATTTATTCCCAATTGTAAATGAACACTGCCATGTTGAAGACACCATTTAGTGGTAACCGATTCTAAAATACAGCCTATGCGAGGGATACTGTGTAACATGTTTGAACAACAAGTATAAAATAGATATCTGGGCATTGTATTTCAAACTAAACATAAAGTGAATTTTGATTATTGTTAAGAAAATATCATCTAAATGAATAGATAAAGGACATGCAAAAATTTACAATTTATTTGAAAATATTCTGTACGTAACTGAAACGATAGGGCCATATTTATTATTTTTTTTTTTTGTACACTTGCTTTGTTACTGATCTTATCCTTGGTATTAGTACTTACAAAATGACATAACAAATTTATGAAGGAACTATTTTCAGACCATTTGTGTTGGTAAAAATTGAATAGTAAAACCTATATTAAGTACCGATGTTGACTAAAATGCTGTATACATGTTGTAATATGCTGTATGTTGTAAAATGCAGGATTTTTTTTATTTGAGGTAATGGTGATACAAATTTTGGTTTTTAGAAATAAAATATTATTTTGCACACAAATTTTAACACTGCATTAAATGAGCTATTGTGGGACATTCTAGGATTCACAATTCTTTTTACTTTCTTACATGTAAACAGAAAAAGTTTTATGTTTTGTGATAAAAAATTGAACTTGTGTTATTATAGAAATATATGTTTTTATTACCCCAACCCAGTCCATACATGGTTTTTGGAATGATTTGCCTTGTACTCTGTGTTATGGCCTAAACCCTTTTTTATGAAGTTCACATTTTAGTATGTATCTTAATTTTTTTATTTTTTTATTTTGAATTATTCAAAATTTGAGGGTACCTGCTAAAATACTGCAGTAAGAGAGAAAAGAAATTAATTAATTTTCATTTTCAAGATGTACGTAATTTTGAAAAAACAATTTTAGTTTTTGTACCCAGTTTTAGTAGTGTGTTACCCAGATTTCATTAAGCAATAAAGATCAATGGATAAAACTTTTGACACCAACAAATCTGGCCACCAGAATAAAATTTGTTAACTGAGTTTTTTATTTTTACAAAAACTGTCTTGTTTGCTAACCGAGGTAAGCCAAATTTTGTATACATAACAATTCAAACACCAGACGATTTTTTATCGATAATCTATTTTTTATTTGTATGTTTTTATTTAATGAATTTTGATCAAACCCATGTCTCGTCTGTGAAGTAACACTGTAAGATAACTTAATCAATATAAGAACAAAATACCAGTTCAATAAATTTATTGCAATAGCATCTGCGGGTAGAGTCAGCCATCCTTGATAACAACCTACAGTTTTTTTTTCTTTCTTTAAATCTTAAACACTTCACAATGATAAAATTTATATAAAAACATCTAAAGAAAATATACAATTTGACTTTTGTAAAATTGAGTATAGTTTAAGAGTGTGTGGCAGGTAGGGCAAGCCTAAGTATATGAAGCCATACAACTTACACGGTACAATGAAGCGATCTGCTTTGTTGAAGCCTTACACACTTGCTCCCATCAACACAATACTCACATTTTCAATAAAAGACGAACAACTTTCACAAGTCAACAGAAATTAATTAGTAAAAGAAATGAAAAGAAGTTCAAACATCGGTTAAAATGCAAATTACTGTTGTTATCTTCTCTCATAACCTCTATGGATTCTTGCATACAATGCACAGCAATCTTGCATTAAATTGAAATTCATTGATTTCAATTTCAAGTCCTTTCCTCTAATAAGGAATTAAATATGTAGGATGTGTCGTGACATTTTGTCTGAAGACAAGGTTTGTTTACATGTTTTAGGTCTTCCTAAACAATATAGTAATAGTTTAAATTCATGTTCTGTGTATGCTATACTTTTTGTTATGAAAATTATTTTTTACTCACATTTTACATTAGTGTTAACAACAAAACTGATTTTGAGATTTTTATGGAAATATCCACTTTGGAATACCCTGATCCAAAAAATTGATTTACAAGATTGTTCAACTAAACCCATTTTGTTCAAATATGTTTTGTAATGGTTTTTTTTTTTCAATCTGCATCCATGCCATTAAAATAAGATCATGGCAATTTAAAACTTTGAGTTACCATAAAATAAATGGGATTTTTTTTCAAAATTGATTCAACTGTATTATTAAATTTAGCTTAAATTTATCTTCTTATGACCCAGACAGAATATATTGTTAACTATTTCCCTGAAAATTAATGGTTTGGGTAATTTTTGTCAAATTTGTCATATAGAAGATTAAGATTTTAAGTATAAAAATATATTATAACCCATAAAATATTATTTTACAAACTCAAAATATGTAAATTCCTGATTTTCTGAATACATAAAATTCTGATTTTCTAAAAATTGAGATTAATTAATTTTCTTTATGTTAGATTTAAAAGTACTCCCAAAGAATGTGTACTACGTTTTGGTCACAGTATTCCCAAAAATATTGAGCCAGGCTATATTAGTCAATCATCAGACACAAGTTATAAAAGACAAATGGATACCAGACTAAACAAATGGACTAAAAACAAAATCTGGTCCTACAGATAGACAAATTAACAAATGTTTAAATTCAGTGAAAGCACAGCCTTTCATTTTTTTAAAAAAGAGAAATAATATAAAGGAGGGACGTATATCTGTTTTATTTGCGCCCTTGACGACTTTCTAAATAGATGTAAAAACACTAGCATAGGAAGGAATCATAAATTATTTTCTAAGAGCCAAGCTGATATTTTATTATTAATTAGATGATAGTGAAACGAGCTGTATGGTAAGTTGAGTTAATTGTGAAATTATAAAACCTGACTACCTGAGAAAAAAACTTGCACAGATCTTGGAGGAAGTCAGAAGGGGCTAATCCATTCTCATTGCATGTAAACTTGTCTTGTTGATCAAGGGACAGTTGTAAGAATTTCATGTTTGCTCCTAGAAAAGTGTAGGTTATATGAGTAGAGCATGTCAGTGTCCTTTTCAGGATAAGTCCAAGGTACTTGACTTGTGCCGCCCTTGTGTCTTCAATAACTAAGTGGAAAATTGTGACAAAGGATATTGTATTGTGTGTGTCGTATAGAACCAAAAGCGGCTGACATAATCACTCTTCAGCTCTAAACTTTGGTGAGTGTTATTCTCGCTGTGGTGTTTGTTTTATCTACATCAACCATAAACTTGCTCCCAGTCGTTATCCTATATTATGGGTAACGAGTGCTGCTCTTGGTTAATGATGTGGTAAAGTGTATCACAAGACTGACCCGACAATGACTCATCAAATGTGACATGAGGAACCTTGCTGACATGGAGTACCATTGGAGCATGCTCAGCCTGTCCAGAAAGGTTTACGGTGGTAGTGTGTGATAGTGGTGGATAATGCTCCTCATACATACTTTGTGAATGGGGGGTCTGGTTGTATGCCAAAGGGCTCTAGGTCCACTGGCTCGCCCAGTTCTTTGGACCTAGTTTATGTTATTTAACTTTCAATAATCAAAACATGTCAGACAAGTAGGGCATAATTAAATGTAGTAACACATCTGGAGGATTATAATTACATAATTTTGCTATTAGACCAATGTACCACAACTTGTCAATAATGTTTACAATGTTAATGAAGGCAGATCCTTTTGAGCAATAATTATTGAAGTCTCTGGTCATTTGTCCAACCTTTTAAAACAAAGCTGAATTGCTCTGGCCTCAGAATTTTATGTCTCAGAAAGCAAGACTTTCTAAAAGACTATTCATGGTAATTTTCAGCAAACTTAAAGGTCTGTAGAAATCAGGCTTGTGCTTGTCCTTGTCTAGCTTTGGAAAAACTAATATTTTAACCGCTTTCTAAGCAGCAGAGAAATGTTGTGTATTGATAATGACGTTACATTTACTGGTTTACAACCCAAGTACCTGATTAGTTTTAATTATTAAATATACCAAGTTTGACAATCATAAAAAAAATTGTCCTTTTTTGACAGATCTACACGTTTTATGGCCTCAATATGTCTGTCTGTTGTTATTGACTGTTCGTAAGTACAACAGTGACTACAAAATAAATATAGAAACATGTTATTTGCTATAGGGAACTATAGTGTCCTCATATAGAACACTTATGAAATTTATAAAGTTCAAATTGAAAATGTCAAAATGACGCCATTTTAAACACATTTATTTTTAAATTATTCAATTTTAAAAGTATTATCCATATTCATGCTAAGCTTTTTAGTTATCACTGTTTTTTCTTCTATAAAAGGGGACAATTTAAAACAGTTTACAAAATAAACTCTGGATTTTTTTCATGTATTAGTGATTGTGCTAAACGTAAAGCCACATGAATTGTCTCCAACTGAAAAGAAGGAAATTTATAAATCGAACCTAATAGCTGTATGTTTGAACCATATAAAGTTAAATTATAAACGAGTAAAACTCTTTACATTACATTAAGTAAAACTCTTTTAGTTGTGAAATTATAAGTTTGGTTTTGGATTGGGCAAAATAAAAAAAAGGACGAGATATGGAAATGAGGCGTATTCCCAATCAGGATTCCAGGAGTTTTTTAACAAACTGAATATAATAAATTAATATTACAAATTAATAAATTATAACAAATTACAAATTCTCACAAATATTACTTATATTTATTCAAACACCTTTCAACAACAAAGTCGCCATCTTCAGTAATGCATGAGCTAAATTATTGTAGCTTGTACATCACTGAAGATGCCTCTTTATTGTTGAAACGTGTTTCAATAAATAAATGTATTATTTGTGTTTTAAGTATTAAAACCTACACAGTATATTGTACATAGGCCATATTATGCAGTTTTAACAAAAAAAAAAAATATTGTTTAAATTTTTCTTCTTTATTTCAGCCATAAATGTAAAATTTTGGAAAAGCAATTAAAGTTACAGGATAGTATCATTAGAACCTTGCTCTTTGTAATAATAGTTATGGAATATAAGTACGAGCTTGGTAGTTGTGTATTATACCTACACTCCTGTTTTGTATATTGAACAGGAAATAATTAAAATAATACTGCAATTTTAATGTTTTTCATATATATGATAACCTAACCTAACCTCTATGTAGTAATTCTTTCTATCACAAATCTAAAATACATTGTAGTTTATCAAATAGGTTAGGTTAGACCAGGTTATATTCCAATTGACATATGAAATTATTCAGTTTAAAACCAACTTAAATTAATAAATCAGTAAAATAACAACACAAACAGCTATTAAATATAAACAACGATTCTCGTAAGAGTGTTGCAGGAGCACTGAACTGTGGTCTAGATAGGTTGAATGTCCGACCTTGGAAGGATTGCAGTGGGGGAAACGAACGTCCCAGTTAAGGTGTTTTGTGTGTTATGACAGAACCTAAAAATATTCATAAAAACATATTTCCTTGGCAAGGGTGTACCCAGGATCAAAACTGGGGGGGGGGGGCAAGCCATGGTCATTCAATATACAAAATTGATTATTAAAATAGTTATTTCAAGAATTGTATTAAATTCGAGCAACAAAATGTATAATAAAGATTTATTTTTTGCTTCCAGGGGGGGGGCAGTGGCCCCCCCTGCCCCTCGCTGGGTACGCCCATGTTTCTTGGTTTGCTTGTCATCCCTGACAATGTTCCTCCACAGATGGGATTATGAGAAATACAATGTAAAAGTACCGGTAGTTAATCATTTTAATTCAATCTCATCACCCAAAATATGGAAGTGATATGTTTCCTTAAAAAAGGACAATATGAATTTTATGCTTACCTTTTATTTTATCCTAGCCATTTAGCGATTTTGATCAATGTCTAATCGTTTTACTTTCTCATTTAAACGTAGTCTATATAAAGTTATCTAATGAACCAAAAATACGAAGGTTATTTTTTCATACCTATAGCTGATAAGACACTTTGTTTTGGAATGATTTATGTTTGTCATCTATTTGTAAATAGTTTACAAAGACCAAATTCGGTATGGATATATTTTAGTCATATCTACTGGTTTTTTTAAATTCTGATTTTTTTTTCAAATTTGTCTCGAATGATATTGTTCTAGTCCAAAATCCTGGTTTAAGAGTGATAGGTTAAAAATTATAAATGAACTACGAGCAACCTTCAAAATCGGCACAACTTATTTCGATCAAATTTTAACGAAATCGGAAAATGTATACTAAAAAGAATATTGCCAACTGTGTAGACGAAAATGACTGTTCTTAAGTAATTTTGAAATTAATCGAAAACACCGTTTAGGTGATTTTAGCTTTATAGTTGATTAAATTTTAAATTCAAAAATATTAATTTCGTTTCTTGGCGTATATTTAGGGAGAGATAGTTTGTGCACATTTTTTTAAAAATAAAGCTGGAAATGTAAATATTAGCTAACAGTAAAGTAGTGTAATTCAACGGGTAGGTACTTCTACTTAAACAATTCAGAGCTTATTGTTGATGATTCGATCGGACATTCGGCATCAATTGTGTATAGAAAATTAATACACGACGTTTCGAGAGTATAAATCAACTTTCGTTATCAAGTGTGAAACTAGAACATAAAAAAGGGAAAAACAAGTATAGCCTAGAGCCATGCTGTAAACTCAAAATAAATCTATAATCCAAGGAAAGTACTCAAGCCTAAATCTATGTCTAAGCAGTCAAAGATTATAAAAAAAGGATTTCCCGAATCATAAAAACTTTTTTTAAATTATACCAACACGAAAACACCCAGCGGTAGAACTGGACCCTACATAGCCACACCTAGGCCCAGTAATGTGCGTGATATGCAAGACTAAATAAAAACGTGGACAGATAAAACCACAACACATAGCCAACACTACACAAAGAACGGCAAGCAACTGATTGTAAGGGATGGATCCAGGAGAAAGTTTTTTTACTTTTTTTATCGGAGTAAACCTACTTCCCCTCTTTTAAAAGTTTAGTTTTCGATCGCGTCATCATTCCCATTTTTGGAATAAGCGGCAAAATTTCAGCTTTATTTAAAGTAGATTTTTTCTTTCTTGTTTTAATATTGTACCCTACTGATTAGCAGAAATGTATGAATAAATTTTAAATTACCTTTTTATTATGTACGTCTCTCTAATCCCCTGTTGGTTAATTAGATTACTGCAGTTTCGGGTTAATGATCTGATGATGGGCTCACGCAGCCCGAAACTGCAATAATCTAACCAACAGGGGATTAGCGAGAGGTATAGAATAAAAAGGTAATATAAAATTTATTCAGACGAATTTCTTCCCATTTTTAATTCAGTTTTTATTATAGGAAGTTTTAATCAGGATAAACAACACTTGCTCCCCCCCTCTTTCAAGACTTTAATTTTCGATCGCATCATCATTTCCATTTTTGGAATAAGCGGCAAAATTAGCCTTATTTAAAGTAGAAGAGTTTTCTTAAATCATAGATTTAGTTAAGGTTTCTAATATGGCTTAGGCTACTAGGCTATGTTGATGTTTTACTATTTTTTCTCTTTTATGTTCTAGTTTCATACTCGATAATGAAGGTTGATTTTTAATTTTGAAACGTCGAAATGATCGATCTCCGATAATATCAAACAACTTTAAACCAGAATAAAAATGTTAAAGTCAAATTTTGTATACTGTTTAAGTAATAGAAAAAACTCATTTTTTAAACTTTAAGTGTTTATTACAGATTTGTTTTGCTGACAACGTTTTAACCTATAACTGTGTTCTCAATATTTCGCTATTTTTTTTTTAGTGTTGATTTAGGAGGAGAGAGGATGGGAAAGAAAGGTAAAAAAGATGGAAAACTTAGTTTCGTTGTGAAGGAAGAGAGAGAGTTGGGAAACCGCTTCTGCATCAGAAAGTTCGAAAATTCCCGGTTTCATTTATTTTGTAAAAACGTTTTAATTAAAAATCCTTATTTTCGACATTTTATAAATGTCTACAAAATTTAAGCGGGATCAAGTGTTTACAAAATTATTTTGAACAAAATTCATTCATTAGTAGAGATAAACTTTTATAAAATAAAGCTGACATAATTTGTAAAAGTTATTCTACAGTCGTTTTCCCTTCAAAGAATGCAAACACACAGCAAAGAACAGTAATAAAAATCAATTGGCAATGAAGGCGGGAATGTTTTTGAAAGGCTTCACAGAACTTAAGCTTTCGGGGGAACATGCGCAACTTCACAGGACACTAAACATGAAGCCAGTACTACTTATTCTTTACACCTGTATTACACGATATTTTTTCTTTCAAATATTCAAATTTTATCTTTAAAAAAAACGTTATAATATAATATCATGCTTAGAGTAAATATCAGTTAATTAGTGTTGTATTATTTTGATATAAAATGGATTTAAAACCATTTATAGATGTGACTGAACTTCAAAATATGAGGAACTCGAATAGTGGTAGTGGTTATTCTATATCAGGTCTACTTTCTGGTTCTTCGAGTCAAGGAGATCCTCTGGTTTCGGGTCTCCTTACATCTCCTGCGCTTCTATCTCCTTTCAACAATTCCCATAAGTATAGTAAGTATCCAAACTTAAAGTACATTAAATTTAAATAGTTGGTCATCTCTTAATAAACACAAGTCGAGCTCATCATGTTTAAAACATACGAATAAATAATCTATTTTATAATGTTTGATTAAGGAGAATTCAAATCCCAAATATAGGCCTATAAACCGATGGCAAATTCGTTCCAAAATACCATGATATGAATTTCATTGAAAACGGGGTTGTTATCATTTTTCAATTGAGTTTTGAGTCTCTCTATTTTCATACTTACATCATAATTGATTTTATATTTCGACTTAAATCTAATCACTACAAACGTCACCCTTCCGTGAAATATGTTCACATTGTTTATTTAAAACGAGGAAACATTGTCAAAATAAATCCTAACAAATATTTCACAGACAGACAAGATATATCATTTTGAAAATGCGTTTCCAGGTGCTCCAAAAATTGATAAAAAAAATAAAACGTTAATGGGTCTATTAGAAAAATGACATTGAAAGTATTTTCCCAAGTTCAGATTGTACTAAAATATAAATCGATCTATAAATACTTTTAAAACCCTTATCTATTAACTGCTGTTTTATTATTGGCTGGTTGCTACTTCAGCCAAAGTTAGGTTATGTTAGGTTAAGTTTATGTATTATAGAAATCTCGCCAATACAGCCTATACTTAAAAAATGGCCGTCTTACAGGAACGAACGTAATGAGGTGCAAAATAATTTAAACATAGGCTATTGAAAACCCCTAAATTCTCAGAAGATTATAAAATCTATCTTTAAAATTAGAAAATGTTTTATACTCTGAACAATTATTGTTATTTTTGTGACCACTACATCTAGAAATGAGAAAAGGAACACATATAGAAGCATAATATATTTGTACCCCCCTCTCTCATATGTTTTAAAACACGCAGATTGTACGATATGTTTTAAACACTCAACAAAATCACAAAGTTACAAAGATGTCGGTTTATCTTAGATTTTGGTAGGTTAAAAAAAAAAGTACTCAAACAAAAATATCAAAAACTAACTCTCTGCTCTACGAAACAAATAATTTTGTAAGTTTTATTTTAACTGAACGGCGAAACGATATTTTAAAACTGAATGTATCAACGAAAATGAAATAATTGAACACTTAATGCGAATTAAAAATCAACATTTTAAAATAATTTCTAACTCACATTATTGAGATAATTTCTCATAATTTTATATCTAACTCTTTAGCGATTTGAGACAATATTTAATCATTCCATGGGACTTGGATTAGTTTCATAACTTATTCTTGTGTAAGGAGGGTAATAAATGTTAAAACTTTGAAAACGAGATATCAAAATTGTTCCATTTCCACAACCCTTAAAATTATAAAGTAAAAACTAAAATATTCTAACAAATTTCGTTTAGCGATTTGTTTGTTCAAAACTCACCATTTTCCTTATTTATTAATGGATACCTTTATCGAATTCACATGTCTATAGATCAAAATTTTTGACAGTTTAAGAAATATATTAAAGCTTTTTTTAAGACGAATACAAAATGTGGTTTTTGAATTTCAGTCTAATGACATTTAACAATATTGAACAGAGATAATTAAGTGTTTCTTTGCAAGTAAATTTGTAAATAAAAATCAACCTCTACTACAATTTAAAAAAAAAATATCAATGCACATTTCGTTTTTCGTCAATTACTCCCGATAGCAATTTTCTTTTACTTGATATTTGCTCCATTTCATTAAAATTTCACTAGAATAGGTTGAAATTTTTGTTGTTGTTGGTAACTCCCAAATCGGAATTCTCTTTGAACCTTATCAGCAATATTCGAACAAAGTTCTGTAGCCGACTTTGGGAAACATCGTTTTTTCTTAGGCAAACGCTCATGAAATATAAACACTTAATATATTCCGAAAAAATATTTGTTCAAATCGGTCGAGTAGTTATTGAGATAGACGTACAAACAAAAAGAGATAGCTTTGAGATCCTGTAGTTAGGCAAAGAACGATAACAAATTACAAAGCTTAGTAGCCTAAGTAATAAATTTCAACAGTATAGAAAAAAAAAAAAATTACTAACCTCAACTGTCACAAATAATTGTACTTTATAACAATTTATATAATCATACAAAATGGCTGCTATCGTCCTCCAAGCAGATTTATTTCACTAATTTCTTTATCTATACACAGTACAAATTTGATTTTTCGTCAAACTGATTAGCTAATAATCTCACTTTCGCGCACTTCAAAACACAAAAATCTTTACAAAGCTGTAGATTTCCAAACTCCGAGTTTTAGGTGTTCACAGACTGAGTAGATGAGTGCAAAATGATTAGTGCAAGTCTGAAGTGGCCTATATTAAATTATCACTAAATGCATTAGGATCTTAACATTATAAACTTGGTTAGTCTCAACCTAATAAACGATCTAAGTTAATTAGTGGGGGATTTGTTCATCAACACTATGACACCCGCGCTGGAAAATAGGCCTACACATTTTATTCATGAAATGGAAATATGCTTTCACTATTGTCTGATGGAAAGGTGAATTGAATCTTATTAAAATAATCGGTCCAAAATATCGTTACAAATTTCTCTCACACAAATCCGCAATTAAAATACTAACCAAACAAAACTACTAGGTATGCAATAAATTTTATTTAGGTAGTAGTCAAGAACAACCGTGAACGGCGTTTTAGATTTGGTAGAGTATTTTTAACAATATTTATGTAAGTAAATAAGGCATAACTTTGATTCACTTATCATAAATTTGTATTTTATAAGATGAAATCAAGTTGAAATGACGGTTGACAAAGATTGTTTTCGTTGTTTGGAAATTATTCTTTAACTCTAGTTTTATAATATTTATAACTTTGCACACAGATTTGGTAAGGTTTAATTTGAGCAAATGCGTCTTTTGTGGCAGTTCCATTATAGATTTGTGCTTTTTAAATCAATAACTCAAGAATTAACATTTTTGAAGAGTATTTGACACTTTGTTTGAGTCTGATAGACTACATTCTTAAAAAATTGATAAAAATTGTTTGGGTCGATTTTGAGAAAATCGATTATTTTTTGTCGAGTCAAATCCGCTCATATTTTTACTATCGACAAAATTAGAATAAGAAACTTCCCCAAATATGATTAAAGGAATTTCATAACTCGTTCATTTTTCACAACAATTTTAAAAACTATAGCAACGGTGATGTATAAATGCATTGAATTCTGTAGTTTTTAAAATTGTGATTTTTCGGTGAAAAAATTAGCTCCGTGTTGAAAACTTATTTTAATATTAGACTAATAGATAAGGTAGGTAGAATATGATTGGTGACACTCTACAGATATCCTTTATTGTTCGATTTTGTTGAGATAATAATGATCGACTGATTATTGTCTTTAAATAGACAAGGACAAAAATGTTTGTCTTAAGTAGATCTACTCGAATAAGACAACCTGTGGCGGGACTGAATCTTTGATTAAGTGGGGAAGAGTTGTTATGTCTGTCCCATCCAAACACAATTCAAATTAATAATGACATATATGATAATTAACAAACACATTATGATTGCTGTAATAATTTTTTTTCTTGTACTTGATATTATATCTTATGATTAAAGATGATAATTTGATTCAAACTTAAAACACTTGTAGATTCTACACTGGCCTAATAATAAGCTCATTTTGTGCAGCTAATCTACTAAAGTTGATTCCACATAAAATATGTGCTTGATTATCAAATACTGTATTATAAGAAATTCAAGTCCTATCACTTCGGGGTAGGCTATCACATTCATGATAAATTATTGAAGTGAAAACTTCTTTAGCCGCGTTGGGCACTTTTTGGTAGGGGAAAATCTTATGGGTTCGCGTCACCGAGATGCTAATGACTGGCGCATGCGCAGCGGCCGTGTGCAGTGCTCGTTAGACGCTTTTTGGATGCGTGAAATCTGGTTTGTTCGCGTCACCGACATGCTTAATAGCAGTATATCTGTAGCTATACAGCTGAAGTATTGTGCAACATTAGTGCTGTGTATATCTTATGTTTTCGTTTGATTATTATTCTGCATACCTACACATTATTAAAACTATAAATCTATGAAAAATATTGGACTAACTTTCTCACATACCTACACATATTAAAACTTAAATCTATGAAAAACATTCCACTAACTTTCCTGAGACTGCCATACGTGGTCAAACTAATAATCAATAATAAAATATTGCACAAATTTTCTCACATACCCATCTCTGAAAAATAATACACTAACTTTCTCAGACTCCCATACATAGTCAAACTAATAGTCAATGCAAAAATATTGCACCAACTTTCTCACATACCCAAACATATTAAAACTAAAAATCTACGAAAAATATTCCACTAACGTTCTCAGACTCCCATACATAGTCAAGCTAATAATCAATGCAAAAATATTGCACCAACTTTCTCACATACCCAAACATATTAAAACTAAAAATCTACGAAAAATATTCCACTAACGTTCTCAGACTCCCATACATAGTCAAGCTAATAAGCAATGCTAAAATATTTGCACAAACTTTCTCAGACTCCCATACATAGGCAATGTAATAATCAATGCAGAAATATTGCAAAAACTTTCTCAGATACGCATAAATATTAAAATTAAAAATATTACACTAACTTTCTCACACTCCCATACATAGTCAAGCTAATAATCAATGCAAAAATATTGCACAAACCTTCTCACATACCCAAACATATTAAAACTATAAATCAACGAAAAATATTGCACTAACTTTCTCAGACTCCCATACATAGTCAAACTAAAAAAAACCGAACCATTACATATAATTAATACTTTTATTACATTTATTGAAAGTTTAAAATGTTATTAATTTTTAAAATTGATAGTTAAAGTTTTCACTTCTCTCTACCGTCCTGCGATGGTAACTTTTTTTTTTAATTATTAATTTTAGATCTACACATATTAATTTTGCAACTCATTTTACAGCAACTGAACTTAAAAATACAATTAATTTCATCCATTTGGCTACTTCCCATGTGCTTCAAATTTGTCCTATATAATATAACTTTAAATAATTACCGGTACATATGTAGAAGCACTATTCCCTAAAAACAAAAACAACCATCATAAGACACAGTATAATAATATACATTTACTCTGTTATTTTAGGTTATGATTCTATAGGAGATCAAAGTAGTACATTATCTTTGGCTTCAAATTCGCCTCCTAGTTTCTCCTCAGTACCTACAAGCAGTCATTCTGGCAAGAGAAAGCAGCGTCGATATAGGTAAACAAAAATACTAATATTTGTAAATTATATTTTACTAAACGATTATAATATATTGTAACTTTAAAAATTATGTTGTCAACCTGTCTTTAAAGATTACCTTCATTCTTTAGTTGATGTGAGATTACAAGTTTCATATCCAAATTTTAATGACAAATTTACTAAATAACTTGTTTATGTTTAAAAGCATGATGAGTTAACTAAATCGTACTGTTGATAATAGTAATGAGAGACGAAAAATAATAATCTTTACTGTACTCAATACAAAACAAAACAAAAAACTATATGTGAAAAGATTGTTTGTAAAATACAAACTAAAGTACCAATTCTATAGGCTCAATTATTTACTAGTAATTAGTCTGGCCAGGAATGGCATCATTTTGAATATTGATGAATAGCGTATCAATTTTTTTGTGAGGATATGCGTCAAGTGAAATTTCTAAAATAGGAATTTATATTTTCCAAATATAACACTCTTTATCTTTGTTGTTATTTTTTCTCACTTACAAAGACAATTTCTACGCTTATATTGCTTACAAACCAAACTCACATTGGGACTATTTGCGCAAAATTATTTATACATAATATCTTTTGAACACTTTCGTATTCTACAGTGGAATCTCAGGGTGAACAATAAAAGTTTCAATTATTGAATATTTGGAAATACCAATGTTTGGCTTATCAAGGGCTGCTTATTTGATTTATAGAGATTCAGGTTATGTTAGGTTACAACATGTTGTTATACCGGTATTTTTGTGAAGCTGACTTTCTACTTAATTGCTATGTCCTTCAAAATTGTCGAAAGAGTTTTGGATGGTATGCCGAACTGCTTTCCAATGACACATGTCTTTTTATCACCAGTCATTAACAGCTTCTATAACTTTCAGTTTGTCTTTGTATGATAGTGTTTCATGCACACATTTTGCCATCATGCAAAGCCTTATTCGATAAAGAAACAGTAACTAAAATCTACGATAAACACTAATGACAGTCGCTATACAGTAAATAAATGCATACTTTTAATTAAACCTATAAACTTGGACTGGATGACTGGTCTAGACAATAGCAGGACACATATTGTGGGTTAAACATTGTAACATAACTGCTTTGAAGAATTGAGCTATCTGGTGTCCCAATTGATTATCAACTTCGATTTGTAGAGGTTTTATAGCCCTAAAATTCAATTTATAGAGGTCCACTCACAGGTCCAGGAGATGAATTAGCAAGGTATTTTTCATCAACCCTTTGATTTATAGAGACTTTGACATGTAAGTTCAAGGGCAATGGAAAAATTGGATTCATCAAAGAAAACAACATTCAACTTAATGAGATTTGAATTAGCGAGGTTCCACTGTACAAACATCTTAACAGCTCACAATCTCAACAACATAATACTGATTTTAACATAAATAATGTGTATGTATTCATGAAAGACAAATAACTATACAATGTTACTATTTATTTTTCTAGAACAACGTTCAGCAGCTTTCAGTTAGAGGAGCTGGATAGGGCATTTCACAAAACACATTATCCTGATGTCTTTTTTAGAGAAGAACTAGCATTAAGAATAGATCTAACAGAAGCTAGAGTTCAGGTAAGAGAATTCTTTGCATTAAATAATTAAGAATTGTGAAATTATATATTGTAATTGACTGAAACACTTAAAATGGAGCTATCTACATGGCTTTAAATTACAAACAATTTTTAAAAGATTCTTTTGTTTGAATTAAAACTATTCAAATGATTCACAAGGTTTTGCAAGTAAAAAAATTCAATTGTTATGAGAGTTACAATATGTTTAGAAATATTAAATATTTATTATTACAGATATCATGAACATGACAAGTGAAGAATTTATTCAAAGATAATCAAGAATAAAGACTTTATTCACAGATAATCAACAGTGAAATCCATTTATGTATGCTAGTAGAGATTTTTAACTAAATAATAACATCTACAAGTTAAGTCAAAATATTGGTTCTAACGCTAGTAGAGGTAATAATAAACAATAATATTTGTCATGAGACGATATTCTTCAAAGATATAATTAATACAAGTTGAATTCCTTTTTTTCCTTGTTGTATAAAGGTGGATTCTCGGTCATCATCACCTTACCAAAAAAGAATATAAAATAAATAATCCTAGCTCTAAAATATTCTAATAGCTTCAGGTTGGAAAGGACCAAGAGTTGGTCATGGTGGGCCAAATAAAATTTGTAAAATCATCTTTTGATGTTAAAATGTCAAAAAAAGTAGGTTCCACATAATATGAAATTATGTTTTTTAAACATTAGTTGTTGAAAAATAAAGGTAAAATAGTAGATTTGCATCCAGTTTGATAATTATTGAAGTAGGTGAAGTTAAAAATTGCAAAATTCCTAATTAATTTTACTTTAGGTTAATTAACATGGTTATCATACACTGCATTTAAAAACAAATTTTGTAATTAGAGGCCAATAACTGATTTATTCTTTATGAGATACATTTTCATTTGTAGGTATGGTTTCAAAATAGAAGAGCAAAATGGAGAAAGCAACAGAAACTAATTGCTAAACAACAACAACTGAATTCCAATAGTCAGCACCAAACACTCCTGTCATCTCAACAGCCTTTAGGGATTATTAATGTACCAGGTAAGAAAAATTAATGTGATTAAATAAAGAACCAATTGGGGATCACTTAAATTAAAACGAGTAGTTTAAACTAATTTACATTACTTGTAATAAAATAACTGAGAAAAAAACAACAATATTTTATTAGTGTTGTCGTTGAATTGGCCTAGAATCTATTCACTTGGGCTACCAACTAGCTCGGCCAATCCTTATAAATGTTTATCTAATTAAAATAGAGTAAACAAAATATATTTACGCACAACTATTGCTAAACAAAAACTAATAAAATTATTTTTATTTATTTATTACACTGTTTTGTTTTATTGTCGATGTTGGAAATATCTTTGCTGTTGTGCTTTCGACCTTAATGGGCTTATTGTACTTAGTCTTTGGATTAAGAAGGATATGGAGTTATTAATTCTGGGTGTATTGTTTTCTAGTATAAACCCTTCACAAGTTTTAAGACGTGTTAGCAAAATAACTCAACTGTCTTTAGACAATTAAACCTAAGGAAAGGTCAAATCCACCTAATTCCTTGGTCCTAAATATTACAAAAATGTCCAAATGAATAGATAAATACCAGGGTATCAATGTAAAAACATCTCCACCATATAAATACTATGACGTTGACAAGCGAGCAAATGATCGAACAACTGAATGTGTGTTTGTTGCAGAATACAGATGATAACTTTCATAATGACATGAAATGAGCAACAGAAGTAATAAGATTACATTTCTTTCTAACAAGTTTGATTATGCAATATTGATTTGACCCTCGACCATAAAAATGTGTAAATACTTGCAGGAATAAAATTCTACTTAGTTGATTCGAATACCTTTTCTCATTTTATAGGGACCCAAAATTTTAGGGCATTTATAATTGAACAACATGAAAGTATTTGGAAAGATAAAAATAATATTTACTTTACATCCATAGACTGTAAGCAAGTAAAAATGTTATAATGAATTACATGCAATAAATGGAGAGGATAAAAACATACAAAATTTCTCTTTTTCATAAAATCATGTTAATAAACGCACAAACTTTTCACTATGGGGAAAAAGAAAAACACTGTTATAACTACAATGGTTGTTTGTTACAAATAGTTGAGTCATTGACGAGTGAACATTTTTATTGGAACTAGTTATAAATAGTAATGCTATTTACTTATTCATGATTTCTATTCAATTTTTAAGGGCTGATATGTCTGATATTTTTGGAATTTGTAATTGAATTAACTAACTTTCATGTAATAGGTTAAATCGACACATTTTTTTACAATTGAATGTGTTTAATAATTAATTATTTTTGTGAATTTCAGGTTATTTCATAATCTCTTCCATTTTAGAAGGGAAATGGGATTAAAATACACACTTTAAAATGGAAGATGTATTTAAAAATATCTCTTCATTAACAATATTTTCATCCTGTTTAAAACATTTTAATATTTCATAATTTTCTAGCAACTTGAGTTGAAAACTTTTGTTCTGATTGTGAAGTATGGTGGAATTGTCCAATTCAAACGTGTGGTCGTTTTCTATTAAAGGTTGTGCCAGTAAGGATTGAGTTTTACTGTCTTTCCAACTACAAAACACTATGCATAGGTCAAAACAGTGTTTTTCTTTTGTCTCATAACATAATGTTTGACTTCCACATAGTAAAAGCGTCAAATTTTAAAATAGTTTCAAAATGTTTTGTAAATATAACTTTTACAATAAAAATACCACATTTCCATGCACAGCTCATTTTATTTCTTTTATAAAGTATCTCTTGTATCAAAATGTTTGGGTCAATAGCAACAATTAGTTTTGTTAGACACTTTATGGGCTGTATTTTTAAGTAAAATAAATTTTACAAGAGGTTTTAAGTTATTAGCCTATAATGTTATGTTTTCAGATTATGAGATTATGATAAGTTACAAGAAAATATCGATAAACTTTTATAGCAATATAGTTAATGTGTTTTCCTCACAGTAAATAAATATTATTATCAAACAGAGTACATGGCCAAGAAGAATTTTATGGTGTGGATTGATATCAGTGAAATTTTTCTGGTACTAAAACCATGCCTCTGATTCACTGCCTTTCCTAAGTTATTATGTGGTTTCTTTGTCTTCATTAGTCTAGCCAGTTTAAAGTATGAACATTAAAAAAATACAACAATAAATTATTTGTTACATTGTTGTATTTGTTGAAATAATTATTTTAATATAAATGATTTATATGATTTAGCAATAAAATTTAGTCTGGTATTTGCCATCATCTGTGTATAAAAAACTAACATTTGACTTTCAAAAACATGTGTGTGTGTAGGAACTGAAGATGATTACTTAATCATTGATATGTCATCTTGTATTTTATCGAATGAATAAAGTGTTTATTGTAGAAAGTTGATTCCTCTTTCAGTTCGTGATTGAAGTTTCCATAAGTGGATTACGAAATTGTGTAATATCCTGAGTTTTAAATTAGCTTAAATAATTTTCTTTTTATATAATCTATTCTCTATGATCAATTTAAAGCTGAACTATTTTTTTTTCTTTATGAGTTATTATAGTTATTGAATGATACAACAAACTGCTAATCATCACGGCTTCAAACACTAAATGGTTGCTTCGCCAGTGATTGCTCAACAATCTTGATAAAGCAAAATATGTAAATCTTTCGTTTATAAATAATGGCCAACTAAATTATAATCATAATACCATTCATCCATCACTACTTAACTACTTTAAACAATATTTCTTTTTACAAAATGACTAATTATATGTTTTTGTTACAGTCTGTTCTAGTCCTAATTTAGTCTCTGAGACTTCCAGTTCACATTTAGGTAAATGTTTTTGGTTTATAATTTGTAATCATATCTTTGTAAATGTAATTGTAAACTTGCACAACCTTCTTATATACGGTATACAATTTCACCAACATAATTATGTTAAATTCATGTTAGAGTCCTGTATATATAATATTACATAAACGCCTATTATTAATAATTAATGTACATTTTGTAACACTTTGTACAAAATATATAGATAGGCTTCAATGTTTATAACTAGAATCAGGGGAAAATCAATCGCCTACTATAGTTAATAATGTTTATATATTTTCTCCAAGTTATCAAATAGTCATCTCCTGGTAATAGGTCATCATCAAATAATATTGACTGTAATGGGGCATGTTCAAGCCTTTGACTTAGATTACAATATTCTTTATTGTTACCAGGGCCTGGAAAACACACATTTCAAGTGGTGAGCAAGAGGAGTGGGGGAAGAAGGAGTTGGTCCTTAACATAACCTTTTCCTGAATTTTTATATAATTAATAATATTATTATTAGTCCCTAAAACATGAACTCAATTTTAATTATGGTATATACCAAATTTTAAATAAATATTCCAATATTTACAACATTTTGATGATAAAAGGAGAAAAGGTTTCTTGGAAACAACTAACAAAATCAGTAATTTGTTAGTGATGGTAACTGTCACTAATTTGATGAACAATTACTGATCTTTTGTCAGTTTTTCAATAGTACTATAATATAACTCAGGATGGACAATTAAATTTTAAAACATTAGAATTGATGAAACGTTGTGGTATGCCCGGTATCTAATTTTTTTGCATCCGTAATGAAATGGAAAATAAAAATAAAGTGACATTACTCTTATTCTAATCCAGTTATCTTAGAGCTAACAAACTTAATAGTGGTCATACTGATCTACGGATTCAGGCGGAGTTTACTTAAGGAAGCTATCAAATAACTTTTATAATGAGTTTACACACACACACACACACACAAAAGAGCACCAAGTTAAGATGAAAGTATTAAGAGCTAAGATAAGGACTCTGAGAAGGAACTCTTTTAAATAGACAATTTAATTAAGACCAATTGCTTACTAGTTAAATAAATACCTTACTTATTTATGTATTCTACATATATATTGTATTTGTGTTGATAGGTTCCAGTCCGCTAGGTTCATTTAGTCCTGGAACATCAGGGAATTTGTTCCTAGGAATGGATTGGGGAGGTTTCACTCCTTATCATTTGCCCTCTAGTAGTAAACTACAAACAGAAATTGATCCAGACTTACTTAGGCTGAAACCATCATCAAGAGATTGTCAAGACGACAGTTCTCCATCAGATATACTGATTCCGCCCCCTTGATATAGTGTAAATGATTAGTAGTGTAGTTTTATAGTAATGTGTTTCACACAATAATATAATATCTTGTATGATACATTTTAACTACTTTATATAAAAAACGAGTTTACCTTCTGCAATTCTTTCCTTATTATACTGATTTTGAAACATTTACTTGTTTCAGTAGTGTCGACCGTTTTCATAAATGTAAAGTAGTGTCAATAAAAGTGAAAAAAATACTCAAAATGAAACATGTAAAAGACAAATGAACTAATCCAGACAACTTGATACTATCTGAAGAGAAGGATATTCGGACTAACATAAGTGAAAATGTTTTCTTTCTATGTTTGTTTTTTAATATTATTTTTACTTGGAATAATTTACACACTACAGAAATTGGTGAACATCTTCGAAACGAATTAAAAGAAAATTAAGATTGAACACACAGTATGTTTTGCATGGGGAAAACTAATCTAAAAATCAAAAATAAATATAAAATATAGAAATTTTTGAATAAGAGTCTGAATTTTCTGGCTTGATATTTTGATAAGTCATTTCAAGAGTTACTCTTTAGTGTTAATAAAATTTTTATATGATTGGAAGGGAGCCTTGAATGGAGTGCTTGTACAATAAGGAATGCTGTATAAATTCCTGCAAGAATTAATAGTTATTTGTATATTAAGAGAGGAAAGTAGGACTTTGTCGCTCTGAATGTTGACGTATGAAGCGGAGCCGAGGGAGATAATTATCTCAAGGGCAACAAAGAGCTTTTCTCCTCTAATACACACTAAACCTTTCCCCCACCTACAGTTTTTTTACAATAAATATACAATAAAATTTTAATAATTTTATTGAAATGATAAAAAATTAGGTTTAATTGCTTTAATTAAAAAATCCTTATGTGGTTACTAATTATGTAGTCTACTTTTGTGCATAATTAATAATAGTTATAGTACAGTTATTTATATAAAATGTTTTTAGCTTCTTGGAAGTTGTGTTGTATGTTTTAATGTTTAACTTTTACTCCATAGGGAGATAAACTAGATTTTTACTCTTTAAAAAGCAACTTTACATATTTGGTGAGGGGAATAGATTTATGTGAACTAAAATATAAGATATAATATGAGGGATTTATGACATAATACCTCATAATATGAGATATTGCAATGATTTATTTTCTGTAAAAGAGATTATTAGTGAATTAGTCATTGAAAATGATTGCCAATGGTTGCCCGAACTGTATTGTCTGTATATCAACTTTAATTGCCCTGATGTAAACCCACAAAACCCTAACAATAATATGTATTAAATACCTTACCTTACTCACTGATGGACCAAGACTTCTATTCTCATCTATCTTCCACCCTTTTCTTTCAACCTCTGATATCCATTCACCTCAAACCAACCTCTACATTATCTTGCTATATTTTTATTGGTCAACCTGCAGGTTTATTTCAAGGGTACTACTGTTTTTATTTTCTTAACTCTTCATTCTGGTGACTTTTTTTTAAGTTGACAAGAGAAGAGGGGAAAAGGGGTCTTTGGCTCAGGGTGGAGCCGGATGCATCCCCCAAAATTTTGACACCTTTTCCACCCTCTATTTCACCCATTTGGTTTTTTCAGCCCCCTGCCCCAAACAAACCTCCCACCAATCACCTCTTTTTCCAAAAAACCCTCCCACCACCTCCTTTTTCTAAATAACTCTACCACCACCCCCTTTTAGGGTGGATCCGTCATCACGGTACTCACCCAACCCAAAGAACCATTATAGTACTTACCCAACCCAAAAAGTGTACATCCAGCTATGATATCTTGGGATTGCCAAAATCTTACCTAACCCAAAATAAAGGTGAATCCACCATCATGTTATTCACCCAGCCCAGTACCTTCAGATATGTACTTAACGGTTCATGGTAGTTAACCTAATTTTACACTTTCACATATCAACACAAAAATAACACGATGAACTCCAAAACTATCACTCCAACTAATTTACACGCTTTGACAATACAACTGTATCATAAGACATGCATTTAGATACACCCTTAACGGTACTACTTTCACATTCTAAATCAGTTAAACATAATTAATTATACTCTACAAATATTATCCAAGATTTTCTACAAAATAGGCCTACTGAAAATTTAAACTCAAAATTAGTAAATACTTTAAAATTATGACATAGGTATCAGCATGTCACGGCACAAGTAATTTGAATTTATACGCAACATTTTTTAAATTTCTTTAGATAGGTGTGTTTTTACATAACGGAATTTATATGTTATACAAGTAGCAGCACTGAACAGGATATGAATAAAAAACAAATTATATAATTAAAAACTATTTCCTTAAGACAACCAACCAATCCATAATACCAAAATAAAAACCGGGGAGGTTTACTAATAAGAAATACAAATTTTAAAATATGACACATAGATACCAGCATCTACTGAGAAATATGTAAAAGTTTGATTCATTACACACCCAAACCAATGTGCCAAGCCATGGAAATTACGGTTTAGCCATGGAAAAGTAAATTGTAAAAACAAAAATGAATCCTGACTGCAATCAATTACATTTTGATTTTTCAAATTTACACAGAAACAATTATCTGGGTATTAAATGAGATTTCTTTGATTTTCACTATAAGAACTACTAAACTGATGATTCAAAATCTATTTAGTATTTTAGAGAAGAACTACAGATAGTCATCAATTGATAGAAAATAATAATGTATTTATAAGATCGTAATAGAAGATTTCTTAATTCTTCACCAAGCAATATGTATTTATTTCTAACTATCGTTATACATTATTTTAGCTCAAACTAGGCCCAAAATCTAATTAAATTTTAATTTTGTTGTTGTTTAGGAGGAATTCTTTTTGTTTACAAGTATTTTTATTATATTAAACATATACACCTCAATTAGGCCTACTAAATTTATTTGTGATTATGGTGAGTTTTCAAATTGATTAAGATAGACTTAAATCCATAATTATCTGAAATGAAATGTTGAATCAAAGGTTATTTTAAAACTATTAATTTACATTATTATTTTATTTTGTGTCTCACAAGAAACCATCAATTTTAATCCAACATTCCAAGTAATGTTCAATTGAATTCTACAAGATGCAGGACCATGTATTTTTTTTTTTTTTTTAATTTCGTAGGAGGTGGAAAATCTTCAAAAAACAAAGGGAGATATCCGATCTTCCCAATAGTGTGAGGTTCTTACTCAATAAAAACCACCTTCCTTCCTGTTAGTATCTCTATCGTGTAGGACAAGGATTCAGGATGGGTTTTCCATGTACCAAGCTTGTGGCTCTTTTCATGGACGTGTCGAGAAGATATGGTGAAAGAAAGCAGAACATTGTGCAGCCGCGCGAAGAGAGAGGCAAATCCCTAGCTGGGACAGAGTCCAAAGGACATTTGATTGGTACTGCAGCGTCCGTCGCAGTTTGTATTGCTATTGTCAATAGAGAGATGGCAGTGTTTACATCATGTTGCGTTCAAACATCCAAGACTTCAGGTAGGATACTATCTAACTGCTGGCGGAAATAATCCCAATTAGCGAGTCTGAGTTCAATACCCGTCTGGGTTCCTTCGTTATGGGGTTTCCTGCAACAGCCATAATGACGGGATAGTGATCCGAGTTCAGATCCCTATCTACGTGCAAAGTGGCGCCCGCCAGTTAGTCCCTTAACGAGGGCCAAGTCCAGAATGTCCTCTGTGTTGTGTGTGTTGCCTCGAGTGGAGACAAGATTAGAACACCTCTTGTTTCTATGTATTTGTGCAGGTGATGTCCACTCATGTTTGTATGCTTACAGCCCCAGCGTGTATGTTGTGAATTTAAATCCCCTGGAATGACAACTTTGTTTGAAGTTAAGAGGAGGAGTTCAATGTCCCGAGTGTTAATTGTGCCCGGGGGATTATATGTAGCAATTAGTGTTGTTATGCATCTGTTGAACTCAAGCTTGATGGCTGTTGCTTCAACTCGTGTAAGTGTGGGCAGCAATAATTCTATATGTTTTATGGTCTTATGTATTATTGTTGCTGTACCGCTGTGGCTCCTATCTTTTCTGTAAGTGTGGTAGACTATGAAATTTTTCAAGTGAGTTTTTGTGAGTAAAGCTTTTTTGTAGTCATACCTTTGCATATAACGAAGTAGTCCTAACTTTTTATGTTTAATGCCATTGACATTCCAAAACAAAACTGGCAAATTCCCATCCATTATTGATACAATGAAAAAGTTGTATTGCAACAACCCATTGTGGATCTAGGCCTGTGGACGGCAACCCATTGGGGGTCTAGGCCTGTTGGACAGCTTTTCATTAGCTGATAGGTGGTCAGCATGTCGAGTTTCCATCTCAATAATTCCGCAAAATTTGTATAAGTCTCTATAGGGACTGAACCTGGAAATTTTTGCACACAAGGCGAGAGTTCTAGTCACAGAGCGGCCTGGGGCTTTAGATTTTTATAATAAATAAGCAAGATTCACATTTTGTTAGGAACAATATTTTTAATTTTAGTCAATTTAATACCATTTCTCATTTAGACCTATTTAGTGTGCTGTCATTTATATTATTTCCATTAATCTTAAAAGACCGTAATTTAATAAAAGTCTGTATTTGATTTTTTGTTATGTGTCTATAAATTCCTAAATGGGTACATAGAAGTACTTACACCAAAATTTAACGTTCCAACTTAATTTTTTAACTAAATTCTAAATTTCCAACTTAATTTAATTGCATTATTGAGCTGCTTTCGTGCAGACAACAACGTAGGCATGTCAAAAATACCTTTTTGGATTCCTCAAATTGATGAAACCGACCTTTGTTGATCTAATTTTAAACTACCAACTTTGGTTTTAAACTTCCATAAATATTTGGCAAGAAAATATTTGTTTATTTACGAATATATATTTAGACCATGAAATGAGCACATAATATATATATATATATATATAGTTAATATTTATATGATTTAACTTATATTAACAAAATTAATACTGTATACTGTATATAAAAATTAAGACAGAAGTAAACTACATAACTAATAATCAACCTACAAATAAAAAAGTATTTATAAATAACTATATTTAATATTTTAAATAGTATCTATTCCCAAAAATTAAGATTCAAACTATATTGACCTTTATTGTGGAAAAATATTGTTATTTTCAGTGTCTCTGACATGTAAAATGTAGAAGAAATATATTGGCTAACAGTTTTACCTTTTACTGAACCTTTCTCCATTCATATTCCCTCAGATTTAAAGGTAATTTATTTGTACTTTATTATTTTTTAAATTAGTGATAACCGATTCACGCAATAATTCACGTGTGTATACAATTTTATTTTTTCACATTTAACTTATAATTAACGGTTTGTGATAATTTAAAAAAAAATAACAACTTAAAAAAAAAATGTTATGGGAAATTTATTCCGATGTTTACTGAGGATAAAAGGAAATAATACTTGTAAACCATGCAAATACGTTGGTCATATTTAGTATCTGAGCAAATTTAAGACCATATCACGAGTTTGGGGGTGGACTTTCTTGGTGGAGGTAGGCTTACTTGTCGAAAGACATAAGAGAAAATTTTGATTATTTCAAAATCGGCTCTTTTTAAGTGTTGTTTTTACAAGGACCCGAATCAAAGGTTCGAATCTTTCCAAAAAATCGGAAACAGGAATTTGTTGATCGATAATTGAAAATACCGCCTAATGAGATGGATATAAGTGTAACTTTAATCAAACATCAGTGAAAAGTAAAGGTTTAAGTACCAAACAAAAAAAAATTATGGTTCACAAGGATAAATTTAAGAAAAATAAATTACTCTACCCATCACCATTCATTTTTGTATTGTCGAATTTACTCGTAAACTATAATTTTCTTTTATTTACGATTTGCATCTTGATTGGTTTTAAATCGTTTATTTTTCACTAAAATTCTATCCACTTCTCTTGGGGACATTTTGAGGGGGTCTGTGTTTGTGATTCAATTTGTTAATGAAATTGGTATTTTTGGAAGAGGTAACAACGAATTTTAGTTCGGTTTTGTGTACGAGAATGTTTGGGCATATTTTTTTTAAAGCTATAATCTTCAATAATCGACGTTGCTTAGTCAAATAAATTATATTTTTTGAAGCTGAACTCGATTATTTCAACTAAATTGTATAAATTGTAACATTCTTTTATCGAAAAACGTAAACGTATATTGTGACAGTAACATTTTCATATTCGCGAAGAAAATTCCCTGTTTTTGCGGGACAGATGTAAAATTGTGAATTGGCGCTCACTCTATAGTGAAATCAAGTAACTACGATGTTGGACGGTTTCCATCTTGAAAGCGATTCCGATACTTGCTGGCTTCACATTTAGCCCGATCCAATGTAGCGGGAAATGGGGAGAGAAATTCCCATCGTTAAGGCATAGCTCGCTCTTAACTAGGAGGTATCTGTGAAAAGAAGAAAAAAAGTTTGTGCATTTGTGAGTGTTATTTTTGTCGAGTGGTCATTTGATGTTTTAACTTTTTATTTTACTTTATCGTTTGTAAATATCGGGAATGTTGTATCAGTTTTATATCTCTTTAATGTTTAGAATATTAAAACATTGTTACAAAAGTGAATTGTGAGTTAGGTTATCAAATTTTAATGTATTTTAGAAAGAAGAACTTTTAGACACTGTCCGGACGTTGGATATGATCTGAAAATAGTAAGTCCAACTATCAACTATGTCTATATATAGTATATGGAGATGCAGCTGTTTCAAACATTTTCTTTCTTCACAGGCAACAAAGGGTTAAAAATAAATGCTGCTAAAACATTGCATAAACTTTCTTATGTTGCACATAAAATACTATGAAATATAGTTAGTAGCTGTAAGTATAAGACTTTTCAAAAAACATGTTCCTGTTAATTAAATGGAAGGCCTACTTTTTACCACTTTTCGTTTATTATTTTTTTAAATAAGAAAATTAGTAAAATTCTTTAGTTGTTCCGATTTCTTGACTCTATTCTTTTGAAACGGAAAATTAAAATTCTTAATTCTAAATGAAATCATTGTATACTTTTTATTTTATTACTACAATACACCAATGACAGGTTAGATATTTCTGAAAACATCGTATCAAGGGCATCCAACCATCCGTGCAATCAAGCAGGGACATTTTTTTCTGGTTGTCAACCAATATTAACAAAAAGAAATATTGGAATCTTTGAGACTAAGTTTGAGCAAAATTTAATAAAACAAATTGATTATTGGTTCGCTCTTTTGGAAGGTACCAATTTTCAAAATACAGTTCACTTTATCACATCGTAAACTTTGAAATTAACGATTTCGTGATTACATAATTTTCTGTGTAGTAGGTAGACTATATTTTTATTTATTTACATCTCCGTAGTAAAGTTTTCTAAGGTATCTTAATAGTAAATTATTTCTAGATATTACTGAAAATATTCGATTTGAACTCAACCGATTCCACGAAATGATATTTTTCCAAGGTCGATTGTTTGACCATAAACTCATAAAATTTTATGGGGGGGGGGGTTACTAAAATTAGACCGCCCTAGCGTCCCACTTTTGGGGAGGAAGTTACTTTGAAATCTTAAATTGAAACTCCCTTTTTTTATTACAGATTCGGATTTTACGTTACAAAAATCTGTTGATTTCATCTGGAACTTTTTTTTATTCGTGATAAATGGCGCTTCAATCGAAAGATTTTGAATTCGGGAAGGAAATTTGGGTATGGGATGGGTTAACCTGACTTGCACCCTGGACTACTCAAATACTACAGCTCAGTCAGCCACCATAAACCATAAAAAGCAATTTTGAAACGTGGTACGTAGCCCCCAGCTGGTCTTGTCCGGGGTCAAACTCCATAGGAGCTCAAGTATTTACGGTGTAGATCCAACATTGAGAAGTTAGAACTGTTAACGAACGCTATAACAACGGCGACAGGAACCTCGTTGTGCTAACCAAGTCGACTCTAGCAGGCTGTTGTGTCGCGGAGTTTAGATTAGTTTTTTTTGGTACGTTTTAAATAAGTTTACAGCTGAAAAATATCTTATTCAGCAGAGGTTAAATATGTTCGCTGAAGAACTGAGTCGCGCACACTAGCTACAGAGATGGAAATGATCTTATTTGAATGCTTAGGATCTGAGGATCAATTGGATGTATAGAAAGTGACAGTGTGACCTAACCCTCGGTCACAAAAGCAATTTTTAGGGGATTTTTAACGGTTTTTAGCGACAACTTTGTCAATACTTATTTGAGGGCCGATTTTATGCGGTTTGTTTAAAGTAAAAGAAGATTTCGCCATTATTTAGAGAAACAAAATAAGAAATATCAATTTTATTTCATTTATTAAAAAAGCATTTTTTTAAACACACATTATGACATCGTCACATTTGATGTATTGGGCTTAATCAGCTGTTTTAAGTATGCATTGTTATATTGGTTGCTATGGTAACTTAATTTGTATGTAAAATCACAAAAAGTTTTAAACACTTTCTAAATGGTTTCACATTGGTCTCTGCTAGGAGTAACCTATCTTTGTACGCTAAAGAACTCTTCAGCGCCCATTCAACCCACAAAGATGGGGGATGGTCTCATTGGAAAGCTTAGGGTCTGTGGATAGTATGTATAGAAAGTGACCCTGTGGCCTAACCCACGGGGTTTTTGAAATGGTTTTTGACTAGAATGATATTAAAAACAAAAATACCTAATGAGGCAACACTCGGAAGGTTGTCAAAGTCCGTGGTTCAAAGACAATTGTTTCCCTAACGCTTCGGAAATAGCCGAGCTAGGGAAGTTTTTTTTACCTAGTTTCAACATAAATTTCATGAGCTATAAAATACAAACAACAAAACTATTTTTTACCTATTTTTACCTATAAACAACAAAACCTTCATGAGCTTTAGTAGTACTGGCAAACAGTAGATTTATGCACACATACAAGGTCTCTAATTATCTGTTGAAAATCATAGTATAATCAAAAATTTGTCCATTGGGGACAGTGACAAAATTCTGGCAGTAGTGTGGGACAGATAGTTTGAAATTAGGCCTAAAACGTGAACCTAAATCCCTTCTTTAATTCTTCGTCAGAAAAATTAAATAAATCTTGTCTTATTCTGTAAGTTCAACTACTTAATAAATCAATGACTTCTGTTAATTATTCATCTGAACTATTTCTATGATAATTTTATACTTGTGAAGTAATTTATAGGTTATGTTGTTGATACCAGTAGATAATTGAAAAAAAAAAAAAAAAACTCGTGAACACTAAAAATACAATAAATAAAATTTAAACAATTCATAAATATTTAAAAATAAAAACTACAAAAAATCACATGCAATATTAACCTAAACAATATGTAGACACTGTAATTAAATCAGAAAAAAATATAAAATATATAACACAACAAAAAGTCACAAACCAATCTACAATTATATATTTAATTGGCAGATATCAGGACTTTAAATTAATGAGAGTTTAATGGAGATTAATGAATGGCAGTTAATTAATGTTCTAGAAAGTGAAATTTACGATTTAATGAAACATTAAGTTTAATGAAGGATTAAATAATTTAATGATTGTTCTGTAAAACCGGCTGTTAGTGTAAATGTTTGGTATGGAAATAAATTATGATTATTTTATCAATCATCCATAACGTAGAAGGTATTGTGTTACAAATACAGTAAAGGGAGTGTTTTGTCATATTTTGGTTTCAAATAATGTTGATATCAACATTATATATATACAGTATTTAAACCAACTGGTTACCCTTTCAACATCTGATTACGAAGTGGTTTGTTATCATGTAAAACTTAACCTATTTGTTTAAAGTTTCTGACTTTTCAATGAGCGCCTAAAAATCTACAAAAGTGTGTGAGTGTCGGTATTTGTGTAATTGCAGGCGCACGTCAACTTTTAGTTTCGGCTGTATTACTACTAGGTAGCCTAAACATGTGATTATGAACAAGTAATCTTTACAATTAAAGTACCGTTTGAAAGACTTTTGATATAAAACTGTTCGCATCACGCAGCTCATGTGTATACTCTGGCTAAATACAGCTAATTTTCGCAGTTTCTTAATATATATATACATATGATGATTTTTTTATTAGAAACTGTAGTTTAATCATTAAAAAAACAAAATAAATAACACAACAAAAGTCACAAAATTTACAAATAAATATTTAATAGCCAACATTGGGACTTTAAATTAATGAGACATTAACGGTCGATTAGCAGTTAATGAATGTTCTAGAAACTGAAATCGATGATTTAATGAAAGATTAAGTTTAATGATTGTTCTAAGAACCGACTTTTAATCTTCCTGGATCAAAAAAAAAACAATGCTGCCTGTTTTGGTGCTTTAAATAGAATGTAACAAAAAAGTTTTTCTTCTTCCCAATAGAGACTTCATGTGTTGTTTTCGGTTGGTCGTAATGAATATGTATAATTGGGTGATTTTTATGTTATCGTTACAATTTAAATATAATAAACACGCCCTCAGCGTAAATAGTACTGGATTAAAATTAAAATTTCTTGACTTAGTTTAAGGTTAGATTTATTTTATTGTTGCCAATTATTCCTGAACGGTGGTATTTTTTTTACTTGCTATTTTGTACTCGTGTTTGGATCACTAATCTTTATATTTAAATAAAATTTCAATGAAATCGGTACAGCCGATTTTGAGAAAATGCGTTTTTTACAACAGCGACATGACCATTTGTTGCTGTTTTTAGGGATAATTCATTGCCCAGATTTTTTGATGTGGACCAATTCGTTTTGTGTGTGTCTTTAGCGGCACTTGAGGAAAATTTGATGGTTACAGCTGTTTTGAGAAAATCGTAATTTTTTTATTTGTTTTATTTATTACGAAGCACTCTCAAATTTTTAAGATATTAAAAAATTGAAAATGAACCTTCTTCACAATTTTAAAACTCGAACCCAGTCATTGACATGGTATTTCAAGGTCTCGAATCAACGAGAGAATCAAATATGAACACTTTAGAACAAAGCTCTAAATATGAACAATTATGAGGTTCAGTATGACCTAGTTGCCGACAAGTGAAAGCGAACGGGTGTTCTATTAAACAGAGTTCCACTTTGTCAAATAGGATACTAAAAAAATTCAATTTATTCACGAAAAGCTTCAAAGCTCACTGATTTGGCGCCCAAGCGTGTAGCGTGGAGCGTGGAAACTTTATTTAGGAACAAGGCACCGTTCCTTTGTACAAAGTAACAAAGTACCTACACATTATTTTATTTTTTTGTTCAGTGAGAAAGTTTATGTATTATTTATTTCAATAATACCTTCCGACTTTGATTTTTAAAAGAAGTAGTATTTTTTGTTGTTAACTAATAGTTTTCTGTGGCCTACTTGTCAAAATGTTTGTTTAATGTTTTTGTTCCTTTGGATTCTAAACAATTACCAAATAATAGTAATGGGAGTGCATTCGAGTATTTCAGAGATGAGTTTAGGGCACTAAAATAAAGAAAATTGTTCACCCCCGAAAAGATTTCTTCGATCTGTGTTTTTCTAAACAAATTAATGAGTTTGGAAATGAATGAAACATTGAATCCAGATTTAATACACTCATTTTTATGTAACCTTTTTTAGGTGTACGAAAGACCAGTATATTTTGTACATTTTTTTTTAATGGCAGCCTTTTAAAATATGTAATGTCGTATAGCTGGAAAACCATTTTACACAAAATTTAAAAGAAGTAATATACAACTCTCACATCCGGTTTGTATAACATTTTACGCCATTAAATCCTTTTTTAAAGTTAATGAGAGGTTTTAAAGGGAGCTATTATTTTTATTATAATGTAAATGATTTATGTAACAACAAATTTAACATTGAAACGTTTGCGTTCCTATATAAATCTGGTTCAATAGATGAGCTTCTAAGCTAAATTACAGAGGATTTTGGACATTGATGACTTTGATTTTTTTTTTTAATGTTATGGTATTAACTGAAGCTAAAACTAATTATATCTTTTTTTCATTTTAAAAAGAACAAGGAATATATACATGAAATTGTAAAATACCATTACGTAATATGCTCAAAAATTTAGAAGTGTCTTTACGTCAAAGATAAAAAGAGTAAATGGAAATAATACTGGAAGGAAGAATGGAATGGAATGACCACATAAATAAATTGCACCGTGAACTAAATTCAATTATTTGTAAAATATATTTTCTTAGATCTTTGTGCCCAACAGAAGTAATGAGGTAAATTTATTATGCATTAGTGCAGTCTCGTTTGGAGTATGGTTTAATTTGCTGGAGGGGGTGCAATGTAATGACTATTAAAACTATTATAACTATTCAAAAACATATAATAAGAGTTATGTTATTTAGGTCCAAAACTAATTCTTCTCTAACAATTTTTGGAACAATGGGCATACTGGCCTTGAGGTAATGAACACAAATGTCCTAGTTTGCTACGTTTCTGTTTACCAAATTTGTCTGTCATTTAAAAACCCAATGACTGCTTCTAATTTAGTTAATATTGAAATTAGAAGCACACATATAAATATTGAAAAGGCTCTTTTTTAACATATTTTCAAAAAGTTAAAATAATTTATAAAATTAAAATATACGTATAATATACTGCATACACTATTGTAGACCTTGGAAGATCAAGTATTGTTCAGGGGGGGGGATGAAGGCATAATACAGTTTATATTTTATGTTATTTCCAAAATTACTAATACTAAGACAAAATGTTCAAGATGAATAATGTAACACGAATCAAAGACACATGAATGAAAAGTCAATATCAAAACAAAGATGAATTATCAGTTTCCTTTTTATTTACAATATTGCCCTAATGATAAATATTATTATAATACATTAAACACACAATACTACCCTAATATATCCCAATACCGATGTAAAGAATTACACGTAAAAACACACAACCCGAATTAAGAAGCTGTGACTAAGACTAAGGTTCGGCGAATATTAGCACGCCATGTCAAATACCGTGCAATAACAGATATACAGGGTGATTCAAAACTACACGGCAATCTCTCGGGAGCACATTCTATAGTCAAAAATAAAAAAAACAAATTTCATATAAACATATGCCTGAAAACGCTTTGTTAGCGAGTTATACAGGGTGAATGATTTCGCCTAGAACTCAATACCCCCGGTGAAATGAGGCCGTATAGAGATTTTCAAGGCGTTAATAAAGATACAAATATGATGGTTTCTTATGGTTTTTTATTTGAAAAATTGAATAAAATTGGTCCCAGAGCTGTATCTGCATTAGTTTTTGAGATATCTTATGTAAAACACAAGAATTGGGCTATAAAAAACACACATTTTTGTGTTTAACGTAAGATTACTTTGAAAAATAGTTAATTAAGGTGTATTTTTTTTTCTTAATTACATGTATAGAAAATTTAATTCTGAAAAGATTCATGTAAATTACTTAAGAAAAAAACGAATAATAATATTGAAATTTAGCTTTATTTCAAAACAAATATAATGATAACATGCTCTCCCATTCCAATTGATATCTTAATTACCTTTTCACCCTTAGACCAATAACCACTCTAGAACCACGTCTGAGTCAATTATAATAAACAGATTTAGGAGATATACATTTAATTACACAGCTGTGAATGAAGGAGAGGTGCTCTAAGCCGATAACCTATTTCTCACTCACCTCATAACCTTCAGGGTATTCAGGGACCCTACCATTCTATAAACCACAGAATGTAGATGACAGCTGATCCCCCAGCCTCCTAGATGTCATGCAACCACAATACTAGGCTGAGTTGAAACGTCAGAACATTGTTTAACAGTACTTGATTTATCTGATTAAATGTATTTTACTCGTGAAAAATACTTGCCCTTTATAATTGTAAATAGAAGTACAGTCAAGACAAAAACATGTCTATAAAATCGAAATAAGTGAAATGAAACATTTGTTGGATCTTAGAAAGGCCGATTTTTTAAAGTTTAACTCTTTAAATGAGTTTCCGAAAGTCTGGACGTAGCTAATTGCTTCAACAAAATAGTTCGGCTGTTTTTCAAGATAAATTTACGTATCTAGGTCACATTTTAACAACAGATGCTATATTTACTTTATAGAAATTTGTCTAAAAAACACGTTCAAAAACTTACAACCTTTTAAAAGACGATGCAGTTTCTGTTCCTTTCGCCGGCGCAGTAATGAATGGAAATAAATTCAAATCCCTGCATTCTGCAACTATTTTGGCTGAAGATGAAACAAACCAAACAACAGAACTGACGTGTTTAGAGCGGTATTTAGACAGCTAGGATAGGGAGAATGTTTTTGGGATGAACTTTGTTAAAAAAGAAACCGCACAACAGCTCCTGGCAAATACTTATAATTAGCTAAACCCCTGGACATGCGTGCATTGACTTAGGGCACTCTAGGACTTGTCTACGGTATACAGAGTGAATCATTTACCGCATGGCATGTCTCTAAAGGGTGTCCGGAAAGTTATGGATCGATCGATAGGTTGAAATTTGTTTCTAATATACAACTTTAGAAGTAATTTTACAACTATAAATAATTTGTTCGACTATGTTTATAGTTATTTAAACAGATACTTGCAGTATTTTATTACTGCAGTTAATTTAAGCGAAGACATTGAAATATCACGAGAAAACAGCATCCTACGAAAAATGTCCAAGATGTAAAGTCAATATTTTTGAGGGGGGGTTCACTCGTACTAAAATTAGACCGCCCTAGCGTCCCACTTTTGAGGAGGAGGTTACTTTGAAATCTTAAATTGAAACTCCCTTTTTTTTTTTATTGCAGATTCGGATTTTACGTTACAAAAATCTGTAGATTTTGTCTCAAACTTTTTTTATTCGTGATAGATGGCGCTTCAATCGAAAGAATTTGAGTTCGGGAAGGAAATTTGGGTATGGGATCAAATACTACAGCTGTCAGCCAATTCCATGAGCGATTAAAACTATGTTCTTAAATATAATAAAAGAACAATAATGTCCGTCTGTGTGACTTTTTTAATAATAAAGTAGTTACTTACTTTATAATTATATGACGCGTTTCGGAACTCGTTCCATCTTCAGAATATCGCTCTGCTGAGGTCGTTAAAACATTAAAATAAATAATTACACAACATATCGCAACACATATACATATACACACGCACATTAACACAGACAATATCAACGGGTGTGCACACCATTGAATACGTTTATAAAAAAGAGTGACTTGGATACAAACACAATGAGTTTTAAATTGGAAGCTGGTCAAGCACAAATTGTATATAGATTCCAAAACATTAAAATAATTTATTTTAATGTTTTAACGACCTCAGCAGAGCGATATTCTGAAGATGGAACGAGTTCCGAAACGCGTCATATAATTATAAAGTAAGTAACTACTTTATTATTATAAAAGTCACATAGACGGACATTATTGTTCTTTTATTATATAAAAAAGAGTGACTTGAATACAAACACAATGAGTTTTAAATATAATACATAATAAAATTATATTAACATGAATAATATTAAGGGAATTACTGTACTCTGTTAAAAAACTAGAGGTCTAGGAAACTGTATTAGGCCAAAATGGTCGTTAACTACTTATCGCATATTTAATACAGAATTTGGAGATACACCGCCAAAAACCCTGGGACGTCTGACCCATCCCAAAAGGGGCTAGTTATCCACTATTTGGTGGAGATACCTAAAATATTGATTATCCTGTAGGCTAGAAGACATCCAATTCATTGAACACATCCGCCATCTCTTGCGTCTGGTGCATAACTCATTCTCTAACCTTGATGCGTGATGAGGATTTTCATCACCGAGTGAGGAGGTAAACTGATTTGATGCAAAACAATTCCCCTGCAGTTTAACGTTTAGGCAACTCGCTAGTAGGGCTGTTAGAATGGAAGTATCGCTAGGGGGAAAGGGAGGTGGTGAAAGGAGTTTACCATAAGTTGAATAACGCACGAGATATGAACAATGAACTGTTTAAAAGGTCGCCATTTTGACATATTCCAATAGATTTTCCTGAATTTCGATAGGGTTCTATAACTTTAGTACTAAATGTTTTAAATAGTACTAAACGTTTAACTTATCACAATGTTTATAAATAGAAATATATGTTTTTACATTTTTTAAAAAATTTGTTACATTTTCAATATTAGTAGAGAATTTACGCTGTTTTCAACTTTATTCTCTGTCTTACTGTTGATTAAATGAGCAAATGTTAAATTTACAAAAAATCGTGTAAATGCTAATATTACCGTTTTAATACGTATTTATTCATACACTGCTTATCACAATGTAAATAATAAAATACAAATTATGTTTTATACTATTTTTATTATATTGTGCTTCTTTTTTTTTTATTAAAATCGAAAAGTACATATTTTTCGATAAAGATATACGATAGTGTTGTTTATACACACTTATTAGTCATCATAGTGTCACACACATTGTTGATTTGGGAGTCTATTAAAGTAAATTATACTTTGTTTGGTCTTATTTTTCTTGTAATGAAGTGTAGAATAAATATTTTACAGATTTTATTTTAAAAAATCAAATTAAATAATTGAAAGTTTGATCAAATGTAGCACAGTAGGTAACTCATCATGTGGGTGGCCCACGGCAGGTACTGGGTAGTCTTAATACTCTGCGCGCCTGTGTGTGATGGCGCGTGCGTTAGAGTGAGGCGACCCTTCGTTCAGCCGCATTCCCCGTTTGGTAATAGTATATATGAGCATATCCTTTATACCAAATTTCATGTTCGTATCCTTATTTTGTGGCCTCATTGTCCTTATGTACTTCCTCCAATGTCGACGGACGGACAGCTTTTCCTGGGAGTTTGAAAGATGCAAATCAGTTAAAAAACTTTACTTCTTGTAATGTGTAAAAATCAAACACACAAATCACTGATATTTGTTTCCAATTTAGTTCTTAATTAATGTGTCTCATTTTAATCTTAATTAATTTGACTTAATATTATAATTTTTGAAAATAGCAAAACTTAAAATTTACAGCTCATACAGTTAGAATACAGTTTTTAAAATATGATTCTTCATAAATCCAATATGTCGGAGTAAAACCTGCGTACATGATAATGCAAATACACAAAATGACATCTTATGGAAAACGCGATTGCCGTAACGCACAAATGACAATGTTTTTGTATAGAATTGTAGGGTGTTACCATAGCAACCGACATAAACGACACGCCAGAAGCCACGTGGTCACATCACTGTCAATAGTAAGGAATCTTTAGCTCAAGTATTTCTGTACAAGTTGACGTCAACAGCTGCCAGGAGAGACCCGAGCTTGGCTATGAGTGCTCAGTTATCTCAACTAGAATGGAATATATCTTGATATTTGTAAGTTTATTATATTTTGTTTAAATGCAGTTTAAATTGTATATTAATAAATAAAAACAGATGTATTCAGACTATGTAAAGTCTATCTAAAAAACATCAGTTTCATTACTCATGTATTGAGAAAACAGTTATGTGAACAAAACAGTTTAACTGACGAAGCAATGTTTACATTTTCAACGATTTACTCAATTATTTCCGCATATTTAGTTATTATATTTAAACCTGCAGACTGGTTGGTCAGGATACGAATTTTGTAATTATAATTTTCATATTTTTCAAAGTAAGTATTTTCAATTTTACGCAATTTTCAAATTAAAACGTTACAAATTTTTTTAAAACTACCCGCCATTTTGAAACTCTACAACCGATCTTTCTGGTTATATTATTTATCCATAAATGTGTTAAGAATTTACAGTAGTTTTCTTTGTAAACTTCGAGTACCCATAAATATGTAACACTTTTTAAGCTTAATTCAAATTCATGTGAAACACTATAGTAAGTTTATGTCAGTTTTAAATTCAAAATGTGTTCGGTTAATTGCTAACCTAATTGTTGCACTGAGATACAATCCCCCCCTCTTCATTTGATTTGTGATGGTTTCCATGATTGTTTAAAATTGTTGACTGTACTTTAAATATTTACTAATTGCTTAAGTTGAACCACAAAAATAAGGTTTTCAACAAATTTAGTATACAATGTTATTTAAATTTGTGTGATTACAATGTAAATAATTATCATTATAATAAAAATAAATATTAGATAATTATGGTAACATAACCTCAATCCTTACTGTTACATTTGGATATGAATCAGTAATTCAAATATTTGAATAGCTCCAAAAATGTGAATTTTAATTACTTAGATATTTATAACTAATTTACTTTTTTAAATACATCAGAAAACCCTTTCAGTTTATTTTAGAAATCGAGTTTTTAAAAATACAATTTAAAGTGTACATACAGACAGACACGAGTGAGATTAGAAGAGTCCTTAGTTTTACCTACGGTAATAAGAAAAATCAAAAATCAAAAACACATCTCACAAAAACTGTTTTCTAAACTTATACGGTAAGCATTTCTCATTGTGTAGTTTAATTAAGTTGTATTCGTCATACAAAAACTATAACATATGATTTTGTACTGCAATTTAATTTCAAATCGACATAATTTGTTTCAGATTTGTAAGTCACGCAATGTTCAAGTTAGAATGGGTGGGGGGGTTGATATCTGACATTTTAAATTTTGCCTAGCTCCATTATATATTTTTTTTATCAAACAATATACATATTCGTAATCAGAATAACTTAGTTTCATTTGATACACCACAAACAATATTTTTGTAAACAATTTTTCAACTGGATAATTTCCCTCCTAACTACCCCAAGATCATTTTTTTAACTACCTCTATTTTTTCCTCAATGTGGGACAATACAAAGAATATAAAATCCAAAGTTTGCAATGTATAGGAATTAATGTTTTGTCTGTGAAGATTGATTGCGATTTACAGACAGATTGACAGACACTCTCTTGTGTTTATAAGGGTCTTTGGTTTTACCTACTGAAATCAGTAATAAGCTCTCTAGTGTCTGGAGTATTATTTGAGTTTCAATTATCTATCACTTAACAAAGATTTCTTTAAATAATCTATGTTAATTATGAAAATTGTTAAATGAGATCCTTTAGAAGGAGTATTTTGGTGTCTTACATACATCGACACCAAGGGATAGGTAAAAACTAATATCCTAAAAATGACATTAAAAGAATTTCCCCGCCCAATCACTTTAGCAATGGATTATTTTATTCCACCTTCGATGTGAGTGTGTGTGTGTATGTGTGTGTGTGTGTGTGTGCGCACGCGCGTGTGTGTGTGTGTGTGTGTGTGTGAGTGCATTTTTTGTTATTGAGTAGGAATATTATTTTCTATAGAAATAAAAATCCAAAAACATTTGCACAAACTTTCTCACATACCCGTTTAATATCGAAATATTAATGAAATAAAACTATTCCTAACCAAAAAACTCAGTTCAGTATTAGCAATGACTACATAAATTTATTTAGTATTTATGTAGTCATTGGTATTAGTCAGTAAAAAGTAAAAATCTATTCTTAGAGTTATAGATTATATTAAACAATATTTATATTTATAAATACGGTCTAAATTTGTTTCGTTTATGTCATACAGTCATATTAAGCATAAATATTATAAATAGAAATCAGCTCGAATGACTGTTTCTTTTTGGTAATTGTTCCTTAACAGTAAATTTTTATTATTTGCAATTTTTTGTAAAATCGTTTGGGTCATTTGTTTTTATATTTCATATTAAACGAAAATTGTAAAGTCGGTTTTGTGAAAATACGTCTTCAATGACAATTTTTTGTTTTGTTTTTGTTTTTAAAATAACTCACTGTATTTTCTATAATGCGACCAATACTTTTAGTTTGGATATTTAGCAAAGTTTGATCAAAATCGTTAGAGCAGATTTAAAAAAAAAATCGTAATTTGTTTCTTTTATCTTTTGGTAGGAAAACTAAAATTTTTAGTTATTGAAATGTTCCTAGATATGTCCAAAATATGCTCACATGCCAAATTTGATTAAAATAGCTTCATTATTTTGCTCTTTAGAGCACTGGACAGAGAGACAACATTCCCAAAACCCCATTTTTCAACTCCGAGAATCCCACATATTATATTTCGACTAAAAACTCACCGGTGTTTTGACCCATCACATAACTTACTTTATATTTAAGAAAGTAAAGCTGTTAAAAATAAGATGAACATTTTGTGGTAAAACAAAAACACTCCAAGTACATAAAAACCTGTGAAAGTATGAAATAAGGTTTGTATTATAAGGTAGGGAAATAAAGTTACAAGAACATAACAAGATAGATGCACGATAACAAGGTTACTGCGCTTTATTATATCGTGCCAGAACAATTTTATCCACGCGTATGAATTGCATTCATTAGTAAAGATTATTTGGAGTTTTATTTTTTAATACGCTGCTAAATGTTCATCATGATGTAAGTTCGATAACCTAACCTATAAGAGATTGTTGAATATTTAAAAAATAGTTGTAGAAAAATTTTCGAAAATTCTATAGTGATTGATCCTGTAGTTTTTTTTACAGTTTAGAGTTAAGATACCTAATCTAGTCTGGCATCCCCACAGACTCAACCTGTTTGATAAAAGTTTAAATGTCCAGTTATTCTAAAAGACTTGTATTCTGTATTATACAGAGTGTCCAGTAATTACGGAATCAAACTTCACCAGGTGATTTTTCAAATCAAAATATATAAGAAATTTCAAATAAAGCATAGTCCTATCTCGCTTAGTTTTCCGTCTGTTTGTGTTTTTTACTAAAACATTTTTATCTTCGAAGTCGATAAAGGTATAAACTTAAAACTTTAGATACCTGTTAGTATAACAAAGACCAATATTTAAAATAAAGTTTTAAATAATTACCACTTCTGGTTTCAAAATGGCGGCCGGAAGGGTTTTGAGTGAATGGCGGCCTAAGATAATAAAGTACTATACCTTAAGAGCCTAAGAGCCTAAGAGCCTAGAAAACTTAGTATAGCTGCCATTTTGAAGCCGGAAGTGATAATTATTTAAAACTTTTTGCTTCTTTAAACTACGATGCTTTAGTAGAAATTTCTTGTATATTTTGACTTGAAAAATCACCTGCTGAAGTTTGATCCCGTAATTACTGGACACCCTGTAGATAAGCTACGAAAAGTCTTAATGCAAATACCCCACAGTAATTTGCAAAACCCCACAAATTTGATGAATTAAAAATTTCAAAATTAAAAACGATTGAATACCATTTATTTGCATTTTCTCAAAAGTTGTATGAAACTAACAACTTCAATTTCACAAGCTGTAAAATCTTACATCAACGAATTTTTGTTAGATTAAAGTGAACATTAATTGAAATTTGAACTAAAAAATGTGTCATTTTGTTAAGGAGGGGCATTTAAAAGTGCGATATTGAGGAAAGATAAAGTAGTATATTTAAAATAGAAATCAAAATGTTGAATTTTTATTTAAATTTACTGAATGTTTAAATTATCAAACCAACAGCCGGTTTCTAAACAATCATTAAATTATTTATTCTACCATTAAACTTAATCTTTCATTAAATCATCAATTCCAGTTTTAGAACATCCATTAATTGCTAATCGACCATTAAACTCTCATTAATGTCACAATGTCGGCCAATTAAATCTTTAAGGGGACATGGTAAGGTCCATTTAATGCATGTTAAAACTAGTCAAACATTTGCACACATATCAAGGGAACCAAAAGAGATATCTCAGTGATATTTTATATTATCATTTGGTGTACCCTTTTACATAGTTTAACAGAGGGAAATTTATATATTTTTTTATGAATTTTTAAAAATGTAGTAATAAAAAAAATCCTTTTTTGAGCTATTATATTATTTTAATTTTTTTTCTAGATAGAATAATACAAAAACTCATGTTAAACCTTAGAACTATATTAGTTCTATGTGTGGTAAAAATTTCAAAGCTCTAGCTCACTCCAATGCTGAGAAAAGTGTGCAAAAGTATTAAAAAATATAACTTTCGGATAATCGTGATGAAAGATTGATGAACTATCGGATATCTACATTTATTCACACAAATTGAAAGTAGGCCTACCTTAAAATAAACCTGAACCATAGCTGGGGTAATCAGGGTTGTCTTCTTCTTCATCAATTTTCCTTTTTCTGTCTTCTAATTATTTTTCTAGCCTTCTTTGTGAACACCTGTTTTTGCGCAAAGTACACACGGTCCTTGTCTAACTTTTTCATTGCTTCTAAAGTGTTCTCCCCTACTTTCATGTTTAACTTTTTCATAGTTTCACACTTCACAATATTCCCATCATTAAAACACGCAACTGCATCAATAAACACTAAAGTGCAAAGTTTTATTTCCTATGAACACAGTTCTAGGAAGGCGATTCCAAATGACATTGTTTACGCTTTCATTTGGGATCTGCGTTTTCCCATGCAAGCACTTTCTTAGGAGGTCAGCTTTTGCTAGGTCTTGAAAAATTGGTTGAATATGCTTCATAACTACCTTAGGTAATGGAGTTTTATGGGAATATTTTTTTGCGTTCTGCAATTGCCTTCTGGTACTTGCACCAAGAATCTTTGCCTTTGGGGCAAAGACCGTGGTGAGGTACTTTATCGGTTGACTGCCAATAAATTGCACATACAGCTTCTTGCATCTTTAGGATACTGTCTATGTTTCTCCTAACAGCTAAGCCATAATAGTTTTGGATTTTATCAATAACAGCATCAGTCAATCGGTTTGCGCCACCCAAAGGCTTGCCATCTGAAAGTTTTTGGCCTTTTCAACCTTCGCCCCATCCGCTTCTGGATGTGGCCTATGCATTCTAGTTTTTCAATTTGTTTGTCTCCATAAATCCCTAAGCTTTCTACATGACTGTATCCTTTTGAATCTCCATCGCCAAGGTATTTGCTATAGCAAACATTTTTTTGTAAGGAACGCTGAAATATTTCTTCTGCCCTATTCACCACAGGGCGTGCAGTGTTTATGAAATTACTAAATAAAACCGACTTATGTGATTATATACTATAACAAATTGATACTTCAACACATTTATAATTTTAAGTTTCTTTTTAATTATGCAATTACATTAAGTTTTAAAATCATTTACATTAAAAATCAATTATTGTCCAATCTGATGCACTTTTTACTTATATACTAACGTCTTAACCTACTACTTATTTTAAGTACATAGTTAAATAAAATTCTAATTCTACCATATCTTAACCTAAATAAAGAAATAAGAGTGCATCATATTTTTACTTTTAAATTTATTAATTTTAATTTATTATTATAAAAATGCTCCGGCTAACTGAAATGTACTATTATTTTAATTTTATTCAATTTCTCTTTACGGGTTCGTGAGGTTCTTTGGTGACTATAATTTACATATAAAATATAATTTGGTGGTAGTTTATTTAATTCAGATTGTCCATTAATTTTTACTTATCGCTTGGAAGTTTTATCGCTGCTCCGATGTTCCTGGTTCCGTTGTTCCTGGTTCCCGTGCACGTGGTTCCCGTGTAGACTGCCAGTAGATGGATCGATTTGCCTTGATCTTTTCGACGAACTTCTTTTCTTATTTCACTTATTTCTCACTCACTTTCGTGACGACAATTTCACACACTTCTATGACGATGATTACTTTTAAACTTATAACGACGCAGATACTATTTTATTTTTACTTTTGATCTCGGCTAAATCTTTCACAATCGATCTTCTAAGAAACACTCGCTCCGGAACTCCCTCCTTCAAACAATAACAACCAAAAAGAATCAACCTAAGAATGACCTCGTGTGCTTCTTTTCCACCCCTATATATATATATATATATATATATATATATATATATATATATATATATATATATATATATATATATATATATATATATATATATTCTAATTCCAAACGCTTTCTTCCGATCCTCTTCGTTCATTGGCTTATTTTAAATCTTGTACGTTACTTCGAGACTTATGCAATTTATTTCATTGGTCCATTTCAAACATTTTCAGTTGAAGGCATTGACTTTTGGAATGGTTTATTTGACTTCTTGATGTCTGTGACTAATGTTAGAATAGTTTTTCTAGCTGTCAACCCTTTCAACTCTTTACAATTTATGGCCTGCCGAGCACTGACCTTTTGGGAGCCCTCTATTTCGTTATAATATCTTATGTATTATATATCAAAATGTTCAGGAAGAAACAAAGAATAAAGAAATACAAAATACTAAATATTGAAAAAAATTTTTTTTTGCTTACCCTGTGCCCTTAATTGTAGATTACAGTTTTTTTGGTTTGTGACTTTTTGTTGTGTTATTGCTTATATTCTTTTTGGTTTAATTACAGTTTCAAAATATTGTTTAGGTAAATATTGTATGAGATTTCATGTAGTATTTATATTTAAATATGAAGTGTTTAAATTTATTATATTTTTAGTGTTCACAAGATTTTTCAAAAAATATCTACTGGTATCAACAACATAACCTATAAATTAATTCAGGATTATAAAATGATTATAGTACTTGTTCAGATGAATAATTAAAAGAAGTCATTGAGTTATTAAGTAGTAGGATTTACATAATAAGAGAAGATTCATTTAATTATTTTTCGGACGAAGAATTCAAGATTAGATTTAGTTTCAGTAAGGAAAGCCTAATTTCAAATTATCTGTATCACACTACTGCCAGAATTATGCCACTGTCTTCCAATGGACAAATTATTGATTATAGGCTACTAAGATTTTATGAATCACGAAGTTTTCAACAGATAATTAGAGACCTTGTATGTGAGCATATTATGTTTACAAGATTATAAAGAAAGAGGTTACACATTATATTATAGCCTCATTGTGTAAACAATTCATAAAATACCTCACACTATAGAATAGTCCTCTAACCTGTTTCTCCATTTCAAGAACTGAAAATTGTAGCAATGTAACTATGGAAACAAAATTGTAAACAATCAACATAACCTAAAAATAAAATTATAACATTCATTGATCATATGTTTGAAAACCGCCATTTTTCCAATTAATCCTTCGTTAAAGTTAATAAGGGGTTAATGAGACATTAGTAAATGTTTGATTAAATATTTTCTTGAAACAGAACGCAAAATTTAATTAAACATTAGGTTAATCTGCCATTTACTAATTGTGCATTAACTAAATGTTCTAGAAACCAGCAGTCAGATTATTACTGTATTTTATTTAGCACTAAATCTTAATTTGATTAAAATTGTAATTTGAAGACAAACTGAAATTTGAACATATGTTTTTAGGAATCGTTAGATGACGTCACGAATAGTAGAGACTTTAATTAAATATTTTATTAGAGCGAACGAAAATTATTTAAAAATGAACAATGTACGTAACACCTCCCTCCACACTAAACAAACATGATTAGTTTGTCAGAACATTCCAAAAATAAATACCTTCTCATATTTTACTCGTACACTCATAGTTATGCTTAAATGTGTGATTTGTGTTAAGAATAGATTTGTATTTTGAACTGTGTGTGAATGGATTGTAGTCATTACTACAGAGTTCACTTCAGTATGTCTGTCTGTAACTGTGGTTACCCATTTTGTTTTAGGAATTTGGAATTTGGTAGGTAGGAGTAGATTTAAATACATCTTGAGTCTAAGAACAATTAAACTTTTCTTTCAAGAAATTATTATTATTCAATCGTAAATATTATTTTTAACAATTTTGGTGATTGATATATATATATATATATGAATGAAATCTTCTTATAATATGATTAAGAATATAACAAAAACTAATGAATTTCCAGTTTTTTAACATTCGGAGTAAAAATGTGAAATTAGTTTTTACTTCAGCCTGTGATTAAAATTCTTAAACTATGTTTCATTTCGTAAATATTAATAGATAAAATCACGCTTAAATGACTAGATTAAGTTCTTTTTTTGAATTTTTTTGTAAAGAACGTTGAAACGTCGTCTTGTCTTAAAATAAAATGTTCGTTGTGGAAATTGGTATTTGTTTATATTTTTCATTGGTAATTAGCAAGTTGAACTACGTATAAAAATATGCAACAAACCGTTTAAAACTCCCAACTTTAAACCCTTTTTTGGATTTTCCTGAATAGTTTTCTATAAAAAAACAGGAAACCAACATTCTAAATTTTAAACCAAAAGTTAAACAATTGAATTGATAAGTTAGATTAGGTTTCATAAGGTTAGAAATTGATAAGTTCCATGTTTTAATATTTATCAGAAGTATGACAAACTCACATCCCTTAGTATATCTAATGTATTAAACATGCAGGGGCTCTAATCTAATAAGTCCCGCGTGGACACTAGTAATTTCAAAAAGTACCCATCCATTATAAAACTTCATTAGTTAAACATATTAGTACCGATAAACCTTTGCGTGTATGACCACAAGTCATTCCTAATTTTCAAATGAATATTTTTAGTTGGCGTTTGCATTTTCTATTGTAACACAGTTTTGTATTGGTCTATAGTAAAGCGTCATATTATAATTTTAAAAATATTTCACTTTTTTTTTTGTAAAAAGCTATTTACCTTCTGTCGTCGTACGTACGTAAGTATTTTATGTTGGAAAACATTAACAAGGTTTGAAATTCGGTATTTCGATCATCTTTTAGCATTTAGTTTACTACACATTAACTTTGATAAAAACTTGTACTGTGTAGACAAAATTGTAGAATAGACAAAAATCGATTTTCCTTAAACACGGGGAAACTATACGTTCCACATATATCGTGCAGTCAGTGAGAAGTTCTAGATTTATGATAAAGGTGATACAATTTTTTAATTTTTAGAAGCAATATTCAAAAACGTAAAAAATAAAATTTAATGAACTCATTTTAGTTGTAATCTCAGACATTAGCTCTATAGTTTAAGGGTAGAAAACTTAAAAAATACTCTTCTTAAATAATTAAATAAAAGTCAGATAGAACCTCCTAGTTTTTACGGCACAGAGTATTCATAAAGTATGGAATATATAAAAAATCTTCAAAACGACTGAACATAAAAAATTTTGTTTTTGAACATGTTTATAAGGTAACATTTATTTACAGTTTTGATTGTTTTAAATTTTTGCAGCAATCTTGAATAATGAAAAATTAGGTTAAACTTTTAAAATATGTATATGGTTATGTTATACATTTCTTTTTTTTATTCTGAGTTCAATGGTAGGATCCGTTTTTATATCTCATTTCCTTGAAAAGATATCAACTAATTTAACTACAGAATGTTTAAAATCTTAATTTACAGGTTGACAAATGTGTTAGGTACCTTTAAACACGTACATGCTGTAGTTTTGAACCTGTGATTTTCCAAGATGCTCAAATTATTGCTATTCGGCACAATCCTAAACGGTTATAAAATTCACCAACCACTTTAGAAATTGTCTGATCAGTTCTGTTTGTTTCCTGTTTTGTAGTTCATTTAGACGCTCAGACGTCAGATTTTGAGATATTTAAACTTTTACGACAACGCCCAGAGTCCATTTTGGCTTTTTAACCTACAATGAAATCACGGCGACCTATACTTCCTTGAAACCTTTAAGGACTCACTTTAGTAGTAAAGCATTGTAGACATTTAATTAGACTTGGGACAGATCCTTCTCTTTCATCTATCCTTTCTAGATCAAGTCTTGTTCTTTTACGACCCTGACGCTATTAGAGCATTCGAAGACCAGGAGGTCTTTCTTTTATCTTCTTTTTGTATAAGTCGATGATGAGAAGGAAAAACATTCAAGCTATTTTAAGAAAATCAGAAAAATTTAGTTTGGTCATTGGTAGATTTTGGTTTACCCGCAAATTTTGAAAATTGGTTAAAAGGAAAGAACCCTCTAGATATATACCAAAATATAACTACGTACTAAATTTGATAAAAATGTGTTCACTCGTTTAGGATCGTCCACTGCCCATACATCAACTTAGACACAAACACATCTTGTATGTTTAATCGACCTTAAATTGGATATTTCCCCCAAAAAAGGCATCGATTTTTGACCAATCACTTTGGGTCTTTCACTAGACTATGTATACGATGTTGTATCAGAAAGTTTTTCTTTGCTTACTTAGACCACTAAATGGTCTCATCTCCCTCAAACTAGTCTCCCTGTGAAACGATGCAACGAATCCAGCGTTTTTCCATTTGTGGAAAGTGTTAAAAAAAATCCTTTTCCAGAAGGCTATCAAGCACCTCCTGCGTTTTATTCTGAATGTCTTCTACATTGTCAAAACAGTGACCTGTCATGTGAATTTTCACTTTCGAAAACAGATCAGTTGCAGGTGGCTAAATCTGCTGAATATGGAGGGTGTTGGATGAGGCTATATTGTTTTCATATGTGACAAATAAGGTCGAGCAAAATAATTTTTTGAAAGTTACTTTTTTGTACAGCATGGCGATCTATACACATATAAAGGTTGAGGTCGTCAAATGAGCGAATATATAAACAACAATAGAGTATATTTTGTAGTATATTTTCCTACACATTCTGTATTCATAAAATGGCTGCTATTGAATCGTATACACTAAGAAATTATTCCGAAGGATGTGTCGCACACGCCACTTTGCGATTTATAAAATGTTTACTTTGCATAATGGATTATTTCATGGTCAATGCAAAACTGAAACTCCGCTCAGATTGTTGGCACGAACTTTACCGATTACAATATTGATGTACGCTATTACTCAGCATAACCTACAGTTTAAATTAACTGAAATATATAGGGTGGTCAAAGAGTTTCTGTGCATTTAATGAAAACACACAAACAGCTGTTACTCAGCATAACCTACAGTTTAAATTAACAGGAATATATATAGGGTGGTCAAAATGTTTCTGTTGTGCATCTAATGAAAACACACAAACAGCTGTTACTCAGCATAACCTACAGTTTAAATTAACTGGAATATATATAGGGTGGTCAAAATGTTTCTGTTGTGCATCTCATGAAAACACACAAACAGCTGTTACTCAGCATAACCTACAGTTTAAATTAACTGGAATATATATAGGGTGGTCAAAATGTTTCTGTTGTGCATCTGATGAAAACACACAAACAGCTGTTACTCAGCATAACCTACAGTTTAAATTAACTGGAATATATATAGGGTGGTCAAAAAGTTTCTGTACATATAATGAAAACACACAAACAGTTGTTACTCAGTATACAGTTTAGATTAACTGGAATATATAGAGTGGTCAAAGAGTTTCTCTGCATCTGATGGAAACACACAAACAGCTGTTACTCAGTATACAGTTAAAATTAACTGGAATATATAGGGTGATCAAAAAGTTTCTGTGCATCTAATGAAAACACACAAACAGCTGTTACTCAGTATACAGTTTAAATTAACTGGAATATATATATAGGGTGGTCAAAAAGTTTCTGTACATATAATGAAAACACACAAACAGTTGTTACTCAGTATACAGTTTAGATTAACTGGAATATATAGAGTGGTCAAAGAGTTTCTCTGCATCTGATGGAAACACACAAACAGCTGTTACTCAGTATACAGTTAAAATTAACTGGAATATATAGGGTGATCAAAAAGTTTCTGTGCATCTAATGAAAACACACAAACAGCTGTTACTCAGTATAAAATTTAAATTAAATGGCATACACAGGGTGACCAAAAATTTCTGGTGTTAACGACTTATCACATGACCCTCTTCTTATTAAAATCTTTTATTTGACTCCTAGATCTGGGACTTCCGGTGATCTCCCTAATTTTGTTAGACACTACAAACGATAGATCTTTCTGGTGTCTAACAAACAGCTCGTAGGGAAAAATTCTGGGTTAGACGAAGTTAAAAAGCTGTTCTAGCGCGTACTCTTTTGTAAACTTTAACCTCGTCATTTTCGATAGATTGAAGCTTTTAAGATTCGGTTTGTGGCACTGTGGTCTACTAACAAAGGCCTTTAATTTTATGTATCTACATATCGTCCTATGCTCTCATTTAAGATTTTCTTCTGACTTCCTGTGCGCAGTCGTCCAATAGAGTTAGACAGTCAGTGAGCTTATCAAAACTAAGGTATTTAGGTCCAATATGAATATGCGGAGTTTCAATTTTCTAGCTTAAAGCATGTAAAAAAAAGGTAGGGAGGTTGGGATTTAAAACTCACCCTGCATATGCTGAAACTTTACTTACCCATGCATAAAATAATTTCTCAAATAAACAAAAAGTACTTGCCATTTCTCAAAGTGAGAAAAGTGAAAATAAACCAAAGATGGCGACTTAAAAAGGTGGATATTTCAAAACATATCCAAGAAAATTTGATATTGTTTTGGTAAAATTTTAAGATTTATGGAATAACAAAACAATAGCTAAACTAGATGTAAAAGACAATTATGGTTCACAAATAAATTTAAAAAACGAATCAGTGTTTTTACTAATTAGCTACAAAGTTTTTTATTACTTGCCATTTTAGTAGTCTTTAATTATTCATATTTCAAAAAAAATTTCATTGAAATCTCTGGAGCCGATTTTGATATTTTTTCCCTTCTAAGAACTTACTTTAGTTTCACATTTGAAGTAATAACTTCCAAAATAGAGTTTTTTGAGTGATTCTGACCAAAAATTGTTTAGGTCTACATTTTAACTAAATTTCATCAAATTCTTATAATTGATTTTTATAAAATCAAAATTATATATTTAAGTCTTTAGGGAAATAACCACTGATTATTAATTACTCCAAAATTTTTTTAAAAAACTCAAGATACGTTCAAAATATACCCACGTGTTTGATCCATTCGTTAAAATCACTAGTTTAGGCATTTCGTGGACGACATACAAATCATCACATAAAAACACACATTTGGATTAAATGGACTTTAAAGGGATATTTCTTTAAAAAACACATCTTTTTTGTATCCAAAAATTTTCTTTATACTACGTATATCCAATAAAATAATAAACTAATAGTTCAGAAATACTGCCAGTGGAAAGTTAATGAACATATTTTTGTTCTTTGGGCGGAGCCTACATTGAAGACAAAGTGATTTATTTGCTAAGAACGTTTTGGCAGAAACTAAGCTTATTATCTTAAACAAAATCTGGCCTATATCAAGGAAGTTGAAATTTCTTTGAATGTGATTAAAGATACACACACTTTGTACAAACCTCCATCCATCAATATGCACTAAACAAACAAGCTCAAAATTTATGGTAGAAACCCAAAATTCAGATTTTTCAATATTGGCCTCAAACAAAACGTATTAATCGCAATCGCCCAAAATATGTTGTTTCAGTGTTAAGTTAGGTTAGGTTAGGTTAAGTTAGGTTAGGTTAGGTTAAGTTAGGTTAGGTTAGGTTAGGTTAAGTTAGGTTAGGTTAGGTTAGGTTAGGTTAGGTTAGGTTAGGTTAGGTTAGGTTAGGTTAGGTTAGTTTAGGTTAAGTTAGGTTAGGTTAGGTTAGGCTAGGTTAGGTTAAGTTAGGTTAGGTTAGGTTAGGTTAGGTTAGGTTAAGTTAGGTTAGGTTAGGTTAGGTTAAGTTAAGTTCGGTTAGGTTAAGTTAAGTTCGGTTAGGTTAGGCTAGGTTAGGTTAGGTTAGGTTAAGTTAGGTTAGGATAGGTTAGGTTAGGTTAGGTTAGGTTAGGTTAAGTTAGGTTAGGTTGGGTTAGGTTAGGTTAGGTTAGGTTAGGTTAGGTTAGGTTAGGTAAGGGTGTTAGCAGTCAAAACATTAATCATTGATACGAATATATCAAAATCATCAACACAATTGCAATCAAATTTGAAATGTAAGAAATATTGAGCTGAACTAATGTGCCAAATTTTAACTAAAAGACAATTACGGTTCGTTAGTAATTTGGAAATAAACCAAAACGAAGTCTGCGGCGGTCATGCTGGACTACTGATGACTAACAAATAGAGTCCCTGTTGCCAAGGTAACACTGCCCATGTCTTTTTGGTTAGGCATTATTTTAATATTAACCATGGCCATATATCCTTCTTGCATCCCTACAAATCCAAAAATAAAGGACATGACCGTGATTGGACAACGGCCAATAAAACCATGGGAAATAATTTATGCTGATTACTGTAAAATCTCAATTAATTTTAATATAGTAGTTTATACAAAGTTTATGACTACAACAACACTTCATAACCATTCTAAGAAAAGATTTGGTAGATTCGAACTGTCAGGAGAAATATCTTCAGTCATTATTTGAATCAGAGGCATTTCAGACATTCCAACCAAACAATACAATATTAACTCAAGAAAACTTTTTCACCAAATTGAGTAGGAAATTCTGTCAAACAATATGAATTGAATCTTAACAGATGAAGAAGTTCTTCCAGCGATTTCTTGTTGATTATAACAGACTATCAGCATTGTTATAACAGTTTTGGATAAACTTTAGTGTAAGTGCTTAGGTTTACTTCGAACAATAACAATTGTAAAGAAAATTCAGAACAACAAGAGAAGCAAATTAAAATGAAGAAGATTTATGTTTGGGACAGAAGTTATTTTAAATATTAGACTAAAAAAGTTGTGGAAATCATGCTAATATGAGGCAGAGGACTGGGGAGAAGCAGAGTCTTACTATGTCACCGATCGTTGCCATGGTGATGGTTTCATTACTTTCAAATAATTTCTTTTAAAAAATTACCTAAAGTAATATACTAAAAAAAGGTAACAATTTCTTTAAGAAATATAAAATTATAATAATATATTCAACACAATAATGTTTACACTCCTGTAGGTTATAAAACTGCATTGTATAGTTTCATAAATTTTCGCGCAGTAAATTTTAGGTTAGGTTAGTCAAGCAGAAAAACAAATTCCTTCCGTATTTCTTCAGTTCTGCCACTAATTTATCACATTGATCAATATAAAAGAAGATCGATTGGTATCGATGGTGGTTTTAACTACGCGAAAATGTTAAAATATTTAATCGAAAGTTTGAGATGCATGTTCTTTCTCACAGCTGCATGATCGAGTATTTCAGGTAGAAGTCAAGGAACTGCTTAATTTCTCGACCCAGCAAGAATTCTTTTGGATTAGATTCAAATGTTTAAACTGTGCCAGTTCTTACTGAAGGGTCATGAAATAACCTCTTACGTCATTATCCTACAAGTCTGTTAGGAGAAAATTGAATTAAATAGTGTTAAATTTGATTAGGATGTGGTTTAGTTTAAAAGGGGGAAGAATGTGAGGTATAACGAGTTTAGTTTTAAATAAAGATGGTTTTAAAGATAAGATTAAGGGAATAAATATATTTTATTGATTAGAAGTATAGAAAATGCAAGCATATTGTCAGCTACTTAGATTATTGGATTATAAACGTAGTTGTACATGATTTATTACTTGAATGTACGGATTATGGAAGAAGTAAACAAGAGTTTATAAATGAAAATTATAAAAACAAAACCAAATAAATTGAACCAAAATATTTGTGGAATAAGCGGCAAAATTTCAGCCTTATTTAAAGTAAAACAATTTTTGTCTCCAATTTTTAATTCAGATTGTATTAACGAAACCACAATGGCTTTTACGTATGAAGCATTAATTAGTTTTTCTTTATGTAAGTTTTTCCCGTTGTATTATTTTTGCCTCTTCTCAATTAAATTTGTGATTGATTTTCTGTGTGTTGTGTGTTTTATATCACGTTTGTATTTAGTCTTAGCTTTGACTGTTCAGGCCTAATTTTAGACTTATTTCTTAGGTTATATATTTAGTTTTAGTTTCCAACATGGCACTATGCTATTGGGTTATCTTAGTGTTTTTTCTTTTATACTCTAGTTTTACACTTGAAAACGAGAGTTGATTTATACTCTCGAAACGTCAAATGTTCATTTTAATATACACAAATATTGGACAATTTCCGATTAAACCGTATTAATAATGTGACCAATCCATCATTATCAAATAACTCTAAAATTAGAATTACAGTTTATTTGGTACTTTACAAACTGCAGCAACCTGAAATTCATATGGATTTGGTTTAAGACGAGGGTGGATTTTTAAGAGAGTTTGAGTTCGGAAAGGAAATTTGAGTATGAGGGGGATTAACCTTACAGAGGTACCTTCGACTACTTAAATACTACAACTCAAGTTAGCCACTTCCATGAGCGATAAAAACTATGTTCTTAAATAAAATACATAATAAACTAATTAACTATGAATAATATTAAGGGAATGACTGTTTAAAAACTAGTGGTCTAGGAAACAGTAGGCCAAAGTGACCGTTAAGTACATATCACATATTTATACGAAATTTGGCGACGCACCGCCGAAAATCATGGGCCGTCTGAACCATCATAAAAGGGGCTAAGTAGCCATTATTTGGTGGGTGAACAATTTGGGGAGGTACCTGAAATATCGTTTATTCTGTTGGATAGAAGACATACAATTCCTTGAACACATCCGCTCTTTCTCGTAGCTGGTGCACAAATCGTTGTCTAATCTTGAAACATGTTGAATTGGCATCGCCGGAGGGAGGGTGTACACTGACTTCATCCAAAACAACTCCTCTGCAATTTATCATTCAGGCAACCCGCTAGTAGGGCTGCTAGAATGGAAGTATTACCGGGGGCAAAGGGAGGTGGTGAAAGGCGTTCACCAAAAAACGTTTGAGAAAATTTGAAGCAAACTGTATATTGATGTTTTTCTCTACAGCAGAAATTCAGCATTTGTTTTCCAGTTTCTATGAAATTTAAAATGCACTGATAAATTTTCTAACAAATTCTTATATACCAAATTCTATCAACATGTATGAAGTATCGATATATAGTAGAATACTTAGGTAGGGGTTGTATGTAGAAATAGAGGGGTTGTATGAGATCGTTTCACACATTTACTATAAAGACTGCATAATAAATGAATATGAAAAATTTCGTAAATTAAATTCTGAAATTTTCAACGGTCAATTGTTGTTCATAAACCATGTTAATATGTGATGATCACCAACATGTTCCTCACCAACATGTTAATATGTGATGATGACAATGAAATTATGCATTATGCAAATTAAATACGTTGAGAATATCAAAATTAGACGATCTGATAAAGGGTTGTATGGTTGCATGCACGCATGTAATATCACTTCACACTCAGTGTTACCTTAATTAATTATTCACGACAATTTAGTTGATACTAGATAGCCTAGCACGAAACGTGTGTACAAAGTGTATTATGATATCAAGAATAAATATTATATTATGAAATTGCAGTGAAATATGTGTGGAGCTTCATCTACAATAGTTTGATTTTAAATGTTGCCTCTTAGCTTTTGGTACTATACATTTCGCCAAATGATCGTAACCCTTCACGCTCCACAATATACACGTACGTATGTATAAATATGTTTGTCTACAGTTTTTGACAAAGTGGCATTTTGTTCATTTAAATTAGTTTGCAAAACAGCTGATTTCTCAACAGTTTCACTTTGCCCACTACTTTGCTCACTCCGAATGGCAACCGAACAAAACGAAATTTAGGTTAATTTGAATTGATTTATAATATACAGGAAATGTCCCGTATGTAGGTTAGATTAATTCTTACATGTAAAATAACAAATAAACAACCAAACAACGTTTTAAAGTTGAAAAAGGAAGTAATTATTCATGAAGATGATTGACGGTGTATGTACACGGAGAGTATTTTTCGTTTGCCGAGTTTTGAAATTGGCAATCCCGTTTCCTCAACAATACACCTAAGTTATTTGTAATATTCATAAATAACCTCAGTTTTGAACTTCTACTCAGTGTTGATGTGTTGTTTAGCACTACTGTTATATTTTGTGTAGTTAGTTTTAAAATATGGACAATTCAGATTTTTAAATAATCTGAAAAATAAGAAAAATGCTGTTATTAAAGATCGAATTGTAATTGATTGTTTGTTTGAACACTATTGTATTAAATTAATGTTTTATTAAATTGTGTTACTGCTGAAGTATGTTTTTTCTTTGTCACAAAATAACAACTGAAGACAAAGGATAATGTGCAATTCGTGAGCAAAGTGTCTTTTTTAAACTCGATAAAATTGAGGCACTCGGCAGCCTCGTGCGACAACATTTTTCTCTCGTTTAAAAAAGTGCCACTTTGCTCACTAGTTGCACAAATAACTATTGTTAAATACTTTCTCACACTCACAAAAATATTGCACTAACTTTCTCTCACCCATACATACATACAAAACATTTTGAATAGAAGAAAACGTTTTACGTAAAATCTTTTCATTTTTAGATAATGAAAATAAATAAAATAATAATATCGAAATACAAGAATATAGTACTTTCAAAAATAATTATTTAAACGTAAATATTATTTTTTTCTAATATTTAATAAAGAAAATAAATTAAATTTTTGTTTTTACAGAATTGACATGGTCTTAAATTTTTATTATAAATACACTTAGAGTATGAACAATCTCCAATTACTGCCTTTTTATTGCATGGTTTTTAATTTAAATATGTATTAAATAATAAAAAAATGAACCATTAGACATAATTAATATTTTTATAACTTTTATTGAAAGTTTAAAATTTTATTATTTCTAAAATTGATAGTTAAGTTTTCACTTCTGTCTACCGTGATTTTTTTTTTTCAATTTTAAATCCAATTAGCAGTGACTATTATTAAAATATGGAATTTTTTAATAGAATATAGATTGCTTGTGTCAAAAATTGTAGCCTGTTAAGCTTTGTATTTTTAAATATTTAAATTTCATCGTAACTCGTTCTCTGTAATAAAAAACTTTTAACGTACATCGTGATCTAGTTGATTAACCTAACCTCAATTCTATTTTATCTTCAGTGTGGTTAATCAACTGTTATTAAATTGTAAATTGGTTACCATGGCAACGAATATTAAAAACGATTTCACAATCTCGATGTTTGCACATCTAGATTTCTTAACAAATATTTCAATGTAGGCTACAACATATTCATCCTAAACTCATTCTTAAGAAATACGACTCATTAATTGGCTTCATTAAAATAACGAACCCGGAATGTCCGTATAAATGTCGCATAGAATATGGAAACTTCTTTTCAAATTATTTTAACTATTTTTCATTTTACACTGAAGATATTTAGTACTAACTTACTTTGCTCGTGTTACTGGCAGACTTCAAAGTGTCTATTATGACATCAGAAATGACAAGAAGGAATACCAAACATTTGTAGTGACAGGCAAGCCTTTACTAATCAACTAACTAAAACAGAAAAGTTGTATGCAAACGGAGTGGTAACCTAACTTTTTATCGGGTGATGAATATATTTTATTTCCTATATCGGGTGGAAGAATTTAATTTGTTGTAAAGTTTTTGCAGCGATATCGTAATCTAAATGCCTAAAGGACGTAATAATAATATTCTGTTGTATTATACAAATTTATCCTATCTAGAATTACACTTTTTTGATGTAGTCTTGTGTTATATCTCCCTCTTTCGTCTTTCCTATTCGATCCCTCTTGAACAACTTTTGTTCTTTTCCGATCCTGATGCTATTACAGTATCCGAGAGAGGGCATGTTCTTTTCTTCTTTTTTTTTTTTTTTTATAAAGCGATGATCACAGAGTGATTTCTCGTCTTTAAAAAACAAGGGAAAAAATACACCAATTGTCTCGTTTTTACCATATAACTAGAATCATATATCATGGATCTAGTTGGTTTTACGTAATCATAAAAATGTTTTTAAAGTTAGTAGGATGAATTAGACGTTTTTAATTTATTTGAAAGTAGTTACAAAATGTTAAAATAGTTGGAATATCAAGAGGAATTTCTAAAACTTTGAGTTAAATTATTATTTGACTAATTTTCAAAAAAAAAAGAAATACAAATTTTAATTAGTCCTACACTAGGTAGACTTTGTTAAATCCCTTATTCCTCTTGATTTCTTTCTGTGGCGACACCTCAAGAACATAATGTATTCATCTCCATTAGCTTCAATTCAAGATTAAGAATGGTATTGACAGTATTCAGCAAATGCCTGGAGTTTTCCAAAGAGTGCGGAAGTCTATGAGGAGACGCTTAGATGAGTGTGTGTGTAAACTTTGAACAATTCATTTAGATTGTTTATAAATAGCACTGCTATAATTTGTGTTTATAAAAAACCAACAAATTATGAGTTTAGTTTTTAGCCGATAAGTTGTTTATCTTTTGAGCTACGGAAAAAATTTTAAAAACCGTTTTGTTTCCAGAAATTTGTTTGTAAAGTTAGGGGTTTTAAAGTTATTTGACATTACAAATGGCCGCCATTTTGAAAATATACAAAATAACGTTCTAGTTTTTATTACAGGAGTAAAAGGTTACGTAACAAATATGTACACCAAATTTGTACTTAATATCTTTTATATTTCCAAAGTATTTAGTAAAAAAAACAAAATGAGGGATAATTGGAAAACTAAGAATTTTCGGACTTATGCATATTGGAACTTTTTTCCTTATTTTCACCTATAGAATAGCCTGATGAAATTTGGGGCAATATTTTCTAGTCATCTGGGTATATATTAATCTCACAAAATATCCTTTATACACTTTCTTTTAAATACATTCATTAGTACAATTTATTTCTCATTGTTTGAAACAAACATATCTATTATCATTATCAAATCATAAATTCAGAATGATTCCAGCTATTGTGACTCTCGACTTTGATTCTAAGTTATCTTAATTCTCGAACAATTACAAGTTCCTTTTACACATAAAGTTTGCTCACCTTTGCAAGGTCTTCGTATGGTTCAATGGCCTGGTCTGAAATCCTTGGAGGCTCTCTCACTCCAAGTTCTTCTTGGCTATCTTCTAGAACCCTTCAGTCAGTACCCTCCTCAATGATTGACCTGGTTTTTTTCCACCCAAGAGTTTATATACACCTTATGACTTGTGACGTTCACCACACTTACAAGGCAAGATAATTTGTTAGTTTTCTAGCTTTGTCGCAATAATTGTTTATCATTCTGACTTCATGAAAGAAGTAATACTTCTACATAAATTATGTTCCTAATTCCATACAGAACTATCTCTTATAAGATAGTTACACAACAACAACATATAGTCATTTTTTAGATGCCGCAATTTACATAGCAAAATGTTAGCATATTCTCATGACTTTCATAGTTTGTAGACATCAATTATTATTATTAATTTTTGTTTACCTTTCTAAAACCAAGCCATCAAAAATTCTAGACTTCCGGATGACAAAACGAGGACTAAATCAATTTTAATTCTTTTTTCAGTGATTTTTAGCTAATCATTAATTTTTTTTCGTTTGAAAAATAAATCCAAACAATCATAAAAAATTGTCGGGATAGTTGATAGAGATATCCACAGAGAAAAGCTTACATTTAAAAAAAAAAGTATTGCTTTTTGTTTATATTGATAAAATCCTAACAACCCTAATTTGTACCATGAATTACTTTGACATTAATTCTTAAATTTTTTATTCCTACAAATTCTAAAACAAAGTTAATGTCGTGTTTGAACACGAGAAAACTTAAAGATCGGTCAAATAACGGAAGTCCAAATATTTAAGGGGCTGTCATAATTATTTAAATAATTATTGCAAAGTGAAAAAATACACTACCTAGTCTGGGAATTTAACCCAGGACCTTTGGCTTCACGCTTCAATACTCTCTCAACTGAACTATCCCTGATCGCTTTAAAAAAAGGATAGTCAAATAACATATAGTTGAATCCCCTTCATTATACGTCCATACAAAAATAACAACTCCAGAAATAGATTAGATATTAAGTTCAGATTTCGTTGAATATAGATGTAAGTTTTAACGTTAATTTTAAAAATTCCGCCATTTTGAAAATTAAAAAATAAAGTCATACAAAATGCTTATTCCAAATCTAAACTAAATATCTAATTTATTTCTTGAGTTATTATACTTTTTTGTAAAATAACAAAATGGGAGTTGATGGATAATTCGATTATATGTTGTTTGACATTTCTTGTTCCTGTTGATGTATATAAACAGAAAATGAATATCTAGTTCATCTTCTTCAGGACAACCTGTATAGACAATTGTATATCTTTAGAAAATTTGTAATTCTATTTGACTAGTTTCATGTAGGCCTAATTTCTTTTTTTTATAATAGAAATCGAATTCATTCTAGAAGCCATGAATAGTCTAAAATAAATCAAATGTTTTCTTTTTCTTTTTTTTTTTTACTTGGCCAATTTTTATATATTACTGTAATAAAAAACATTATCCACAATAAATTTTGCAGTAAAAAAATTACTGAATTTTGTAATAAATTTTCCTTTAAAATAAAACAAGTTCATGTTAACCGAACTTGTCTTTATATTAACCACATAAGCCTCAGTAATTGTATGTATTTGCGTGCTGACCGACAATTTGAGCCCGCTCAATAAGCTAACCAGTACAGTAGTGCATTGATCCGTTTGATTTTAGTCTGTCTATAGACAATGAAATGTTTCCAACTATTTTAAAACTAAACGGTACCAGTTTACTATTGTCGCCAGGTAAAATAGACAAAACTGTCCTACTTTTATTGTAATGGTTTCCAAGAAAATGAGACGTATACGTTTCACAATCAAACAAAAAGTATTTGAGAATATCTCCAAGACAATTTCAATTCATGGTATAATTAAAAGTAATCAATCATAGACGAGGGCCCTAACATGTTGTTATATCAAAATCGGTTAAGCTATTTTGATAAAATGTTAGGTAAATAAGAAGATTTATAAACTAAACTAAAGTTCCAAATCTCTCGTAGAAGACAATTCACCAGTAATGACGAGAAAAATGTCAGCGGTCAGAAGTAAATCCCAATTTTATCACACACCGATTATTTGTTTTAAGGGTTTATGGTTATAATTGATTCATTAAGGCGTGTATTTCTTATGGCAGTTGAAAAAATCATCCTAATATTTTAAACATAAACACAGCTATAAAGTCGATCTTTAAGCTTTGAAATCTCCTTCTTTAAAAAAAAAATCATTCCAAATAATCGATAAAACTGAAAAGAATTGGTTAGAAAGACTTTTTTTATTTCTCGGTTATAAATCATTTTAACCTATTTAAAAAACACAATTATTAATATTCGGAATGTAAATTAACTTAAATACGCTATAGGGTGTTCAAAAGTACAACAATGTACTAAGGCTATGTTCTAGTTAATAACACTTTGATACACTTAACTGTCATAGTTCGCTAGGGAGAGACAGCTGAGAAAGTCAGGTAAAGCATCATAGGTCGAGTAATATCTCGTTTAAAGGTCTTTGTTAGTAGAAAACAAACCAGAATGGAAAAGAACGATCCAATCGGAAATGACAACCTCTCAAAGTTTGTTTGCCTCCAGTCTAACTCACAAGGCAATAAACAGTTCAGTAGGGACTAATACAGTACTTAAAGTTCCGTTACGTTACTTACTTTGAAAGTAAAGCGAACAAACATTGGGCCTTTAAACTCGACCTACACTGAAGATTTCCCCGACTTCCTCTGCGGGACATCCTCCGTAGCGAAATATTACAGTTTAAATGTATAAAAGTGTTGGACATAGTCCTAGAATGCATCGTTGTAAGGACACAACCCTATGTTGTTCATTCGCAAACAAAATATCTTAGGGTCCGGACTTTTTGAACACCCGGTATATTAAGTGACGTTAACAACAGCTGTAATTCTAATTATAAATTAGGTACTAAGTAAAAAATTATGGTTTTACAAATGTAGACACTTAACAGTAAAACGAGCGTAGAAGTAAAATGGGCTCATTTTTTAATTAAAGACATGGACGATTGTCTAGGACTGGATCAGCTGTTTTCATGGACCATAGGCATCGATTGATGGTGATACATTACAACAGATGTATCGGAAACTACAGTTGCCAATAATGAATTTTGTTCTTCCTTTATTAAAACCATTATAAATTGAAAAGTTATGTAAATTTTTTTTTTTCTGTGCTACCACAGCCAAAAATAACATGTATCGAGGTAATTCCAAGTTTACAGTATTTTGCCATGAAAAATAGGTAATTTCCAAAAGTGAAGTACGTACTTCACAAAAATATAATGATATTCGTATGAAGTACAAATTCTAATTTTGATATTTTTGTAAATAAAAATTCCATAAATTTACTTCAAAACATCTTTTCTTAAATTTTTACACACTTTTTTAATATATACATTGAAGATATTCGATTTTAATAGGTATTTATTTTATAAATGTCAATGAACTTTACTTTTTTTTTCGTTGTTTTCTAATACATATATTAATCAAGTGTAAATCCTCAATTTCAACAGGAAAAGACTTTTGTTAGTCCAATTATTAACAAAATCAAAGTACTTTATTTTACCGGGTGATCAACTTAAAAGTGGCCCGGGTTTAAAACTGTATTAAAATTAGGTAATATCTGTATATACAATGATGCAAATCATTTCAGCCATTGTTGTACACTATTTTGTGTTGGCTAACCTGGATCAGCTGATTTTAATTGATTACTTCAGCTTGTTAATGTAATTGTTGTTATTAAGTTTCAGAACATCATTTTGGTGTCACTAATTGAATAGTGCATTTAAAAATGCGTACAACCGTACAAGAACGGGTGTTTGTTGTCAAAAAGTTTAAACAATATGGTTCTTACAAACAGTGCAGAGAGCTATTTGTTGGAAAATTTAGTAAAGAAGCTCTAATGAAAAGTGTTATTCAGAAACTTATAAGAAGTTTCTGTAAACTGGCTCAGTAACGGAGTAAAAACGTGAAGGGAACAAATCTGTTTTAACAGAACAAAACCTACAAGACATTGAAGTTGTTATCAGTAAATTCCGAGGCTTATCAAGAAATTATTCAACAATTCGTTGGTCTGCTTGAAGAAGATGAGCGCTATTGTTGGTTACAGAAGAGCGGTGCATTGCCCAACAAGATCTCCTGATCTGTCTACTTTAGATTTCTTCTTATGGGAAATTATTTGAAAAATCAAGTATTCAATAGTAATCTATAAACTTTATTTAGAGCAGTTGAAAATAAATATGAACCTTGTTATTGCAGAGATCAGTGAGTTACTAACCTACAAAATCTACAACATCCTTCAACAGCTCATTTTGTACAGGTTTAAATCCGAATAAGTAATATGTTATAACTAAGAAACAGGAATGTTAACTATCATTATGATCTTGTTCTTCGGGGTTCGACCGCGTCAATATTGTCTGCACGTTGAGTACAGCCGACATGACTTGACATTTGTTAAGCCTTGAGAATGGACATCTGTAAAGTGCCCGAAACGTCGGCTGTACTCAACGTGCAGACAATATTGACGCGGTCGAACCCCGAAGAACAAGATCATAATGATGTTTGTGACCGTGGAAGTCTATCGTTCAAAAGGAATGTTAACTGTATAATTTCAATATTGCATAGTCTCACTTCACTTCATGGGCAATGTGGCTGTAACTACAGAAAACAAAATTTAAAATTGAAAATGATAGCCGTTTGAAACAAGTTTTAAGTAGTTTCTTCTAACACAACGTATAAATAGTGCATTTTGTTCAGCGAGCTGTCTCCCAATCCAGAGATAGTCCTAAATTAATTCTCATGTCAGCCGTATCGGCTGCAAAGTGGAATTTTTATCATTCTGGCGGAAGGTCGTTTCTTTTTTATTGTTTAATACTAAACGTTATTCACTACAGAGTGGGAGATGACAACCAATATTGCCTTTTCCATCTTTATTCAATATCTTTGATTCACTTTGTGATCGTTTTTTTAAAGATTTTTATAAATATATTTATGTTTTATGAACGAACATCAAAAATAAACTTAATTAAGAACATTGTTTTGTTGTAGGTGAGGAGGGGACAAAATGCAGCACATCAAGCTAATGGGGGGCAAGGGGGACCCTTTGTGCCCTCTTGGTTTCCACCCCCAAGTTCGATGGCCCACAAGATGCAAGAGATGCTTCAGGTAAGAAAAAAATTATTAGAAAATATGTTTTATTTTTTATGTATATTCTATTTGTCTCACTTTAAATTTTGTTATTTTTAAAGATGAGTGTAATGTTTCAGATCTCAACAAAAAAATATTCCGTGGTTTTATTAGATGTGGCTAAATATAATTGTATCAACAACTAAGTTACGGCTTTCCCGATGTTGAAGTTTAACCTAAAATCAGTAAAACATAACGTAAAATTATTTTATTTTGATTTTTAAAAGATTGTTAATTTAAATGTAAAAAAGTAATCAATTTTATTTCAGTTTCGTGGTAAGAAATTAGACAATTTTCAATCTTTAAAATGTTAATTGGAAATTCAACTTCTTTCTTTCTTTACAGACACGTTTTTTCTTCTTAAAATTAAAAAAAAAGTACAGAATTTTTTATTTAGTAATTCATTAATTTTAGCATATTACACTCTTTAATCCAAATCTTCTCATATAAGCCAGAACCTAACCCTTCTCTGTTACGATAAACAATTTTATTTCAGTTTCGTGGTGAGAAATCAGACAATTTTCACTCTTTAAAATGTTAATTGAAAATTCAACTTCTTTCTTTACAGACACATTTTTTCTTCTTAAAATTTTTAAAAAAAGAGTACAGATTTTTTATTTAGTAATTCATTAATTTTGGCATATTACACTTTAATCCAAATGCTTCTTATATAAGCCAGAACCTAACACTTCTCTGTTTACACGCTATGATAAACAAGCATTATACCAATGTTTCCATTCCAATGTGTATAATGTTTACCACTTATTTATAGATTAATAGCCGTAATTAAGTGGGTTATTTCTATGAAGAATTTGTTTACGGTATAAGTATTCTGTATGAATTGATCGTTGAAAATCCAAAAGCCAGAAGAATAGTGAAAATTCTGTATCGTTCCTCTATTAAGAAAATCTTAATGGATTAAATCTTACTACTCTTTACGTTATTGCCAAATTTTTAAATTTTGAACATTACAAGTGAACCAGATAAAGCGTGAGTACCAACCTTTAGACCAATCACAAACATATCAGGCAAAAATTGTGCAAATTCCTCCTATGAGTAGGATAGGTGGGCATTTCACAGGTTCGGCTGTCATTAGCTGAATGGAGAGAACGCGACAGAGTGTTTATTATAAATTGTGTATTTTTTTACTGACAAGAAATTACTCTGAAATGTCTGCTTTTGTTTTGAAAAGTTAAAGTTGTAACTTATTAGTTGAGGAGAGATTAAGACAATTCATTGTTTGACTTATTTGTAACATGTATGGCTTTGTTGTATGACATATAAAAACATACTGGTTGTATGTAGAAAGCTGTTGTAAAATTTCTTTCAACGTTTTCCTGAAAATATTAGAAAATCTCCCAAGAAAATATGTTACAAGATCAAGCAGCACGGACGTAGCGAGTGGAGACTTAGTAAGGAAGACACTTAAAATTTGAAAAATGACAACATAAAAAGTTGTTATTCGGATGTCCGTAGCAACATAGTATCTTTTAGTTTCGCTGGTTTTCAATATTTCCGACCATATTGGTTTCGCCAAATTGGAATTTAGTTAATTTTTAAAATGCAATAGTTTTATGTGTGATTTTGTCTTATTATTATTATTTTAAATTTTGAATTCACTGGCAAAATACGTTTTTCAATATACTTTCCCGATTTTACGTTATTCACGAAAAATCACAGTATATTTTGTTTTAATCAGTTTGACATTTAAAACGCAAACAGGGTATTAAAAGTACTTTTTAACAATATTTTAAGCCAAATTTAACAGTTAAAATTGACTTATACGTTTCAAATAATTTACTAATATTAAACAATACGCCTATGGTTTTCTAAGAGGGATGAAATTGTTTGACATTCTTTTATTACAGTATTAAAACATATTTCTGATGGAATGGCCAGATAAGTTGTTCTGGTGAACCCAGATACTGATAAAAAATATCTAAGCTGAATGTCTTTTCGCCATTACACGAACTAGACAGGTTCAGAAATTTAATTTTAAGTAAAAAATAGTTCGTTTGCCCTCCAAGTAACGAATTGACGTTACTATGGATATCGAAGGAGAAATCAGAAGGAAGAGTGTAATATTTTTATTGGATTATATCCAGATCAACCTCCCATAACACAGTTTATTGTAAATCAAATCAAATCAAAGTTTGATGAAACAGGAACTGTACAAGACAACCCTAAATCTGGCCGGCTGAAATCAGTAAACACCGAAGAGTAAAGCATTGGATGTACTTTTGACTGTCCACGAATAATTCACACTTTCCAGTAAGGAAATTCGCGGTAGTTCATGGAATAAAATACTAGAAACGGAAAAATTCAAACCTTAGAATGTAAATCCAAGTATAGAGTGACACTGATCTATGAATGAAACAAATATTGTATTTATATCGTGTATTCAAGTTAAAATAAAATACAAAAAACTTGTATAGTATAACAATTTAAAAAAATCAATGTATCAGAACCCCTTAATTATCATACTCACCAAATATATGCAATTTCACAAGACTTGCATTCCATAAGAAACTTGTAATCATCTTAGAATTAAGTGAACCGTATCATGTTAACATAGACTGTTAATTTTTTTTAAAGTGCCAAAAAAGAAGAAATTACTTTTTCCTATGTCAACAATGTAAAAGATATTACCTCTTCAGATCCCATACAGAAATCTGTTCTAATACAAATTGAATATTCAGACTAAAGATATTAATTATCGAGGTATATAAATGAGGAAGTGAAATCAACAACAATATTGAATTAAAAACAACATAAATACGTATTAAAATAGTTTTTAACCAAAACAATTGACAAGTCAAATATTAAAATTTATAAAGTTACAGGAATATAGTACTAGATCAATATAATCAATTAGTTAATAGCAAACCTTCAAATTAATAGACCAGTTGAAAATAATTGTAAAAAACAATCTTTACTTATTTCCAATGAAAACTTATAAAATTTTAACTTTAATTTTATATAAAGTGCATTATTTATCCAATGTTGTAAAACTATAATGTAAACTTTGTGGTGATCATTGTGACCTTTTCCATTTACTTAACAAACAAATAGGCACAGAATAAACCTTGTATCCAATGCTATAATTAAGTATTATAATTATATTGTTCTAAATTATTTATTTTATAGTCTGAGCTCAAAGTTAAAATTAGTTATTGTCAAATGCCTGTTTGTTATTTCTATTTTTTTGTTTAAGTTAAGTTGGTTTTTCTCATTTTTTTTTATATCAAGTTATAAATTTTTTAGAAACGAACTTTAGAAATTGTGAGTAGCCAAGGCAATTTTAAATAAACAATAACCTGAGATATATAGAGTAATAAAATAGTTTTTATCAGAAAGTACTTAACATTATAAGATGATTATGATAGAAGATTTATGGAAAATATGTTGGAACCGTTGCAAAAAACAAAAGTTTCCTATCGAAAATTGTATTTTTTTATGAAGCATTATACATTACATGGGTAAGTAAACAAACAAAACTGCAGGTAGAAAACCCGCACTGGGTCCAAGTATCACACACACAGTGCGCACAAAAAAGTCAACATTTGCGCTGGTATTGTTGGAAATCAAATTATTGCACCAATCATGTACTTAATGATGATTGTTATTTAGAAATAAACATTCCAGCTGTCTCTAATCGATTCCTACATGTAACCGTATCAATTAAAACATATGGTATAAACAGGATGGTGTCCCCTCCACTTGAGTATCTGGATGAAACATGTGGATAGGAAAAGAGTGGCCAGCTAGATCACTTGGCCTTTCACCTCTCTGCAGGGATACTTAAAACGTAAACTATAAATTGAATCAACCACAAAAAATTAATGAATTACAGGAAATAAATAGGGGAAATTACTTGCAATTGAAAGTCTGTCAATTGTTAGTTAGGGTCATTAACGAATTTTATAACTATTTAGGGGTGTCCTCCTACTTGCGGTCAGTCCTATTTGCGGTCAGTCCTATTTGCGGTCAAGTGTAGTTTTATGAAGGATGATCAAGGTTCTGGAGGTGGAAGGGTTTCCAGTTTGCGGTCACATCTTGAGAGATAGTTAATTACTAATCACAAATCAAGTCGTTTGCCCCCAGGACCAAACAAATATACTTACCAAATTCACTGTTTTGACGAGAGGATAGTCAGTCAGAACGAACAAACGACTCTGTTCACTTAAATAGAGCCTACAAAAGGGGGAATAATAAACAAACACTGTATACATATATAAATAGAGAGGGAGAGAGCTACAACAAAAATAGATACTAATATTTATAGAATATACTCTTTCGCATTACAAGCATACTTCGTACTAAAGGTTCGCCAGTCCCAGACATTTTTAAAATAAGACTATAGATAAATTTGGATTGACTCAAAAAAACATTGAATTGAATCAAAAAAACAAATGGCATACGACGAATTTCGGTAAACGTTTCCCCCACTTCAAATCTTCAACACGACTTTAGGGGGACGAGGCCAAACATAAATAAATGTCAATACTTAAAATACTCCGGCCAAACCTGTTAGACACGATTTACAACCTAGTGTTTGAGACAGTGCCGCACTAGGCTCACTATATGGGGTTCAAATATGTGACCGCAAATTGGACAAATATCTTTCGATTAGCCCACGACATTTTTGGGGTGACCGCAAAATGGACGGTTTTACCCTTGACCGCAAATTGGACTGACCGCAAGTTGGATACAACCTATTTAGGACTTTACCAAATCTTAGAGTTTGAGCATCTTTGAAAACGAAATTTTAAAACTCACAATAAGAGTGTTTAGGTTTTTTTTTAAACTCTACAATGGTTTGTAGTTGTTATTTCTATTGTGATGAAATTACGAGCTACAAAATTGTGTGTAATTATTTTTTTCAATAATAGATATTAAGGTTGGTGGTATTCTTATTTCATTTTACTTCTTACATAGGCTTAGTTTCTAGTTTCATGTTTCTTTAGTTTTTAGTCACTTGATAACGGGAATTGATTCTTATCCCCGAAACGTCGTGTTTTGATTTTTAACACACAAATGATGGCAAATGTCCGAAGAATGTATAATAATAAAATTGAACTTCCATCATTAACAAATAACTTCAAACATACTTTTACATTTTTTTCTGAGTTCAATGGTGGAATCAGTTTTTTTAGATTTCATTTTCTTGAAAAGTTATCTACTAATAAAACTACACAACATTTAAAACCATAATTTACAGGTGGACAAATAAGTTGGTTACATACCTTTAAACATACATTTTTTTTTTTTTTTTTTTTTATTTATTTACAACTACAACTAAGTTTTTATGACCTTATCTAGTAGTATTCATTTCAATATAATAACGTTAAACAAAACAATCTATTCCACTGAATCACATTACCAGGTCCAAAGGCTTTCTTCGTTTAAGCCTCCTCACAACATCACTACTATTTAGTTCTAGCATCTCGGAGTTGACATGACTCCATAGTCTCCTAGCGTGTCTAACTGCAGTAGTCCTGATTACTTCTTCGACAATTTCCATACGAAGATCTCTATGGATATTATCATTCCTGATGTACCATGGAGCACCAATAGCTGCTCGCAAAACCTTATTCTGGAATGTTTGTATAGCTTGAATGTTGGTCTTTTTAGTGCAACCCCACAACTGTATCCCGTATGTCCACACAGGTCTCAGAATTTGCTTATACAACAATAGCTTATTGCAGGTATCTAATTCGGATCTTCGGCCAAGTAGCCAATACATTTTCCTATATTTAAGGTCAAGCTCCAATTTCTTTTTTTTTATATGTGTCTTCCAATTTAGTCTAGTATCCAATATCATACATGCTGTAGTTTTTCCTGACCTTCATCTTCTTGATTACTTCCTATTTGGATATTTACAAAGTAAAATGTATTTTAACCAAACAGAAAACCTGAATAAACTACAAAATAGAATACGAAGCGATATTACTGGTTAGACTATTTTTAAAGTAGATGGTGAATTTTATAACCGTTTAGGACTGTGCCAAATAGCTCTAGGACAACAATTTGAGTATCTTTGAAAACCACAAGTTCAAAAATACAGCATGTACTTGTTTAAAGGTCCCCAACTCATTTGTTTTAAATGTTCTGTAGTTAATAACTTCTTAAGAAAAATAGATATTAAAAAAACGGATTCCATCATTGAATTCAGAATAAAACAAACAATGTAAAAACATGTGTCACATTACTCAACTGCTATTAAAAAAATTGAAAGTAATTTCAATAAGATGTCCGTCTAAATTTAAAACGATCAAACTGGAAGCAAATGTTGTCTTACCAAAAACCGAACTTTTTATGTACAGTAGTTTTAAAGATTGTTTTATATAGTCCATACTTTTGGAACACACTGTATAAAGTGATCAAATACGCTATAAATGACTCCAATCTGTTGGATCTGTGAACATTTCATAGTCTCAGAGACCTGAGAGGGAGTTAAATTAGTTACAATTTCTTAATTCTTGAAGCTAAAGGAAGCTTTATAATTTGTTTTCATAGGTTAACTAGCACGACTAAACAGCTGATCCGAGTATAATTTATTGTGAAATATTGATGAATGAACCTATTGTAAGAACGCAGTAAACTTACAGATGTAAAATATTCAATAAGTTTTGCAAGTTCAGGTTTATATCAGGTCATCTATAAATACTTGTAAACCGACGGGTTGGCTGAACATGTGCCAACATCATGTCATACAGAGTGTACGTCATAGAGTACCTTTGGTTTTTAGTGAATCTTTGTCTCTCTCTCTAACATCTGAGGTTATGAAATGTTCACAGATCCTATTGATAAGAGTGTGTGTACAAGTAAACGTCTAGCAATTTGTTATATTTAATCAAAGGTGTAGGCTCAGTTTTAGTAATGGTTTGTTAACCAGATCAATCAAACCCTAAACTTAATATACCATTCAAAAGTTGCACAATCTTTGTACCATAAAAGCGTAAATCCTATTTGATTAAAATAGAGCCTTTTGACTGATTCATTTTTGTATTTTTCTAATCCTAAATCGTATTATTTTTACACGGGTTTGGGTTATTAACCTGTAATTCTACAAACATTTTAACGAAATCGGTAGATTAGATTTTGAGAAATTACGTCTTTTATAACATAATAATAATAATTTATAACAGCTTTTATAGCAGTTTAAAAAAAAAAATTACACGAACGGCATTTTCGGAGAGGTGACGACCAATATAAATTGTTTGTATTTTTAAAAACTTGAGGAAACTTTTATCAAAATCGTTAGAGCCGATTTTGATAAGAATATTGTGTTTTTCTTATAACACCTACTGGGTAGTGCTAAATGATCAACAATGGTGGCTAATGCTTCCCTTGGTCTACAGAAAGCTGGATAAAGAGAAGCAGAGGGAAAAAGACCTCCCTGGTCTCTACTGGGAAGCAACATCAAAGATGGCGTGAGCCAGAGAAAGCCATTGGACAACAACAACATAACACCTACTCCCAAATATTATTTGCGGAAATACCAAATTTGATTAAAATCTGTCAAATTTAAGACAAAAGACACAAAAAGATATCAATACAAATATCTTGAACTCACGGGATCCCAAAACAGATATTTTGGCAACAATGCAACATCTATTTTGTTTAATGTGAAAAAATATAAAAAAGGGACAAACATGTACTAAAACCTCACGATTTAGTGTCTGTAGATATATAGGGACTGTTATTTTTATAAAGTCGAAATCTTTTAAGCAGCCTAGCACGAAGATATTGATTTATTTATCAAATAAATATATTTGTAATCAGAATAACTTCTAGTTTTATTATTTGATACGACACACATAATATTTCTAAGAATCAAAGTTTAAATTAGATAGTTTTTCCCTTAAACTACCCCCAAGATCTTTTCTTTCCCGCTATATTTTCCTACAAAGAATATAAATCTAATGTTTGAAATATATAGGATTTATCTGTGTAAATATATAGTCTTGTCTGTGTAAATTGGTTCCAACGTATCAACGGACGGACAGACACGTGAAATTATAAGTGCCCTTGTAACCTACGGACTCTAATAAAGAGAAATCAATGAAAATACAATCTGTGTTTCATTTGCTATTGAATTGTTTATCTCACATCTCACAAAAACTGCTTTCTCACTGTGTGGCTAAATTAGTTTTATTCGCCATACAAAAAACTATAATATATAATTTCGCACTGCAATTTAATTTTAAATCGAAATATCCAACGTTTTTAATTTGGCCAAGCACTCACATATAAATTTTTTCATTAAATAAACATACATATTTATTTGATATCCCACAGATAATATTAAACAAACAAAAAATTTCAAATCGATAGTTTTTGCCCCTTGACTAACCAAGGTTATTATTTTTGTTAGCGTTATATTTCCTGTATGTGGGACAATACAAAGAATATAAATGCAAACTTTGAAATATATAAGAAAGTTTACTTGTCTATGTAAACAAATTGCGATTTACAGACAGACAGAAAGACATGCACGTTAAAATATAAGGGTCCTTGATCCGTATACTATAGCTACAGACCCTAAAAATATCGAACAGCTGTAGATTCTATAACTCTTTGTAATAGTGTGTAACTCTACAATCAGAGTACGTCAGCGCTCAGAATTGTCGGTTTTTAACAAATTAAAAATTTAACATTAAAGGACTAAATTTTTAATTACTTATTCTGAAAATTAATACTTAAAAACCAGTAATTATCTCTCTAATAGCCGTGATTTCGGTGAAATTTAACACATAATTAACTATTTAGTTGACCACGAGTATTACTAAAAGTTATACACGGTGAATTTTAAACCTTTGACTTTATAATACTGTTTTTCACAAGTAAAGTCTTGCCAGTAGGTCTGTATTAGCCAACAATAGCACAATTAGTTCAACTTTTCGATCTGCTTATAGTGTTCTAGCCAAAAAATGCTTCGCTATCAAATAAAAGATCTAGCCAATTTAAATTTAAGAAAATTTCTTAGCTATGTAAGAGTACATAAAACTTTTCATTTGTTAACAGTATTTATACATTTTAATCTGCTTTTTTCTTTTCTTGCAAGTGACGTGTCTTTTCTTATGGATGAATTATTTTTTTAATATTGTAGATCTCCAAACAGGAAATAAATGGAATCAGCTAGTTACAAAATGTGAAAGATGTGCTACGGATTCACTTGGCACAAAGTATTTGAAGTTTCTTAACTCTTGTTCGGCTTTAAGTAGTGTTATACAAAGTGTTTGGCAGTTAAAGTCAAACTTTTTTGGTTTAAAGTACACACTATACAAAATAAAAACTCACTCTTGAACAATTTTTTCATTCAAATTTGTAATTGAGTTTTTTTACCTGTTTTCAAAATTATTATGACAACGATGAAAATCAATTTTCTTTACTTTTCTGCCACCAATTGTTACATTTGGTATTATTTTCAAAAAGCGCGTAAACCATTGAGTAAAATACAACCATTTTCATTTTGAAAAGTAATAATGAAACAATCAAATTATGTGTTTTCTTGAAAATAGAAATATTAAAAACACCATATTATCCATACTAACAATATTATCCATTGTTCTTAAGAATACCAATTGTCAAATTTTATAAAAAAACGTTCCCTTGATATAAGAGACCTGTTTTTTTATTTATTATTATTATTATTATTTTTTATATATATATGTATATATATTTGTAAGAAAACCAACTTGAAATCCAATAATACGTTTTGTAATTAACACAGAACTTAACAGATCACTGTATTTAATAGGGCGGGGAGGGATGACTACATGGCGGCCAGTTCTCCCTATGATTTTTTTGAATATAGAAAGTTTACAGAAGTTATAGCGATTTTTGAAACAGAAAGTTTACACCACAGCCGTAAATTCAGAAGTTCAGCTCAGAAACAGAATAGAAACTGCTACGCTAAAGTTAAAGAAGAAATTGTCAATCTAAGTGACAGAACGATACGGAAGCAAGCAAGAAATTGTCTAGGAAAGGAGCCAGGCAATTAATTAACAAATTTATTTAAGTGGGTTTTTTTTATTTTATTTTAGTTTTTTTTTCTGTAGCAATAACGTTTTCTAAAAGACTAAAATAAGTTGGTATGTGTGAAAAATGCTGCATTTTTCTTTCTTAAAAACTGCTAACAATTGGTGATAGGAAAGTTGAGAAAATTGAACTAGCCGTCGAAATGTCACGTTGTTTTTGGAAAATAAAACAAATTTAGTTCCAAGGAAAATTGAGAGATTTTTTTTTCAAGAATGAGTTTCTACTACGTATATTGTATTGTACTCAACAAATTTCTGGGCACTAAGTACTCTCTGTATTTAATTTTGGGCTTGTATTTAAAATTAAAACAAGAAACTACCCTTTAGAGCAGCCACATACAGGGACAACACTGGCACTATTGATTTCAACGAAATTAAAGGTTTACAATGCTAAGGGATATTAAAAACCATAAAATAAAGTAATCATGGTTTAGGAGTAATACGCAACAAATTGAAATTCATTTAAATCCAATTAAAACCAAATATATTTTACAATAACTGTCTATTTAATTATTTTAAGTGATTATATTTTAATGTATTTCGGTGTTTTTGCACATCTACGTACGAGAAAGTTTGTGTAACATTTTATTTAACCTATACATTGCCATTTATAGTCTTCCAACCTCACGAAACACCTCTCAGCATTCCATTCAGAAAATAATTTGAATTAAATTGCTCAGTGACGTAGTTCCACTACTGCGCATGTTTCAACAGTTGTCAATGGCAATGATAGTAATAGCTTGGGGGGGGGGGAGTGCGTGTTAGATTACGTATGTTCGGTATGCTAAAAGACTTGTATAAATAAATTATGTATATAAGTGTTTTAGATAGGAAAATGTTTTAAACGTCCATTTATAATTTGTCTATGATACAGATTTTTTTTTTTTTTAATATTTCCAGAAAATCAAATTTAAAACGGGAATGATTATATATGTTTGACGAATTTATCTTAAAGTGAAATTGTAATATTACGAATTACTCTAAAATTACATGGTTAAGATTCCAACAGAATGATTAAATGTTGATCGACTTTAGGAGTTAAGTTAAACGTGAATCTAAATTTATAAAATTGTACCTTTATATACTCATTTTCCAGATCCACTAAAAATATCTTTTTTAAACCCACCTTACAAAACTCATTTTGATGAATTCTTAATAATAATTATGTATTTCAAAACACAGAATCCGAATTTAACTTTGATTTGCATGTTAGCCATTTTTTAATACAATCCACCACTAAGTTAAACAATGAATAACTTATCTTAATCTCAATCATCGTCAAACATTGCCCTAACCTAACCTAATCTAACCTTACCTAACCTAACCTAACCTAACCTAACTTAATCTAACCTAATCTAACCTAACCTAATCTAACCTAACCTAACCTAATCTAACCTAACCTAACCTAACCTAACCTAATCTAACCTAACCTAACCTAACCTAATCTAACCTAACCAAAACCTTGTGGTTATCAGACCTTTTTGGATATTGGTAGACAAAAACTGCTAGACATCTATTTAAAAAGGATTTTAATTTCCCTCAAATGTCGGGAGTCAAAACACGATCCCAAAGTTTTAGCACCATTACAGTTCTTATTTCTTTACTACATAAACTAAAAGTCAAGATACGAGAAAAGAGCTCAGTTCAAAAGAACTCTGTATAAAATTTTGATTTCTTAATAATTTTGTTCTGAGTTCAAAGCAAGATTTTAGAGAAATAAATCTCTTACTGGGTCTTTGAATTCACTTACTGTAAAGAAATTAATTTAATCTGAAAAAAAAAAAAAAGAATCTGATAAGGTGTCCAAAATGTACAACGGGAGAACAGTATGAGCTACACCAAGTAAACAAAATATACCCCCCCCCCCTAAATCGCATGCAGGGAATCAATTTGAATAGTTTCATTACATTTTATGTATGTACAGACCACGGCAAAACTGGATTTACCGGTTTCAAACCTCAAAATTTTCAATTGTAAACATAGGTCGTCTGATACCTCATTTTAAAGGTCTCTAAATCCTCATCATTTTGGCGCAAAAGTTTTACAATGGTGTTATCCGTACGTACAGAGTTCTCAAAAATGTTTCAAATAATGGTTTTTATAGTTTATTTTATTGCAGCTATCCTGTACATAAGAGAAAAATTAGATTTCTATCTAAGGTTAGCTATTAACATATCCTTCCAGAAAGTTTGAGTTAAGGGCACTTTCCCTTCCATTTTGCAAATTTTAAAAATCTTGAAATATTAGAAAATCATAAATAGCTCCAAGTCAAAATTATTAAATAGCAACCTATGCCATGTTGAATATAGTTAAAGTTTTTAGAAGGAAGGGGTGATTTTGAATTTTGTACATATGGTTTTTAAGGTTTCCCCTAAGGGTAAATAACTTTCCTGTAAACATAATTTGAATATCTATCACCATATTTTCAATAATAGAAGTGGAAAATTTTAACAAAACAACTCGGTATAGAGTTTTTTTTTCAATTTGTGATGGGATTCTAAATTGTAAATTGAAAATTGAGGTTATAGAATGACAGCTTTTGATGAAGAATCAATCCGTCATTGACACATAGCAACACTATAGATAGTTAGTATTATATTAGTATTTTAAAATCCCAAAATAATGTAAACCTGATTTTCAGAGACTACAAAGAGCACGGGAACAGAAATAAAGACAACGATTCCAGCCTGAGGAGAGATGAAACCACATTGTCTTCGCCAAGTTTATCATCATGGACTTCAAGGTACGTGTATTCGTTGTGTGTGTGTGTGTGTTTATGTGCGCGCGTGCGTGTGTGTGTGCGCGCGCGGGTGTGTGTGTGATCATAGTAGTATTCAGCAGATTGTAGACAAATTATTAATTACCCAACAGTGTATGTAACTGTAACAGTGTTACAAATTTAAACTCGATTTATATTTTCCAATTTACTAATATGATTTTATTTTACCAAGTAATTATGGTCCGTCAGGGATGAAATGGCGAAATGAGGAGTCAATAGTAATCATTTAGTGAAAAGGAGTTTGAACACCTACGAAGCCCAATACAGAGAGCAGCGAGTGAGTACCACGCATTAAATTTTATAGGGATAAACTCAAAATATGATGAATTTCTATTCAGAAATAATTTTCTACGTAGTTCGGAATTAACTTCAGAAAGTTATTTTCCATTATGTCGTTGTTAGGTAGTGGACACAAAACCACATGGTTTCTTTTGTTTTATTGTTTTTCCTTGTTGTTCAAAGGTAAAAAATTTCTCGGTCATCATTTCCTTATAAAAAGAAAAAGAAAATATCATACAATAAAAATCCTAAGCCCTCGAATACTCTAATAGCTTCAGGGTTGGTAAAGAACAAGAGTTGGTCAAGAGAAACCGGATAGTAAAGATGAAAGAGAGGATAAGGATGCAAGTCTACATAAAAAAAAGGTGGATATCCGGCTAGGTTCCTATATCGCTACTCCCGAACTAACTAAAGTGACTCAAGGCGTATTTATATTTAGTTTCCTAGTATTTTATAATGTTCATTGCTGATTTTGATGTTTTGATGTTTATGTTATGTCTTATTGCTTAATTATTTCATTGTTTTACTTTCATTTTATTAAGTTTTAACGTAACGCTAAATGCTTTTACAATTCTTAACTTGTCAATTTTGAGGCAGTAGTTATTATTTCATTTTAGACCTTTATTGAGACAAATCCATAATATGTCCTGATATTTCAAAGTTTATTAACGTTCTATAAAGCCTATGTAATGTTATTTACTGCTTTTGTTATTGTGTGTTTTTTTAAATTTTTCTGTTTGTTGTTGAATTATTCTGTTTTATTTGTGTTACTAAACTAACGAATGTTATCAATTTGTTTAGATCGCGAGAGGAAACGAAAACAGAAACTCCAACAACTCCCAGAGCCTGGACAAGCAGTTCCAACTTAAGTTCGAGTACAAGCAACCTAGTATCTCAGAAGAAGCCGAGCGAAGATGTCGGCTACAGTAGCAGGTACGACCAAGACACAAATTTAACATTTCGAATCACATACATTACAAGTAGAGTATACTAAGGTAGGTTAGGTTAGGTTAGGTTAGGCTGTCTAATTTCCATCGTTTATTATATTATCTCCACCAATAAGAGTAAAGAAAAAATGTTTATTAATTTGTATATTATTAAGAAGCTACTCAACCGATTTTGAAACGCTTATTTATCTTTCATGAATATAATTTTATAATATTATGAACGTATAAAAATCGGAGATGAATAGTAAACGTTTGTATAAAACTCAGTAAAAATAATTCTGTTCTCTGTGACGTTATCTACACGAACATTTTATCTGTTATATTGGCAGCTCTGGTTTATTGGCAACCTGAAGATCAGCTGTTCCTTGTCAAGTGATATTGAACGTATTCAGCCAAACTCACCAGTATTTACGGGTAGATATCAGTGAGGCTGAATAATACTAAACGAACTGCGGTGAGTGACGTCACTTCCCCTAGCGGACACCATTTATTCCACCACTATAAAATTAGCAGTACATCACCTACCACAGCTGTAGAAATCATGGCGGATAACCTATAAAATTGAAGTTTGTTAGGTTTTTCTCTTAATATTTTCAACTATTTTTTAGCCAGTGGCTGAATTTATTCAACCACTATGACGTCACCAATCCACCGGCGGACAAAAGAATACAATAATTGTTTATAAATCAAAATCTATTCCTTAAAGTTTATCATCGAACATCTAAAGTGCGTCAAAAGATATGTATTATGAAATAAGTTAACTTACAGGTTAGCAAATCCTTTGCCTTGAATTACCAATTCAATTATAACTGGAATATAATAGACAGGGTGATTGAAACAGTTATTTTATTTGATAAGTACAAAAGTTACAAAAAAAACTTTAAAAGGTTTTAAACAACTGTTATTTTGTTTAGATTGCTGATTGTTGCGATAATTAAGAACACAACTGATACCATTTCAGTAAACATGGAGCAGTGGACAGTTCAACAACGTACTTTTGTTATTGAAGTTATTTTTTAATAACGAGTCTGTAACTGTTACGCAACTGTTATTTCGTAACGTGTTCCTCGTCACGGTGGTTTGTCGGAAAAGGTGGGTGGACAATTTCAGAAATAATGCAACTGCATTAAAAGTTAAACCAACTGGTAGACTTAGATCTGTTCGTACTCCAGACAATGTCGGAAATGTGCGGTACTGTAAAGCCCAACCAGGAAACAATCTACAGCTTTAGGAGTTTCAAAGACTAGTTTACAATAAATTTACATCTTGATTTCAATATTCATCCCTACAAGTTAGCAGTTGGACAAAAACTGGTCCGAGTTACGTCTTATTTTTTGTCAAAGATTATTACAGCTCATTGATGACGAAAACTTTTGTAATATTTAATAATCTCTGATGAAGCTCATTTTGAGCTATCTTGTAATGTAACACTCAAAATTGTCGTTACTAGTCAAGAGAGAAACGCAGAGAAATCTATCAACGACCTCTGCATTGTAAAAAAGTAGATGGTGTGATGTTACACGTTAATGGGTATTATTTTTTTGAAAATCAAAATTTTGCAACAGTTACTGTGAATAAAGAACGATGAAGTGATTCAGAACTTTTTAGTTCCACGATTGGAACAGTTTGAAACAGAAATGTATTCTTTATCCAGCAAGGTGGAGCGACTGCACACAAGGCAAATGTGTCAATAACTGTTAAGAACTGTTCCCGGGGCAACTCTTTTCACGTTTAGGTGATGCCGCATGGCTTGCCCAGTCTCCGGATCTAACTGCTTGTGATTTTTGCTTGTGGGGCTGCCTTAAGAGCAAAATGTTTGTTACAAAACCTCACACCATTTCCGATGTAAAAAAACTGTATAAGGAATGAAGTTGCTGCAATACCAATGTCCATGATTCGTCGAGTAATAACAAATTTTCAGAAAAGTTTAGAAAAATGTGTGGAGATTGGTGGGTAATTTTTTATTAAATTTCTGACTTTTTAATTTTTTTAAAGATAAAATTTTAAACTCTAGTCAGTACTTTAATGTTAAAAGTTTAGTTCAATGCAAGTAGTTCAATGATCATGAATTGCCATGACCTCCATTTTGTTTCGACATGGGAATTTAGCCAACAGTGGATTGGCCGACACCTTGATACCTAACTCGCTCCAGCTATTTACAGGACCTTCTTGTACTTAGTTATTTCTTTTGTTTGTTTGTGTTTTATTCTGAATACAAACTTAAATAGATTGGTATTCAGACCTTCCAAACGTTTGTTACAATTTTGCAATCATCTGTATTGCTGGACAGATTTTAATAAAGTTTTGTTATTCTTTTTCTTCTGTAAGGTATGTAAATAAGTTAAACAGTGAGAGAGGAAACCCTTCTGTACATACACTCTTCTTTGTTAGGGTGTTGCGAAAATGCGCGGACATATTTCGGGTGGTTGTTCATTAGGTAAAAATAAGATAAAAAGTTCCAATAGAGATACGTCCAAAAACGCATTTTGTTTTTTTAAAGAAAAGTTTATTTCTTAAGAACAGTTAAATATACCTTTTTGAAATTTGGTACACATGTATCTAACACTGTGATTTACTGTTAAAAAAGTTCAGAATTTTGTTTTTTAATTTCAAAATGGTGGTCATTGTATTTTTTTAATTGTTATTAGTAACTTTTAATCTTAAGTTTTATCAAATTCCTTTTCTAGATAGAAAATGTTGAATCTTAATTATTTGAACACTTAAGGTATCATTTTGTTTACGAGAAAATGCTAAACGTTTTCTATCTAGAAAAGGAATTTGATAAAACTTAAAATTAAAAAAATACTAACAATTGAAAAGTTACATTGGCTGCCATTTTGAATTTTTTTTTAAATAAAATTTAGTACTATTTTTAACATTAAATAACTGTGTTAGTACCAAATGTACCAAATTTCAAAAAGGTATCTTTAACTGTTCTCAAAAAATATATATTTTTCTTTAAAAACAAAAAATGACGGCCAGACAGAAAAGGAAGAGTTTTAGGACCTATGTTTATTGGAACTTTTTATCTTATTTATATCTAAGGAAAAACTATCCGAAGTATGTCCGCTTATATTCGGGACATCCTGTATATAGTATCTAACCCAAATTTCACCAGGCAATATATAGGTGACAATAAAAAATAAAAAATCCAATAGACATAAGTCCGGAAATCCTTTTCGAATTATCAGCCATTTTGTTTTTTACTAAACATTTAATATCTTTTGAAATAGAAAAGATAATGAGCTCAAATTTGGTGTACTTATTTTGTTACGTAAAATTTTTACACCTGTACAAGAAACCAGAACGTTCTTTAGTATATTTTCAAAATGGCGGCCATTTAAATTTTTTAATGTCAAATATCTCTAAAAACGCTAACTTTACAAAAACTTTCAAGAAAAAAAAAGTTACTTTTTCAATGACAATTAGGTTTTTTTAATTTTTTTTTTCTTAAGTGTACCCGAAAAATAAAAAAGATAAGTTCATAAAGATAACCGAGTTATCGGCTAAAAACTCAAAACATAATTTCTTGGTAATTGTCAATAATACACAAACTATAGCAGTGGTATTTATAAACAAACTAAAGGAATTTTTCAAAGTTCAAGGCATATATATGCATTTTTTAAAGCCTAATGTGTCACTTATTCAGTTTTTAACTTTGTTTTAAATTAGGCTTCAAATGCGGGAAATTTGAGCACTTATACAATCTTACAGCTTAGATACCGTAACCTTTGATTTAAAAAACATTTATTGGGATTCAATTAGTAACCATGGAAATTAACGTCATTCCATGACAACGCGTACACATAAGCTGCATGTTTCCAATTATTAAACGTACAATGATATTCTTACGCAATAAATCTAATGTATTGAGACATTACTGTTTTTATAACTCGTTATTGTAGACTGTCCTTCTTAATGTCACGGCGCAGATTATGCAAAATAAACACTGTACTCATATTGCAGACTTTCTATAAAGTAGGCGCAAGATTACCTACACTGCCAAATTGATAAACTGTCAGAATATTTACTAATCTGAAAGACGGAACTAATGTCAGCGGTGCAGCTTGAACTTTGGCCTAGGATGTTTATTATTAACAATTAAGGAATTCTCTAAGGATGAGAGAATAGGGAGGGGTTTTGAGATTATTTTCCCTTTTTAAAAATTGACATTTATGCCTTAAAAGGTACTATAAAATTAAAATTCATACAACCATTTTTTATATAATAAATTCGTTGGTGTTTTTTACATTATTTAAAACAGTCTCAGCTTTTAAAACTGCAATGATAAGCATTTTAGCGTGAGATTTACTATATCTAAAAATTTATTCTATAAATGTTTCAAAAATCAAAATTATTCGTTGTTTCAGATTTTGAATTTTTTTTGTGAAATTGAAAGATTCGTATACTAAATCAATCTACTGAAATTAAGTAAAAGAAACTTTGACGTTCGGATGTTTACAAATGACTTGCCTTCGAAGTTTTAACATTGAAAGTAAGACTAACAGTTATATCAGATATAGATTATGTAATCAATCTCATTGCTTTCTCAAGGATATTCCGGACTGACCAGTCTGTGTATTGCAGTTTCGATTGCTGTCAGATGTTAAATAAACAGTTTCGTATTTACTTAACTTGGTACCGATTGAAAAATCTACCGTAATATATGAATGAAAAACTAATCAATTTAAAACTTAAACTTACTTAAATTAGTTAAAAATTGAAAAGGAACTTCAAAGGTCCGGTTTGCGGTGTTGTGTCCTACTTTATATAACTTCATTTGGTATATTTATTTGTCTTTATTTCGATGTACAACTCGACCTATGCCCTCATTTAAGATTTCCTTCTTACTCCTTGTGGGCCGTCCCCCTGGAAAGGTAGCGGTCCACCGAATACGTACTAAAATAGGTTTTGGTGTCCATTAACAATGTGTAAAGCTTTGTAGCTCTATCTGTAATGTTTAAAAATATATTAAGCCGTCCCGGGACTTATTTAACACGCTGTATACATGTAACTTATAATCAATAATACCTTATTTCCAGCTCGCAGTACACTAACTTAATTTATGTGTCGGTGACGACCATATGTTTTTTAAATGTAGTTTATGTACAAAGTGTTGTGGAATATATTTATGTGTTGTGTTGGGCTAATGTATTTTTATTTTTTTTTTATTTTTTTTTTTTTTTAATCTTCAAATTGACGCACATTTCAACAAATGCAACCATATTAATTCGGTTTTACAATGCTTGAATAGGAAAATAGAAACACATAAATTAAGTTACTGGACTGTGAGCAGGAAATAAGGTATTTATAAGTTATACACTATTCTATCTTAACTTTTATAATACCGTATAAACCCATGTGAATATGGACACAGATGTTTAAGCTGTGCACAAGAAACAGTTGTGGGATATTATAGAATCTATAAATATCACTCAAATATGTAAATTAATTTGAACGAACACTTAAAATGTGTTCTGTGGATTCCAAGTGTTCATTTGATGGTCTCAAATCTTAATTTAACCTTAAGGATAACTGTATTTCCAAAGGATATTCATTTTAATTATTGATAGCAATATTAGAAATTGTTATATAACACCTCTCATGTAACATTTAAGTTATTCGCAGTTTGATCAAAGTTGAGTTGGTCCAGCTGAAACTAAATTAATACATTCATACTTCCGATAGTCATCCTTTTTATAAGTTTGTTAACCAAAATAATTTTTTCACACTCTACAACCTGGTGGCTACTTAATTATTGTTGGCTTCAGTCCATTATGAGTTCTGATAGAAATTATATTAGACTCCAATTGATTAAACACATTAGCCAGGTGTGAAAGTTCACACAATTTAGGACTTTGTAATAGGGGTATTCAAGAATCCAAAATTAAAATGACTTCACTGTCCCTCTAACTCTCCTTGGGTGCTTCACAAACTGAGCAACCCCTAAATTTAAGTTTATGTTTACACATTGCTTTTTCATTCATAATGTAAAGTGAAACTTTATAAAAACAAATTACAATCATCGACTTCAAGTTTGTAAAATGTATATCCTGTCAAATCACACCTTTTGGTATAAAAATTGGTACCACTTTATCTGCCTGTTGCTCATTTTTGTCAAAAACTACTCTACCTTCAGTGAAACTTTGTACAGGTATTCTTATAATTAAAGAATTTTTAAAAAAAAAAATCGTTTTAAATTAACGATTGATATGAATAATTTCTGACCCTTGACATTAACATGATTTGATATCACCACAATAAATGAGGAAGTAATCACGTGGAACTTAAATATAAAACTTTAAAACTTTCTAACTCTTAGAAAGTAGTAAAAACTCTAATGGTCACTATTTCAGTCAAATTTCAAATCTATGATGTAGCCAATTAAAATGCTCATAAATGAAGAAGAACTATGTCCATTTAAATCTATCTATATTTTGTCATATATTATTTATTTATTGTCTTAGCCACATTACAGCACACAATTACAGGAAAAATTCCCATGCCAGGTGGAGAGTCACAATTTTTAGCTTACACTAATCATAGTCTGGTTATATTCAACTTCAGAATAAAAAGAGTTTTCCTATAGAAGAGAAAGTAGAGACCTTTTAAAGAATTTTGGACGGGTAAATGTCCTAATATGATCTGGTACTTTATTATACAATCTAGCACTACTATAATAAGGAAAGACCTCAAATATGGTTGTTCTATGAGGAGGGTAGTTAAGTAATCCCGTACCCCTCTGATCGTTGTAAATTTTGTAAAATTAGTTTTTAAAAAATAAAGAATTCCGAGTAAATATATACATAGTAAAATATATACATAGTAAATATTTATACATAGAAATATACATGTATAATATATACATAGTAGAGGCAATTTTTTATGTTTTTGGATGATAATATAGGCCTGATAATTTTTTTCTGTATACTATAAAGATCTGCTTACTATTTACTGAATTACCCCAAAAATAATGTCATATGTTAATTATGAATATATGTAGGCATAGTACAACATAAGTCACTCGCTCTTCTAATATTTAGAATCACACATAATGTTTTATTTAGTTTAAAATCAGATCCATAGTATGCTGCCACCATGTTAGTGTTTTCCACTTAAATTCCAAGAAATTTAACAATGCTTGTGGGTTTTTTGATACTATAAAGATAGCTTTCATCAGTTAATACATTGTTTTTGTAATTGGTGTAGAACTGTAAAATATGTGTTTTATCTATATTCAGCAGTAGACCATTTCTATTAAACCAAGTGGTTCATAGCATCGAGATCTTGTTCCAAATATAGCAAATATATATATATATATATATAACAAACTTTCGCTATTCATTTGGAAAATATATAGTACAATTAATAAGTTTACTTATAGTGAGGTGACATAACTTTGAATATTTTACAGGCAATATAACATACTCCATACAATATAATATATGATGTCATTGATAGATTATTTTCCAAATAATTACTAAAAACTCATGTCAAGTTCATTGTCATCACCTAAATAAACTTAAATAAGTTTCATCAAAATTGGTTGTTATATGAACTTCCTTAAACCTCTGAGTTAATTTTATATTTAAGCCATTAGAAAGGAAATAATTTGAACCAACCATTCTTGAGTTAAAATATGCACCAATGACTTTCCCTTTCACTATATTTTCTCTTCTAATTTTTAAAATTTGAGTGTGTTTGAAGTTCATGAAATTATGCCTGGCAAAAATACTACAAATATTGATATTATTCAAAATATAATGGTGAAAAGGACCAGACTATAACAATTTGGTTCTGATGGTCAATAAAATTATAATAAAACCAAAGCATTCAGGTTTTAAATACATAATTTTTTTTGAAATTTGATAAAATTTTCTTACCACGCTACTCAAAAACAGAATAACATCGAGTAATTTTGTTGTTGGAATTCTAAGTATGTTATCTTTTTGGGTTATAAACTACTTTTGTAAACCACTTTAACTCTCAAAGTCAAACCCATATGGTTTCTATTTCTAAGGTACTAACACGAGGAAAAACATTGAACTTTGTTTTTACTATAGATTTATGAAATTTAGACATTTTTCTTAGTAACAAATATTTTATTTATTCTATAACTGTCTAATTATTCAAATCATTATGAATCTGTATAATTCAAATATCACAAAAATTATTCCATCACGGTTAAATGAAAATGTTGATGGGCAATCAAAATGATAATTTAATACTTCCTAATAATAAACAATTTTCTTAGATTCAGTTCGGCAGCATCATCATGGACATCCTCTCCAAACCTAGCCAACATGAAGGAGGAAACAGTGAGTGTGACATTACCTCGGCCTCGGCCCAAACCAGTCGACACGGGACAGGATGAAACAGGTATATAGATTCAACTTTAGCAGGAGTTGGTTCAATGCAACTATGGTTTAAAGTAAACAGCATTTCTATTGGCTGAGTCAAATTCAAGAGTTCAACTACATTGCACATTTTTCGACATCTAGCTTCTTTGGTTACATTAGCTTTAATCGTAATAATTGTTGAACAAATGTCTGTCTAATTGACTTTAAAGAGTTCTGCAGATTTATGTGTATGTCTGTTAGTTTGAAAATTCTAAGTGATTTGAAAATTCCAGTTCTATCCTAAATTGTAAATATAAAGTTGAGTAGTAGATTAATAATGCAAAAGTATACAATCTCACTATTTGATTGATTTCTACTCAAATATTTCCATGAAATTAATGTTTAATTTTTTTTTCTCAAAGATTACATGGATCAAAGATTCCACGATTATGGAAGCTAACATTTGTTTAAAAGATTGCCTAATTAATTAGTGTAGTCCTACATTAAATCACATGTTCAAATTTTAAAACATAAATTAATTATGTTACAAGATCATTGATGCTATAAACGAATTGAATTTCAACACAGAATCTCTGCTTGATTTTATCCCCTTTTCAGTGATTTCATACCTTGTAGCCTTGTTATGGGCATTGTGGTCGCTAAGATAAGATACACTGGCTACACCACTGTATACTCTCACACCAAAAGACTGATTGATATGAGACTGATGTAAGATCATCAAATAAATATCCCTTTCACCAGTAGCTACTTGCAAGAATACACTAGTACCACAACTTTTACTTATTTAATAATATATAACTACATAAAATTAAAACAAAACATTTTATGGTACAGTATTAACCATATAAGACCAAATATGAATATAAATGCAAAGCTAATTATTGTCTTTACACCTTTCACTTCAGACCTCCACCCTTCCAAAGCTCAAAGGTTTCTTACACCTCTGATAATGAAATGATGAATAAGTAATAATGATAATGATAATGATGAATTTGAGTTTATGATAAGACGAGTTTTGTTGTTTCCTGGACTCGGTGGTAAACCTCTATAACTCAAAGGTAGTTGATCGAAAACCTCTACAAGTTGAAGTTTTAATAAAATCACCTTTATAAATAGAAGTTTAGGATTGTTGTACTGTGTGAGATGACAAAATTTTCATGTTATGAACCCAGGAGACATGAACTTTCCCCATTTCTTAGGTTCTTGCATTTTCATGTAATTGGGCTTAGTACAGCTCTATTGTTCACCCCTATTTGTACAGCTCTATTGTTACAATTTGCTTTTTATTAAAGTAATTGTGAAGTGGTCTATATATATCAGTGATATAATGGCTGCAGTATATCAGTGAAATAAAAATGTATTTTGAGTATAGAGTCCCAATTTTTGATTAAAACAAAATACCTGTACTGTGGTGTTTTCTTTCACTTATACCTTCTTTTAGGATTACAGGAATAAAATGTAAACAGAACACACTGCCACAGTGAATAAACGTCAGTCAACTTTGGTCCACTATAACTCGAAATTAATTATTTTGTCCTGGGAAACTCAATTCTTGCTATCTCAAATTATTTTGTAACTCGAAGTGTTAGTAATACCCTGGAGACTCGAATAATCGATGTTTCACTGTATATATTAGTATTCAAAAGGAGAACAATAATTGTTTCTTTAAAAGTGAAAATAAATTAAGTACAAGTTTGATAAAAACTATTTCTGTTTTGACGTGAACCATTTATCATAATATTGATATTCATATAAATTACTTTGAGTTCAGATTTTTCAATTAGATTCAGTTAAGCTTTGAATTCAGTTTTTTCAGTGGAATCAGTTTAATTTCTATAATATAGAGTGAATTTTTAGTTTTCATAAATTGATAATCAATTTGGTTTAGATTAAAAATAGCTTGTTTACTACCCCTATTTGAATTCAATATTTTAAAATAATAATTTTTACAGGGTAAATTAATATTAAATGTTGAGCTTGACTTATGAGGAAAAACTATACAGTATAACAAACACACAGAACACAATTCTCAAAAAAATAGTCTAAGTATCAGACGCGTTTCAACGACAAGGTCGTCCTCTTCAGTGATACACCAGCTACACCAAGAAGTTGTGGTTATTAGTTGTGGTTTGGTTGGTGTAGCTGGTGTATCACTGAAGACGACGAGATTGTCGTTGAAACGCGTCTGATACTTAGGCGTATTTTTTGTGAGAATTGTGTTCTGTATGTTTGTTATACTGTAGGGTAAATTAAAATAAATATAAAAATGTAACCTACCTTAATCTTAGAAAGGAAGTTCAGTATAAAGAAGATGAAAAGTAGTTCTCTCCAGTTAAATAATACTCAAAAATTCAATTCATCAACGAGTCATCGCTGGAAGTTAATGTCTCAATATGACAGCAGATTCCTAAAGTTAATTAGACCCTAACAAACTGTTTTGTAATAAAATCGAAACTTTGGCAACGATGAGTAAAATGCGTGAATACAAAAAGAAAAATATATTTAACTAGTTCAACAGTTTTAATAGATGAAACAGGTATTCCCATTAGCTACAACATAATGTCCTCACCTCTGATCTTAAATCTAAACTTGTCCACTGTCTCTTTAGTTGTTTCAGAAACATTGAGCTGACTAGTTGGCGTTATGGTTCTATTTTGTGGTAAATGTCAGTGTAAACTGCCTAATGATAGAAAGTTTGTTTTGTGTTTCGGTTGTCATAGAAGATACCATTATGAGTGTTCAACTATAGGTGAAATAATGTACAAGAAAATGACAATTACGATGAAAAATAATTGGCGATGTGTTTTGTGTAAATCAAATCATGGACTAAATGAACTGTTTGAAGGTAAATTGAAGATCTTGAATTGCTTCCTCACTAAACAATAAGGAAAATTGGTAATAGTAAATGTTTTTCATAATATTTTCTCAAATCAATGAAATTTTGATTTTTGGTAATATCAGCCACTTTTATTTCAGAATGATAAAGATTGTGGAATCCTTACAGTTTGAATTCATTTTTCATGGTATCTATTAAACCAACGTAGGTGAAATTAAAACTTTTGCGTGATTAACATTATTTATACTTTAGCCCTTAATACTTATGAAGACAGGAAACTATCATGAGTATGAGAATACAATATGGGTTATCTGAGATGTAATCCTTCAGAGATATTTCACTGCATTAGACTCTTTAGCTATGATGGTACCTCCAAGAAATTTAAAAACCGTCTTATTAAGACTTCAAATTTGGTTAACTCCATGTCTATTTTACTTCATTATGGTGAATTCTACTCCATATTATTTGATTAGAAGCAAGTAATTAAACAGAAAAAAAGTTGAGATTTAAGAAACATATTATTATGGGTTCAGTAGAGTTCAATAACCTTAAAAATTTAATCAATTAGTTCCAGATGGCTAGCACTTAACTATCTGATAATAAATGGAGCTATTTTTCAAGATAATGAAACTGAAATTATTAGCAAAATTAGCAAATTGAAAGAAAAAAAACTTTTAAAACTTAGGGATTTACATGATTTTTAATTCAGTAACTTCAAAAACCCTGAAAATAGAATGCTCAGTTTTTCTTTTTAATCGATTGAGATGAAAATCAGATTCACTTGATTTTTTTGTTTTTAAAGTATGCCAAACTCAATATCTCATTAGTTTTTATATAAAAATTTTAAAAAAATAGTATTGTGAATTAAATCAATTAATTCCTTATGACTAAGAACCTATGTTCCTAATTCCTATGTCCATTTTTGTAGGACGTTTTTCTTCATTTGTTATTTAGTTTCCATTTCAAAATAATACACATCATTAAATCGTTTTTATAAACCTACCAACCAGAAGAAACTTTAATGTTTTCACTAGTTTCTATGTCTGAATGTTTGAAGTGTTGTCATATAATAAGACCTAACATAGAAACTCATACCAACATGAATAACAAGTTGTCATACCAAAACTCAAGTTGTTAAGAGAAAACTGTATTCAAATACAAACAATGTTTTCAGATACAAACAATTAATTCCTTAAGAGTAAACCAAGTGAATGTTATTTCTGTGATAAACTGCAAGTCTTATCAGGTCCGAATCATTGATAAAACTGATAGCTATCGCCATACAAATTGTGTAAGTTTATATTTTTCAGATACACCAGACTACCCAAGCAACTGGAAGCTAACTCCTTAACTAGTTATAATGAAAATATGAACATTTTCATATTGTTCTGTACAAAACAGATTTTTGTTTTGGTCGTAACAATAAACGGAATATTTTGTTATGACCTATTAATTATAACCAAGCCTCTACATCTAAACTAGAACCTAAGTATGTATATATTTTGTTTCAGTTACACGTGACGATATTGCTCAAAGTACGTAAGTTATAAATAGGTCTAATGGTTTACAGGACACAGCCGTAAACTGTTCAGAGCATGTTTCATTTAATGTTTTATAAAAAACAAAACTGTTCTTTAACTTAATATCATGTTTTGAATGTTTCACTTAAATAATTTTTGTGTTAATATTAATTGAGTGTTTTATAAATCATACTTTTAAAATAAAACTGTGTATATGTAATATTGTCACACATTGGTAATGAATAGAGAGAAATTTAACATATGTTCTACAGATTTGTAAACTTTACCAGGTTTTCTGATTGGTACTGTTTTTTTAAAAAAAGTTTCTTAATTTTTTTGTTTTCTTCTCATCAACAATAATCATAAATGTATTAACATGTTTTGTGTAACTAATAGTTCATGTTTTTGTGTTTTTATTTATTTTTTGTTTTTACTTTATAAATGTGATGAACTTTATAAATTTTTGATGAACTTTATGTGAATTTTTCTACTTAAATGAAATTTTCTGCCTAAAATGAACGATTTTTTCATCAATTTTTTAATGGTTCTAGAAAATTTTCACTCGTTGATAAATATATTTTTTTATAATAATTCTTGTAGTATTTAGGTTGTTTACATCTTTTTAAGTAAATAACCTACAATATTAAGGATCCCATACTTATTTATTTAAAGAAAATGTTTAAACTTTTCTGTCTTAAAAAATGTGTAGTTCCTCTTCCATACCCCTCATTAAAATACAAAGTGTCCCATTATTTCAAGTCACAACTGAGAGTTCTGAAATTGTGTGAGATGTAAAATAGTTTAAGAGTACAAGACTATTAAAATCAAAGTAAATTACTATAACTTTTCCTTTCCAAGTACTGAAATAGTGATTAAAGATATTATTTAAAATAATCTATATAATATTAATCACTATTTCTTATAAAATATACATATCGAAGAATATTTCTCAAATTCTTGGATTTAATGCTAAAAAAGATTACAATGGCCTTAAATTTTGCTCCTGAATCAATACTTATCGAAAAAGTTGTTTCAACATTTATAAAATATACAACATTTAGTATTTAACACATAGATTTGTAAAATAATTAATTTTGTTTGTATAAATTCAAATGTGAGCCCATTAAATTTAAGAAATACATGGTCAGTGTCACACAAATAAATATCACAGAACAACTAAGTTTCAAGTGGGTTTAATTAATTCAATTTTAATTCGTAAAATTTAACTGTACTTGATCTAAAATGTTGTATGGGCATTTACAATATTTTTCTTTCCTACCTTAGAACCCCTCCCTCTCAAAAAATTGACATATTTTTTAAATATTTCTCTATTATGTGTATATTTCTCTTTAAATTTGTGTGTTGGAGATTTTATTTTTCTATAAACACAAAGAGTTTAAATCACACATACACACATACGTATAAACAAATAGTAATCTAAACAATTGTTTGAAAGAAATTGAGGCAAGGAACACAATAAAATTAGCACAAATACCGGACATTAGTAAAACCAAAGCAATTAAAACAGCTTATACTTCCCACTCCGTTAATTTTACTAGTGTGGTGGGAGGATTGAAACAGTCTGTTTATAGAAGTATCTCCTTAACACCGTCCTGTAACAGTAAACTGACTTATATCACATATTGGTAAGCTGTTTATTATAATATTAGGCTTATGTTTGGTTAATTTTAATTTATTTGCATTGCATCTGCTTTATTTTTATCTCTTGAACTGAACAGCTGATTAAATAACATTGGTTAATGTACAGAGACATCATATATTATGCAAGCTTCAAACTTGTAATAAATAAATCATTTGGACGAGCTTCACTCTCCATTTTTTCTACGCAACAAACCCTCCAATATAAAAATATAGTTATTTTCATCTGGTAAAACAATTTAATACAATTTCTTATTAAACTTAAGTATTTTATTCGTGATTTTCTAAATCTAAACAATAATTAAATTGAACGTTACTTTTTTTGTAATGTAATGTTTTTATTTTCTCGGAAGATGATTATCGTCGCACTCAATATACTGTGCGAAGAAGAACTAGTTCATCATCTAGCCTTGTTTTACCTACTGAATCTTCCCGCTCTTCCACAACTTCTACGCCAAGTTACAGTTCCATTAGAGACAGAGTTAGAACTTCGCCTGTTCCAAGCACTCCTGTTACGAGAACAACATCTAAACCTCTTGAAGTAGATTATACGTTACAGGTAAGTTGGTGTAAAGCTTTGTTTTTTGTAGAGTTTAGTTAGCAAAGCTTACTGCATAATTCTTATCCTCCTTAAACCTGTTTACTAGTTCCTAAATGGTGGTTGTAAAAAAAAGTAATGCAATTAACACAAACACTTATTTGGAACGATTAGTTATTAAATTTAATTAAAACGTGACTTATGAGTCGACACGATTGTTAGATGTCCCGGTACGTATTGCGTGCGGGTGTGCATGATTTAAGCTGCGCGCCCACTGGGTCGTCACGGACGGTCAGTACAGTCGGTACGGGATTTTTCAAAAGTTCAAAACATTGAATTAAATGAGCATGCGCCCACTGCGTCGTCACGGCCGTCAACGGCGTTCCGCACCTTCGGCATGTCCGATAGAAAGTCTGGAGCTACGAACTGTAGGACATTTCCGTGACGGCGTTTGGGATTGTCGGTACGGCATTTTCAGCGTTCTACGCAGTCTGCTCTCTGTTGTGCTCGTGGTCAGTTGAAATCCTAAACGCAACAAGGATGGATGTTAGTACACTGTCTTGAGTCATCCTGAAGTACTCAAAAAACTTAAGGTCATCTTCCACAAGGACCGGGAACAAAGTGTGAAATTCACCACAAATCAATCTTTTTCTATTAATGTTATGAATCCAAAACCTCATTTTTCTTATTTTAACATTCTCCTCTTCTTCTATCAAAAACGCACTCATTACCGCAATTTCCTTCTCCACATCCATCTTTCAACAGATCCGCTCCCAAACTGACTGGAACGCCCGATCCAGTGTGCGCGTAGCTTTAATCATCGGTACTGGATAATGTCTTATCTAACTGTGTCAATACAGTGTCGTACAATGCATTAGAATCAAAGTTCAATTTTTCATTCAGCAATATATTACTATCTGTTTTATATTTCAAACAGTTCTAACGCATTCATGAACTTTCCCTTTTTACAACGATGTAATATTGTTAGAGTCTTATCTATGCAGGAGTAACTATGGTTATTTTGGATGATGTGTTCGGCAAATTTCGATTCGGTTCTTGTGAGGTTCATACTTTGTTTAGCCGAATGAACCTTTTCTTAAATGACATTCCTGTTTGCTCTATATATATTTTCGGTCAATCGTTACAAGATAACTGGTATACTTCTGTGTCTTCAAATTCGTTCTTCAAATTTCTTTTATTGTTTAGGTAACCCCGCAAACTATTTTTTGTTTTATATGCGACATTGAAGCCATGTTTGTTAAGGATATTCCCAAGTATGTGTTCAAGCGATTTGCAAAAATGAAATACTAAATATCTGTCTTTATTATGTTGTGATAGCTCTTTAATTTTATATTTCCTGTTCTGTTTTTTGAGCAACTTGTCCACAATTGAAATATTGTAACAATTTTGGGCGGCAACGTATTTAATTGTTTGAAGTTCATCTTGAAAGTCCGTTTCTGTCATGGGGGTATTTCTTAACGGGTGGACGGTGAGTCTTACATTTATTTATTATTTAATATATCAATATTCGGAATAGCGAAAAACAAATCTTATAGCATATTACGTTTTTGTTATAGATCATAAACAAGTTGATACTTTATTGTTCATTAAAGACCGACCAACAAAACAAATCTGAAGACTGCCTCATTACAAAGTGTAATTTAATCAACTGTAATGAATTATATTTGTGGAAACTTCAATCGTCAAATGGTTGAAAACACAATTTTCCACAGAAACCACTTTATGGGAAACCACTAAGTGATCATCGTCAGTTTTTAGAGGCACACAAACCTAAAACAAAAGTGTCAGTAGGGTTTGTATGCCTTCAACAATTGAAAATGATGACTAAGACATTGAAATTTGTATTGTACAAATAAAGTTGTTTTTGTAGATAATTCTGTTTCCATACATTTGGTGAAGGTGTAATTTATCTATCATACTCTTACACTGTCTAAATTGTAACTAAAATGGGCTCATATCAAAAAAGTATTTTGTGAAAATGCCTAAAAAATTGTTAATGTGCCCAGAAAAATACAGTAATTTTAAATAAAGCTCGTAAAATTATTCCAACATTAAAAACAAATCAGGTATTTTTAAACAAGATAAATGTTGCCAAATTTGTATTCAGAGTCTCAAAAATATTTTTCATAAATTATTTTCATTGCTAAGTTCAAAAATTAAAATCTGGCTTCTTACTGTTCAGCCGGACAAGTTGGAGGAAGATATATGTGAAAATTGCTTGATATTTCAGACAACACATAGGAATAAGAGTAAATCCTTAATTTTTTATTTGGTTTAGTAGAACTCAAACTTAACAAGTTTTAATTACATAATTAAGATTTTCATTTGTTTAAGGTAAAAACAAAGATGATCTTAAAAAACTTAATATTATCTCAGAAAGGCATAATCTGTTTTAAAGGTATAACATATATAGTGATTCACTTTTCAAACTTTCACAATTTGAAAAGTGAGGGATCTGTAAAGGCAGCCACCCAAAATACAAACATACAACACTTGTATTTTAAAATAAATTTATGTATCCAACTCTGACTAAGGATTCAATAGAGTGAGTTTGTGTCGTAAATTAACAATATCTATATTCGCTGTGTACAATTATTACAGATAAGAACATCCCCTGGTAGACCTCCAGTAGCACCTCGAAATACAACCCCTAACCGTTCCACACCTGCACCTCCAGCAAGTTCCAGTTCATCATCAGGAAGTACATCCAGCGAAGAAGATGATGATGAAAGTATAGCTGGGACATCGACTACAGCAACAATTGTCAATGACAGCGAACTCCAGGTAATAATAACTAAGTAAAGTTGTACACACGGAAGTGGCTTGACTTAAATTCTTTTAAATTTTTTAATATATTTTGTTTTCATACAACTTCAGATTCTAAGTAAAAATGTGTTCTGCTCAAATTGAAGTACAGCTCTGTAAAATTTGGTTAATCAAAATTGATTTGCTTGTTTACTTGTCTTTACATCTGCTTTTGGTTATTATGTTTTACAATATACCGGTACATAAGAAAATCCTCTTTACTCGTTTAAAGAAATCAGTATAAAAATTAAAATTTATTTTAGAAATTTGGGGATTCTGAAACAAAGGGTATCAATAATGACAAATTCTAGATAAAAGCCTTAAAAACATAATATTTTATGAATATCATTAAAATTGAAAAATAAACTGAAAGAAAAATTAAATATTAAAGCAAATATATACAGGGTGATTTGCGATTAATTGGCATAACTTCGGGAGGTGATAGGGGACCTAAAAGTAAGCAAAAATGTTCATGTAACATAGTTTCGGAACGCATTGTTTTTGTTCTGTCGGCCATTTTTTGTTTACAAAAAAATTAATGATAACTTTAGAAATAAATAAGCTTATCAGTTTAAATTTTTGATATATTCATTGTTTATACTATTGTTCATCATTATACCAAGATCAAAAACTTTATTATGTAAATATTAAAAATGGCGACGTTTGATTATTTTTAAAGTCAAATATCTCGGAAACCGTAAATATTTTTAAATTTTATTTGTAAACCCCATCTACAAAATATTAATATTTTTTAATGACAAACAACATGATTTTTAATTTTCTATAACTTGAAAAATAACCAAGTTATCGTCAAAAAACCTAAAACAAAATAAATTGGTAATTATCAATAATACACAAAACATGATAGGCCTACTATTTATTTCTTATTAAATAAATAACTCAGCTGTTACAATAAATATGGACAGCTATGCTTTCTTTATGGACATATAATATTATATAAAAGTGAATTATCAATATTTCAAGACAGCAAAAGCTGCATATTTTCAATTATTTGTCTACTTTTTCAGGATCAAATTGACAGTTTAAAAAAAGAATTAGAAGCTATGAAATCCAGATGTGAAAGAGTGGAGCGAGAAAAGAGTGATATATTATTAAGGAGATTAGCTTCTGTGGATACATATTCAAATAGGACAACTGCTTCTGAGGTAAATATGAAGTTGTAAATATCATAAATACTTTGTTTAAAGTGAGTTTTGTAAGTCATGTTTTAGTTATTTTTAACAAAATTTCAACAAAAGAAGTTTAGTTACTTAAACACAGTGATATAGCACAAGGAAAAGTCCCTAGCTCTCTGTATAAACTATAAAAATAATAAAAAATGAAGAATAACAAACAAATTATCTTATATCATGGTTTTACTTAACCATTAATTAATACTCAGTACTCCCAAAATGGATGATTAGTCCACCTGTTATTTTGAAATTAAAATTATCTCTGAAACCACTATGGATATTGGTTTGCCATAAGGCTCTCATATGATTTATGAATTAGAAATAGGGCAATTGAAACATTTTTCTAACACTTGGAAGGTGGTCAATTCTTTTGACTGGCATTCATGTGGGTGTTACTGTAGTGGATTCATTCATTTTAACTCACCCTAGGGGACTTCAAGATGACTTGTGCTAAAATCAAGCACTCAACCCTACCCTAACTTTATCCTTCCGATTCGCTACTTCCGTTCGTTTTGGAGAGAACATTTTTTAAAAGGAAAAGGTTGAGTACAAGAATTAGGAACCAAGCCATAATCCCCTCCTCAAAAAATAATAATTTATTGCATTACAGGTGTTAAAACTGCAACAACGAGTTAACGAGCTACAATCAACAGTAGAAGACCTGCGGGAAGACAAGAAAAGCCTAACCTTGAAAGTTGGAGAACTAGAAGCTGATCTCGAAAAGGGTAAACAATTGGAAACACTTGAAAAGGAAGCAGAGAATTTAAGAAATAAACTACAAGCTGCAGAAACACTTTGTGAAGAGTTGATGGATGAAAATGAAGATATGAAGAAAGAATTGAGGGATTTGGAGGAGGAAATGGATGAAATGCAAGATAATTTCAGGTAATAGATAAGTAGCTTTACAACTAATTCAAGTAATTAAGTTTTTCTCAGTAAGGTTAAGATTTTACCTAGGGCTGGATTAAGGTTTCATGGGCAGTGTAGGCACTGTCTACTCACTCACTTTTAGTCATTGTGAACTAAGTTTTAAGAGTTTGTTTTCATTACATAAATATTTCCCCAAAATCAACAAACATATTCAAAATTAAGGAGCAACAATAAACTTATATACATACTGGGTTTTGTCTGTGGAAATGGAACATGCAAGAGTAAAAGTTTTTGTTTGTATTGTGGGTAAAAGGAACCCCCCCTCAATAAAAAATCTAATTTTCTCATACATCTTGTTTACAATTAGTGTTACAGTAAAATAATAATGTCATCATATGAAAAATTACATGTCATAAAAAATTATACAAAAAATTTAAATTTCAAATGATAATATATAAGTTTATAAATTCTTACGAAAACCTAAATATTGTATAACGTTTTACTGTATTTGACAATTTTGCTTACTAAATTTACTTTATTTTTTCTTCACCTGGTAGCTTATTAGTGGAAGGAAAACATTTTAAAAATTAATATCTTTTATAAATAAGTCAACTACTTAATCAAGAAAATAATTATTTGAAGATTTTGACACCAAAAGACGAAAGTTTATTGTAAAGATCTTGGTGTAATAGGCAGTTTTAAGTTTTGTTAAAACTTCAGCTAAGCAATATCATCTGTCTAGATAGAAATTTGAGTTTGTCTTATTTCTTATTTCTTTAGCACAGATTTTCTGTATTATTATTAATGAATTATGATAATGATTTAGGCAGGTTTGGCTTCGATACAATACAAATTTGTTCAGATAAATGCCAAAATACAACTTTTATTTGTATGTTTGGGGGGGGATCAAGAAACACATTCCTATGTGGGTTTCATCTCATATCATTCCCTCACATCTGCTCATTGTGAGTGACAAAAGCTAGGTTTAAAAATTACTACTGTGGAAACAACAGTTAGTTGATAATTCCATACTCACTATTTAACGGTGTATTAGAAAGTCAAGAAAGATTATGAACAAGAAAAGCAGAAGATTATTAACATAAAATGCATCTTGATAAAATCTATCTGAATTTATGTTTGTTAATCTATCTGCTATTGATGTTTAGGAATTTGTATTTAATTTGATTTCTTCAGTACATAATGTAATAAGCTTTCGTCATTATTGTTATATTGTATTATTTTTGTTTGTTTTTTCATACTTTTTCAGTTTTTGTAACCATAATTTAATTTCCAAACTTATTTTGTCCTACAGAGAAGACCAAGCTGATGAATATTCATCTTTAAAAAAAGAACTGGAGCAAACCGCTAAAAACTGTCGTATTTTGTCTTTTAAATTAAGAAAATCTGAAAGAAAATCTGAAACATTGGAAGCAGAAAAGCTTGAAGCTGAAAAGAAATGTCGAGAGGTACAAAATGCATTTAATACAATGTTATTTTTGATTTGTCTAATTTTAAATACAAAATATTCTTTTTGAAATAACCACATTGTAAAAATGTGTTTGTTAATGAAAACATTGTTAGAAAAATGTGTATACATTACATACTCAAAAGTGTTGAGTAGATAGTAAAAGATGTAATAGGAAGAGTATGTATTGTGAACCCGAGTTAACTTATGTTGAAACATGTAACTAAACTACAGGCTCCAATGGTTTATAATTTATAATTCAATAATAACCCAAACAACTTGTGAATAGCCTAATGAACATGTAAACATTTCAAAGTAACTTGGTCACTCATTTAATCTTCTTTAGTGCATAATAATATATTAAACAATATGACACTACTTTGTGTATAACTTGGCCAGCCACTTACCTTCTCTAAGAGAGTTTTTATAACAAATGTTTAATAGCAATACAAAGTGGAAGCCATATTATAAAGATAGGGGAGGAAATATTTGTTTCACAAATTATAATCAATAGACACTGCACTGAATAGACAGATACTTTGTTTTACTCATGTCTCAAATCTTTAACAAAGAACATTTAACTCATAGACTACAATGACACTTAATAAAAACTGTTGTAATATAAATAACATAACAAAGCTAACTTTAAATATTTGAATAACATTGACAACTGCGGCAAAAGTTTAAATTGATTCAGAAGATTTGATTTAAGATTTAAATTTCTGTTAAGACGTTTTATATCTATGCGGGTGTGTAGATTTGGCATTATGGCTGAAATCATTTTAAAAATTGTGGTTATGTAATATCAAACATGCCGGTTTAACTTTAGAATTTTCTATTTGTACAACAGATTGCTGGAGGACAAGCTGGGTTGGATAAAAATGAGAGGATTCGTCATCTAGAACAAGAGTTGGGAGTTGCAAATGAGGTAATTGTCTTCTGTTAAAATCTAAATAGATCTAAGTGTACTATTATTATCTAACACTCTATAAATGGTAGCTATGCATGGGGGATGACTGCTCATCAGTCAATGTGGTGAAAATTTATTGCCATACAAAATTATTTCGAATTTCAGTATTTTATATTTTATTGAAAAAAAAAGAAAAAAAAGGAAAGGAAAAAAAAAGAAAATATATTGTGTTTTGTAGGCCTTAACTATCTTTTGCGACTATTTGTTCTAATAACTTCTTCGGTTGAAACATTTCTGGAAAATTCCGTTGTTAAAATATTATACATACCACATTAACCTTTTCTATCTTTTTCTATAAAAATTCAACTTTTTTCTCTTCTCCTTTTAAATCTGCACATAGTGATTCATAGAAAGTATATCTTGTTTGTTGCTAACTTCCCTATCATAGACATAAATAGAAAATACATTTATTATTTATGACTAATGTATCTGAAATAAATTATTGATACTTGATAAAATGGCAGTGAAAAATAATAAAATGATATTTGTGTGTATAAGTGTAGGTAGCACAAAGACTACAGAAAGAATTGGAAGAAGCAAATTCAAAGATAAAGACTACTGAAGGTAAATCTGAAGAGAAAACAACAGCTGTGAAGAAGAAAGCTCCGATGTTGGGATCCATAGGGAAATCTTCATCAGGAGAGGTAAGTTAAGTCAGTAATAGATTACAATAGTCAACTTTTTAAAGTGCCATAATACTTTGTCTTTTGTCTGAATAAAAAACATGCTTAAAATTCAAACACAAATATTTAAAATATATTAGTTTAAAGTTTATAATTTGTTTAAGTATTAAAAATGGTAGATAACACAAACAAATTTGGAAATAATATTAATCATAATTTTATTATAACCTTTCAAATTAAACAAATATGAATGAGAAAAGAATGACATAATACAATTTAAGTGGTACGAGAAAAATTCATCCTCAGTCATCAATAATCAAGTTATCGGTAAATTTAATAATAACAAAATAAGTAATAAATTTAATAACCTACATATATGAAATATATAAAGATGTATACATAACACAACAATTTCACACAACACATATGCTCAATTATATATACAAGTTTTAAAAAAAACATGTACCTAAAAACATCATAAACAATCCAAATGTTATTTTACAATTACACATTTATTTTTATACATTTTTTTCATTTATAAAATGCCATATTGCATTTAATGATTTTCAAAATAATATAATAAAGAATAAATATTTAAAACGCTCTCTTTCATTTTATTATAAAAACTTTGTAATAAAAGTGTAAATCATAAGATTTGGTCAACCAATACATTTATTATCGGTAACTAAAGATGGTATGTAAGAAGGTTAAGTAGGGGGTTGTTAGGATTGGGTTCTTATTTATTAATTAAATATCAAAATAAGTGGCTCGGTGATTTATTAATACATCAATGCAACATTATTATGCAAACAATAATTAGAAACTAATTGAAATATTTACTCAAACTGATAATTCAATCGAAATATTAATTACTCAAACAAATTATATAAATCAATTACTCAAATAAATTATTTAAATCAGTTACTCAAACAACTTACACAAATCAATTATTCACATGAATTACATAAATCAATTACTCAAATATAAATTACACAAATCAATTATTCACATGAATTATATAAATCAATTACTCAAATATAAATTACACAAATTAATTATTCACATGAATTACATAAATCAATTACTCAAATATAAATTACACAAATCAATTATTCAAATAAAATACACGAATCAATTGTTCAAAACTCAAAAGTGTTCCAACTATTATTATATTTTAAATAAAAGAAGTTACAAATCCTCTAACGGGTGACTTTACATACAAATACAAAAATGCTTGCTTACTGTCTGACGAGCTGAGTTCCTGAGCCAAGTTCCTGCACCACGGCAATCGACCTGCCGGTATCATCAAGATGGAAAGACCCCACCCAAATTCTGCTGATCGTTTATATACCTTTGGGAGTCTTGGTTGCTCTAGTTTCTATGCAAGTTAAGCATTTCAACATTTTTTTAATTGTTTCACAATAGTTGGATCATTCTGAGTTTTGTGAATATGATTCCTTTCTAATCTAACCTAATATTAACCTAATATTAACTTATTCCTAACAGGGTGATAAGGAACCAAATAATGTAGTTATGGGAGCAACCAAATATTATATATGATAGCGACATTCGGTACCTTTTCCTAGTGAAAATAATAGCCTTAGAAATCGGCCTCTCCTGGACTTTAGTGTTTTTTAAAGAACTAGGATTAGTTTAGGTAAAAATTAGAATGATTTCTGCTGTAAACCATTCTCCGACATTTGGTACCTATTCTTTCATAGGAAAGAATTTCACTACAAATGACCCCTTTACATTGATAACATTAGTCAGTTTTTAAATTGAATAAACAATACTAAAAAAATATTAATAATTAATTATTCAATTTTGATTTGATGTGTCCTGCTCCCAAGTATCTATCCTGAAGAACCAATTAACAAGAATTAACTGAACCTTCCCAAACAGTCAAGTGCAAGCGTTCAATTTTGTCTTTATTGTCTTATTTTTTTATAAAAGGATAACAATAATAATAATTTTGTTAAATTTAAATTCTTAAATACGTGAAATAAAGTTATTTTTTGGCTAACTTTAACTGCGTTTTCCTCACAACTTTCCTGTACATTACAATCAAACAATTATAACGGAGCCACATTTTAAGCTATTTTGGTCTTAAAATGTTCACAATTTTATTTTTAATAAAACTATATTAAAAACTCGACAAATGGTCCTTATTAGGTTTCCTCATCACATATGATGAATGAAAAAGTAAAAAGATTTCAAATTGTTCCAAGGCTTCAATATTTTTAACAAAACATGTAAGAGGGGGATGGAATCAAAACATAATATATCCTAAACAAAATGCTGAGTTCTAATACATTTTAGATACGATTAATTACTACCATAAATTCTAAGTCAATTAGCTTTTACTTAAAGTATGATATCAATGTTACAGAAGATATCACGTGAATCCCTTACCCGAGGTGGTTCCCAGGAAGATCCCGTCCAACTACTCAGAGATTTGCAAGACTCACTTGAGCGAGAAGCAGACCTTCGAGAACAATTACGCTATGCTGAGGAAGAGGTAAATATTGAATTACAGTTTATGTTTAAAATTAAGACGTTAAGTAAAATAAAGACTCATTAATGTTTATATTATGTTGAAAGTGTATATACAATACCTTAAAAAAGTATATGCAAATCTCTATATATTGTAAAACACTTTTTTCTCATACTAGAAAAATTTATAAAACTTTCTACAAATTAAATAACAACTACAAAGAAATCTATTTTTAATCACAACAGTGAACAAACTGTGGTATTTATAAAAATTATGAAAAATTGAATTCTGTATAGTAATCACAATTAATTTAATCTTCACTGTACAGCCTGATGTATTAAAGCTATCCGAGAAAAACAATATATATATATATATATATATAAGTTATATATTAATTAATATGGATTTATAGGAGATTACCCATCATTTGTGTACATAAAAATAATACATGATGTTTCGAGAGTATAAATTAATTCTCGTTATCAAGTTTTTATCCTGATTAACAGTTATAACAACTTTCTCTTGGCTCCACCCCTTTAACAATCAGTTGCTTGCTGTCCTTTGTGTATTGTAGGCGTATGTATGGTGGTTTTATCTGATCACATTTGTATTTAGTTTTAACTTTGACAGATCAGATTATACTAGTTGTAGGCTTGAGTTCTTTTCGTAGATTATAGATTTAGTTTTAGTTTCTGATGGTTCTAGGCTACTTTGTTATCTTGATGTTTTTCTCTTTTATGCTCTAGATTTTACATTTCATAACGAGAGTTGATTTATTCTCTTGGAACGTTGTGTATTAGTTTTTCTACACACAAATGATGGCAAATGATTAAACCATATTAATAACATGAACAATCCATCTATAGCAAATAACTTTAAAACCAAAAATATATAGTTCTGCATTTTTTACAGATTAAGTAAATCTGTAACCTATATTCCCTCAGAACTCAAGAACCAGTCAACAAATTCAAACAATTTATATCACTTTTGTTGTTACCACCAAGGAGTGTTTTTACTAGTTCTCTCTGATTTAACTCCACCCATATATTTCAGGAATATTAACTTTCAGTTTTTAATAATACAGTTCATTCCCTGTTTTAAATCAACTTAATGATAGCATAATTAAAGACCAATAAAACTAAAGATTTTATTTTTAATAAAAATATTTTTGTGTAAAATTTGATACAGTTTTGATTTTTCAAAGTTGTAAAATTAAGTACAAAATGAAGCTGATGTTTAATAACAATTTATTAAATAAAAAAAATAACAAAATAAAATCTATTGTTCATTGCAATGAAATAATTAATTACCCACCTTTCAAATAATGCATTTATCTTATAATATGGTAATTGCAGTTTAATTTCAGTATATGATTTATTTCACTTAACAAAAACGTGCAATAAATAAATTTAATTAAATTAGTTGTTTTAAAAATTATGAAATAAAATACTTAAGTAAGCTACAAACATATTAGAACACTAAAAACACATAAAATAATATTAAAAAGTAATAACAATTGCAACTACAATGAATTCAAACAACAATTAAGTTAAAAACTTATTCCTCACCTATGATTTATTGGATTAGTTGATAACAAACCACTATTTTAAACCAATAAAACAGTCCTTCTTTACACTTTCTTAAAAAAAACAAAAGTCGGAAATCCATTTTGGGTTAGAATATATAATTGACTATATACTATTGTTTTCAAAACATGGTACTTAGAATGTGACTTCTTTGCAACCATGAGGAAAGAAAATAAAAGACCAGAATCTCGAACTCAAAACAGTAATTAATTTTTTATCACCTAATCAGTAAACGAGTTTATAAACTTTGTTTTATCTTTAATCAGGTTTATTTATTTTTTTTTTTTAATCAAGATTTAATAAATTGAAATAATTTTGTCAAAAACAATTTAAGATAAGAAAATTGATATCATACTGATTAATTCTCTACAAATTTTGTAAAAGTTAAATAATGTCCAACTCAAAATGTAATTATGAGATACTTTGGAAATATATACTATTCAACTTTAAGCTCCTTTTTTATAATATATTTAACTTATATATAAACCAACTTTTCAACTGTAAAAGAAAATAAGATAGTTTAGTTAACTCTACTGCTTGTTGTTAATTTATTAAACCTTATAAGTAGACAATTCTTTATCATTTTTTGCAAAATTCACCATAACCTGTATTCTCCAACATTTTCGCTTTAAAACTTAGCAAAACTGTTCAGGCAATCCTGCAGAAAATTTAAACTATATCTTTGAGAATTTGAAACTGGAATTGGCGAAAAGATCTTTTAATTCTTTTAATTTCTTTGATTTAGTAAAAGTTTGACAACAAGATATCTCATATATTTTAGAGGACATTAATGTAATTCTCCATCTTCTAATTATTCATTAAACAATATTTTAAATACCAGTCCTAGTACAAAGTCAGGTAAATATTTTAAAATGGTGTCTAATTGGATTCGTAAATTTCTTTTTATAGAGCATGCAAAGTTTTATAAAGTACAATTAATTGTAATTAGAAACACATGTAGATTTGGAGATTTGTTTTAGATTTTGAGGCTACAAGTAAAGAAGAAAGAAAAAATCCTTGCTGGGAAATCTTCCACGCCTGATGTCATCCCAACCAATACTGAACCTGTGACAACCTCCGCAGTTACGCAAACAATATCCACCATTCTTACTTCTTTACCATCACAAGTCAAAACATCCCAAACACAAACAGACACCTCTGTTAATAGAAAGATACAAACAGTTCAACTTGTAATGGAAAGAAAATTCACTCAAACCAATAATAAAACTTCACGTCACACTCAAAGTGATGATGTTGCTATGAGCGATGTAATTTTACCTGCTCAATATGATTTAAATTCAACAGCTGAATCTCAAACTGATTTTGTCACTGCTGTTAATGATGCTTTTTCTCAAACAGAAACAAACAATCAATCAGAGTTGAGAGAGTCATCATCTCAGACTATAGAAAATATTTCAGTAAGTGTACAAACTTGTTCGACTTCTATGCAAGAGTTTCAGATGCAGACTGAACTTATGTTGTCGGCAGAAACTCAAACAGTTTCAAATGTTGATGATTCTAAGATTTCATCTGAAAAACAAATTTTGCCTGAAATTATAATAAATTCCTCTTATTTTATTGAATCTATTGAAACTCAAACTGATCCTGTTATTATTCAAACAGAAATATCAAATGATGATCACGTTTCTCATATTTCAACTATGAATGTAATTTTACCTGAGGATATAATAAATAATTCTTTCTTCAATGAATCTATTGAAACTCAAACTGAACCTGTAATTATACAAACAGAAATATCAATTGATGGTAATACCAATGTCAATAATGAATCAAACATTTCAAGAGATATGCAAATCGTACCTGGAGATTTACCTTCTTATAGAACGAATTCTATAATGAATCAAGAAACACAAACATACTTTCCCAAAGACAAAAAAATTGAAGAGACTTTTGAAAACATTCCTAAAATTTCAAATTTCCAAACTAAGACAAAAAGTAACAACATGAAAAGTAATTACCAAAGTTTAGGTAGTGTATACAATTTCAATAGTTCGTTACCGCTAAATCTAAACATACTATCAAGTGTGCACACAATATCCACGCAGACCGATAATTTCCTTGCTTCGTTGCTGCCATTCCGACCTTTTCAAGGCTCAGTTTTGCCACAAGTACATACTTCACCAATGGCTACTTTGCTAACGCCACTAGGTAAAGCTTGGTTTGATTGTTTTGGTTTGACTAATTACGTGTTGTTTTGTTTTTTGTTTGCTTACAGGCTCAAAATCTACGCAAGAAAGCTTCACGAGTGGAAGATGATAACGAATCGTTGGTTTTGCAGCTCAAGAAAATGGCTACCAAAGCCAGAAGTAGGTTTTGGTTCTATGGGCTGTAGAGTTTTTATTGAAGCTAACATTTCCTTACCGTTTCATCCTTGTTGCTTTTATTACGAGTGTGGTGTGATGACGCTGCTGTTTTAGTTTTTTTCAAAGAAGACAGTTTTTCTACTTTCTTCTACTTTGTTTGCCAGAACTGAATGGCATTTGTATCCATTTTCATTGACTGCACAACAAACGAAAAAGCACTTTTTAAATTTAATCCAAAATGCACTAATTTATTCTGCTCGCTTAATTCTTTATCTGTAAATGTTTTTGGTGGAGGACTTTATAGAATTTTGTTAAGACAACAATATAAATCGATTTGTTTTTTATGTTTGTGGTTTGTGTATTTTACCTCTAAATATTATTAAATTATGGTAGTATATAGTAATAAATTAAGATAGTTATTTTTGTTATTTGACTTTACCCAAAAGAGTGTTTAATGTAGATTAAGAACTTCATTTTGTTTTACTTCCTTATTGATGATGATGTGTTTTAGTATAAAATATATACTTATTCCAAATTACGAAAATAATTTTGGCTTTAGGCTGTGATCTAAAAATGTAGAGCAAACAGACAAATCGTAGTGATTTATTTTTCTTGAAGACTAATTAACTTATTTCGACAAATTTTAACATTGACATTCAATTGACGAGATGAGTTCCTTAATTTTGTTCTTTTATTTCAAGATAGCAATCGCTTAATTGTTCATTAAGCCCCATAAGAATATCTTTAGGATGATTTGCTCGAGAAAAAATAGCAGAGCACTGTCGTGTAATTTAGAAAAAGTTTACATGTCATAATACAACTTATGAAAAAAATACCTTGATTTATAATCAGTATTTTGGAAAAATCAAAATGCTGACTGAAAATTTTAACTTTTAATTTCTCAATTGATTTTCATAAAACTCAGTATCCTGTTTCAAAATATACTAAACTTTGTTTTTTAAAGTTCTTGGAATTAAGTTAAGTAACCAAAAACAGGGTTTAAAGTCTAATTTAATATTTCATAATAAGGAAGTAACAAATCCTTTTTTTGTTTATTTTTTTATTATTAAAATTTAACTTTAAAAAATAAAATATATAATAATAAAATGTTAATACTTTCACAAATCTCAATTCTTCGTAGACAACTTTTTGCAAAAAGATAATTTAAGCAGTGGTAGCTGACTGAATGCCTAGGCCACTTTTAGTATCTGAGTTACTGTAGGTTAGGTATTCCACAGCCAATCTTTAAAATGCCTAATAATACCATATTTAGATTTTAGGTAGTTTATATATGTAGGAGCATTAGTTAATCTTTTTTTATAGCTTAGTTGTGTGTAGCAAGAATCCATAAAAAAGTGATAAAAACAAAAATAAGTTTTAAACTGTGTAATCTCATTTATCAAGAACATATACTTTTATAACATAAACAAATACTAAATACAAAAACACATACTAAATACTATTAAACATGCTTATTTTATTTTATTCACCTAGATGTAAAAATTCGTCCTATATTTACAGTTTTTAATTAATTTTTTACGTCCCAAGTAGAAAGCTTAAACAGGAAACACAATTAACAGTTGGATCGAGTTAACAATTATTGATAAAAAATCAACTATAGAGACTATAATAGAGCAAAAAATAATAATAATGCTCATTATTTTATAATGAGAAGGTTACAAAATTCTTATTGACAAGTATTAAGACAATGGTTTTTTTGACCGTCTGTCGGTTGTTACTGTAACATCTCTAGCTGAACAAAGATTTACTGAATATATGAAGTACATTACAATGGTAACATTCTGATCGAAGAATATTGGACGGATAAATACACCATAATTATTTTATCAGAAGATAAACCCTCCATATGAATTTTCCTGTGAGTTTTCTTTTGCCCCTACAAACATGTTTTATAAGTGTACGTAGCCACTCAGGTCATGTTTAAAAACCATGTAATTTCCAAAATATCCAGATATTTTCCAACTGCACATTAGAACTCCAACATTACTCCAAACCTAATTGGAATCAACTCTTGGATACACATTCATGATGTAAGTGCAGATTTGCTTCTTTTTTGACAGATAAGTAATACAAAATTCTTCTTAAGGTTTTCCTTGGAGATGTCAGTAATCAATCCTTCATTACAAGATGTTCGATCAAACATCTTCCAACTTCTTGTTCAGTTTAGACACTACTAATAGTCCCTGAATTTTCACCAATTAGTAAAAATAGGATTTTGTCAGAATACTTTTTTCTCCATTCATATTCTAAAATCCCTTTGACATTCTTTAAATGACTTTGTTCAGCAGTTTAATACCCTTATTCACGAACAATAATCATACGCTGTTGAATTGAGTACTTGCTTGTGACACATACAGTCACTCTTCACTGAATCAAATGCCTACTTGGCAGTCTTGTCTTGTAAAGTCTACTCATAACTGAGGGGGTGTGATGGTTCTGGTTCTGTTTTGATGACAAATGTTTGTAGGGAAACATACAAAAATGAAGCAATATTTGATATTATCACCGAGAGAATCACACGGATAATGATTATATTTTTATATTTCCAACAATTTAAAATATATGTGTGCTTGTGAATAACATTGTTATTGTTTATTTTGTTCAATTTTCGTATAAAATTATTTTATATATAAATACATACATTGCATAATCAACATCAACCTGAAACCAATTCTGAATAAATGTGAGATGCTTTAAAAAATATATAAGCTATTAAATATTGTTATAATACATTTTCTCAATGTTGTAGCACGAAAGACGAGTCCAACTCCTTCAAGACTTACTCCAGAGCCTCCAGTTGAGAAAGACGAGGGAATTTCAGATGAGGAAGACCCAGCTGAGCTTAGGCTTTTGCTTGAACTCAATGAACAGGTACTGTATATAACCTACATGTTATTTAAAGCTAAATAAAAAACAGCTTTAACAACTAAATAATAAATAAAAGGCAGAAAGTATTAATTAGATTTATTAATAAGCCAGGCTTTCTTTCATGAGGAGTGATGTAAGTTGATTCATAATCTCTGCCTTAGATAAAATCAGCCTTAAATCACATAAGCATTTCAGATAAAAATGACTGCATTTAAAGTAAAAACAATTATTTTTAACTTTTAGTCCATAAATACCATTGTAGCAAAATTACACTTTACCTATCTATTGTTTCTCAATACGTTTTCATGAAAGAACATATCTTTAGGAATTGAGAACACTAAATAAGGCTTGTACAGCGGCTCAAAACGCTTGTGGCTGACAAGTCTATTTTATATTTATAAATCGACAAAATTCTGCTTAAAGTTTTTTTTTTAACAACAAACTTAATCTGATGTATTTATACCAAAATTAGTGAAAATTTGATAGAATATGGTGCTTTTATGTATGGACAAGGCAAAACAAATTTAAGTTTTTTCAATTTAATTAGTTTACAAACTCGTTTTAAATGCAAACTCGCTAACAAAAGTTATTATAAAATCATTATTTCATCAATTTGATTTAAAACAAACAAAAACTTAACAGAAAATTGACAAAATCTGCTAAAACACTAATTCCAATTGTTCTGGCTAACAAACTTATCAAACCATAAACAAAACAATAACCCTGTACATTTAGGTAAACTAGCTGATAAAAATAGAACAAAGCTGCAGGGATGGTTAAATTTTATTACAAACTATAAATCAAAATACTGAACTGAGAAAAAATTGTACGCTGCTATATGTTATTTTAATTTGTGTCAGGTTTTAAATAAGATTTATATTGGAACAATGATTGATAATCCAAGAATTTTATTATATTGGTGACTAAGACCACCTCTAGTTCTTCGGCTTACAGTTAGGTTACAATTTGCACTTGTTGGCACAAACTATTTTTGGTTTTGATTCTTAAATAAACATTAAAAGAATAATAAAAATATACATTTCAAACGAATATTTTTATTTCATTTTATATGATTTATTCCAGGCACAAAACATCAACTGCAAGTAAATTTAATGTCTCTAGGTAAAACATTGCAGCTACAATTTTAATACAGAAAGAAATATAACAAAAAATATAAACTTTTCTAGTATTTGTGTACAAATCTATAAAAAAAAACTTCAATTAAACTCTTAATTATTACCACAAAACCAAAATGAATGTCTTACTTAAAATTAGTTGACTATTACATAATACAGCAATAGGCTTAAAACATTACATCTGTTAGAAATATTGAATCACTGAATTTGTTAACCCAGATAAGGAAGTTCTAGATTCGGTACTATATTATATGACTGTATGAAAAGAGAGTTGGATGATTTATAACTGTTATGTTAATTTCTTAATGGATTTACAAGTCTTAGTAATTGCATCCAGCTATATAAATCCAGTTTAGGTACTAAACTGACCGTATATGGATTCTCTTTAAACTTTGCCTCAATAGGTGACACAGGTTTACCTTGGAAAGTGGTCCATGATATTACCTAGTAGTACACAATAGAAAAACACACAATAAAACACTAAAGTACTGAAATATTTTATAAACACTGTTCACTTTCTCAATCACTAGAGAGTGTAAAAAGAAGACTAAATTTCATTTGTCTTCGGTGTCGGTAATTTTTGTCATGGTTATCCATTCTTTTACCAAAATTACTGACACTACCACAAACATACAATAACAACACAATCACTAAGAATTATAACCATGAAAAAAATCTAACGTAATAGGGTATGTGCTCTAACATAGTAGAATTCTGTTAACCTTTAATTTTAAGACGGTTTTGATTAGATATTTAATAGTTTACAAAGTGCTTCAAAAAGGAGGTCGTCCTCATCAATCTGTAGGATTAAAAAGTTTTGCAGCATATTTAGGCATACTACTATATTTTGAAATGCAAATGTTTTCTCATTATAATGCCAAATAGTCGTCATGGAACACCTATCTCATTAGAAGCACGCAGGGTTTATTTTGTTAACAAAGCTTTCCCTCATTTGCCTTGCGACATCGTAAGGGACATACGGGGAAGCCCTCAGGATTTCTTATGACTTACTGTAGACAAGGTTTCAACAAAACACTTATGCCACTCATAAAAAGGTAGGCTTACGTAGATGATCTTTTCCATATTCGGTACAAAAATTCTCTTGTACAATTGTCGTAGATTTCGATTCTTCAAACCAAAACACATAGCGAGTACGTTCGAGACCAACGAAGGCAACTACTAGATCTTTTTTAACTTTAATGTAATAGCGGATATTTCTTGTTGAAACTCCATATTCAAGGATAAAATAAAGCAAAAGCTTAAAGTTTCAAATATTTATTAGTATAAATGAGCTACAATTGTTTCGCCTTGCGGCATCGTCGGGCAACTGTTGCCAGACGATGCCGCAAGGCGAAACAATTGTAGCTCATTTATACTATTAAATATTTGAAACTGTAAGCTTTTGCTTTATTTTATCCTTAATGAATTGAGTTTGAGAAAGTTAGTTTTTGTTTTTTCATCTTTTTAACAGCTATATTTAGGCCTCGGTGAATAAATTCTTAGTTTTAAATCGAATTTCACAATGAATGTTTTTATTAAACATGTAGATTTGTATATAAAAACCAGATTTAATAAGTTGGTTGATTATGTTTTTTTTATTTTTATAATCTAATCAGAGATTTGAAACAAAGATATATTTTAATTCTTTTTTGTATGTTAGATTATTTATTCTAAATATATACAGTGTAATATTGCAACTGCCGCAAGGCGAAACAATTGTAGCTCATTTATACTAATAAATATTTGAAACTTTAAGCTTTTGCTTTATTTTATCCTTGTACTAGATCTTTGTTGCAACTGCTAGAGCTGTCGGTGATGCTATTCGGTACTATATGAGTCAAAACGTAGCTCTGTAAAGAGTCTGAATAAATGTATAAAGTTGTAAAGTCCTTTTTGAAGCACCCTGTAATATATATGATGCACAATATCCATTATTGTGAGATCTTTCCTAATTAGGCCACATTGTAAAAATTGTTTAGTTCAATTTGTGTCTAAGCTAATAAAAATTATTTGTCTTTCAATATGTAAGGAAGCAGCTGTATTGCGTCGTAAAGTGGAGGAATTGGAAGTTGAAGGACATAATTTGAAAACGAAAGTAAAAGAACTTCAAGACAAACTGACAGCCAAAGCCTCGTTAGCAAGTAGGAGAGCTTTAATCAAAGATTCAGAGCCTGCACAGTCAAATGCTTTGTATGAGAAGAAAATGAAGGTATTTTATTTATTATTATTTATATTTTTGATTTGTTCGTGGATATATTGTTTTGACTTTTATGTATGTTTATCTTTATTTCGATTGATAATTATAAAGTTGTATAGTTATTATATTTGTGGTGTTGATTATAAAATAAATTTTACCTGAAAATTTGCAACTTGATCTTGCAAACAACCAAACTGTATGATTTTGCTTGACAGATTCTGTTTCTCAAACTGGTACTATTTTCACTTTCAGGTTATATTTCACAAAATAATATGAGAATTTCTGTATACTACGCAATATAAATGGTGTTCAACTATTCTCACAAATAAAAAAGCACAAATACACAAAAAATGTACAAAAATGAATACACTTATTCATTTACAAATTTTTAATGATTGGTAGTCAATGTTCAATTATTTTATTTTATCATGTAGTCATATATTTCTTACTTATGATTTGTCAGTTGATTTGGTTTATAATTATTCACATTTGTTCAAAACTTAATAAAAAACGTTAGAGCTAGTGTTTTTAGAAATTCAGCCAATTAGTGTAAGACCAATGAGGCAAACTGAGAAAAATTTATTTAAGCTCATTTTGAAAAACTCAGAGATATTAAAATTTGCTTATGACAGTTAGGTCTAAATTGAACTTTATGGTAATTATATTTTACTTGTTTTAACGGGAGACCAAAACCCCTGTATATTAATTTTGAACAAAATCAACCCATCAAGTTTTGATAAATCAGTAATAAATATATGAAGAGACAGAAATGGTGTAAAACATAATTAATTTATACAAATTCTGAAACCAAATCTCAGTTTTAATCAAATCAGATAACCCTATTACAACAACTACCCAAAAAAAATGTTATGATTAGTTGAATTTGGTTTGGTAGGTCCTTGAGGAAGAAATGAAGGAATTACGGAAAAAATTAGTAGAGAAGGAAAGAGATTGTGAAAGACTCCATTCAGAACTGACTCTTGCACAAAAGAAACCAAAAACTTTAATGAAAAGCAAGTAAGTGTTGATTTTATACAATGATTCAGAATTTTGAAAATAATATAATATTTCTTATAAAAATTCCATGTGACATAAATAGAGTGAAAATGCAGAGTTTAAATTTACTACTGCAGAATTACTGTAGAGATTAGTGTAACAAAGTTTAGAAGACATGATTTTTATGATTAACTGCTTTTAATATATTAACTTTGAATTTATGTTTACATCATTTTTCAAAATGAAGAGAGATATTTTATTCATAGTATCAGCTAATTCTGATTAAAAAGTCAGAACTTTTGTGGCAGCCTAACAAGCAATAAACAAACTGGAATAGTATAACTGCTAATTTCCAAAATGATTTAAAAAAAATAGTTTTTATTTATTTTTAAATATGTATAATGTGTATACATTTAAAATGTGTATATATTAATTCTAAATCATAACATTCATATAGGTAGAAAAAAGTATATAAAGTATTTGAAACAGATTAAGTACGAAATGTGTTTATAATATAATTCATTACAATTTCATAACGCATTTAAAGTAATAAAATTAATGATTTTGATAGATCTCTTGATGGTGATCAACAAACATTAGATTTGAAAAGACAGCTTCAAGTGGTTGAGCAAGAAGCAAATGTGTTACGCACTCGTAACCAAAATCTGGAATCAGATAATGAAAAACTAGTTTCTGAGAATAAAAGATTACTTTTAACTCAAGGAGCCAAAAAATCTGCCCAGGAAAGAGCTAATAACTTGGACTTTAAATTGAAAATGGGAGAAATGGAGAAGAAATTAGAAGAAGCAAACCAAAAGGTAAAAAAATCAATATGGAGTCAACTTTCATGAAAGAGTGTACAACTTGAATGTCTGGTACAGTGTGTCTCAGAAGTTCCAAACAGTTTGTTCAATTTCAAATGAATAAATGTGTAACAATGTAAAAATGAAATTCAAAATTATGGCTATTTTTCATTTACAGTATTTAAAGTTGATATTAATGGTTTCCATATGAAAGTTTTTATTTGTTTATGTCAATAATTATATTGATAAATTTCTGTTTAGATTCCAAAAAACAAAGAAACAGTTTTGTCAAAATCAGTGCAGAATAAAATAGTTGATGTGTACAGCACATAACATTCCAAATAGTTATGTAACAAAACTATTTTAAATTAGAATATGTACGCCTTTTAAAAAACATAAATATTATGATTTTCATTAAATTGGTTAATAAGAAAATTTTCTTTTTTTATTTGTTTTTTATAAGGTATACAGGAGTTGAAAATTTAACCAAAATATAATTTTTCACTTTGGTTGATGAGTGATTTTACAATACTTAATAATTTTCTAAACTTTCCATTCTTCGATAACTTAAAATTGATAAAATATTAAGATTTTATTTGTTGAAAAAGAAAAAATATATTAATTTTATTTGGGAATTTATGTGTTTAAAAATAAATCATAACTAAATAAACCTATAAAAAACAAGGAAAACACAATATCATTATTTTTTCACAATCGCAAAACATTCCTCAATACGTAATAAAAAATTAAGTTATAAAGTAATACCAACATTTAAATTTGTATTGCATCTTCGTTATTGTTTCCACAATTTATTCTCATAACAATATATCACCATATCAGATAACTAGTTGAAACAATAGTATTGTCTAAAATATTTATAACCCTAAAACGATTCTCAAAAGCACAGTGTCAGACAATATACAATAATTCTTAATTTTTAATAGCTATTACAAATAGAACGAATATTTAAATGTATTGGTATATTTTAAGTATATTTTCACGTTTTACAAAAATTGAATCGAAATCAGCAGAGAATATTTATTTAGAGTTACGACCCTTTAGATTGCTTTTTTTAATTACTGATATCTCTAGATTCAAGATGGTGATTAATTTATTTTGTTAGGTTTCTTTATACATTTTATAAAAATATATAGTTTTATTAATATGAAATATGAAGATATTCATTATTTATATCGCCATTTGGAGAATAATAAAAGTATAAATATTCAAATATTACTTTCCTATTTTTTAAATAAATTTTACATTATAATGAATTTTGTTTTTAATTGATCTGAATTTTGTTGTCAATATATTTGATAAAATTCCCATATGATTTTCATAAAAATGATTTTTACTCAAAGTTTTAACTGAACTTTAGTCAGTAATGATTAAATACAAGTAAACCAATTCTGTTCAAACATTGGTACCTAAGTGTCTTATTGGGGTCTAATATAATCATTAAAATGGGGATGCTACAATAAGATCAAAATATGAAATCAGCTGTAACAGTTACGATCAAATTTTGTATAAATTTTAGTCCTTAAAAACCGTAATAAAATATTTTAGTCGTCACTCCACGAAAAATGTTGATTTTAGAAATACAGGTAAAATCCTAATAAAAAGTCTACCTAATAATGGCATAATATCTCAAAATGACTACAGATTTTAACAAAATTTAGACGAAATTTGAATATGAATAAACAAAATCTCTAGTAAAAGGAAATTACTCTTTGGAAGAAATTAGTAAAATACTCAATTAACTTGATAACGGTTAATGAAAACTATATTATATGAAAAACAAAATATTAAACAAATTAAATGGTTATCAATATTAAAATGAAAAAAGTAGAAAGTACCAAATATTGATCCTGAGTATTTAGCTTTCCATTGAACCACTTAGTTGTTTTCCAAGTTCCTCCATATTTCCTGGCTTTTGTTAAGATTTAATACTATTTTAATGTTTAATACTATTAATGTTACAACACCCAATTATATCATTTCAATTTCAACCAATAATATTAAGCCGTTTAATTTAGTCTAGATTTTTACTTGTTATTTATTTATTCCTAACACAGAAAATGTTTTGAAATAAAATCAAAATTAAATTCAAGTGATTTTTTTAAGTGTGTGCATTGTTTTTTCATTTGTTTAACATTTATTACATAGTTTTAAGTTGATAATGTTTTAATTTCTAATCGCTACATTGTGTATAAATATATTTTAGTTAAAGGAGTTTGAAGAAAGCAAAAACAAACAGGAACTTAAAAAACCCGAAAAGAGTTCAGGAGCATCATTGGTTGAAATGGAAAGACTTAAAACTCAAATCAGCAGGGTAAGTCAAAATTTGAAATGAAGTTTCAAAAGATAGTTCTTGTTCTAATACCCTTGATTAAAGAATATAAGACATAGTTTATAAATTCATTCTCATTATTGGTTCCAATTTTAAAAGTCTTAAAATGATGTACCACTTGACCTATGTTTACGTTTGAAGTTTCTTCACCCCCTCCCCCTTCCATATGCCTTACGAAACACTGGGTTTTTATAAAAACTATTTTCCTTAAATTCTTCTGGTGTGATATGGTGGGGTTTCAGCTGGAACCAAGTTTGCTTGCTATACATACTATAATGTATTTAATGTAATAATGCTATACATTACAGAGAACCTGTAATTAATGGTAAGATTTTAATAATTTTTATAAATAATTTCTTAAGTGTTGGGTTTCTAAACCTTGGGATATGGTAGGAGTTATGACATATCAAGGCTATTATGTTATAGTTCTAAAAAGCATTTTGAAAAGAATCAAGTCATTTTGTTACCTGATCTTTAAAGAAGTGTACTTCAATTAGGTTTGGAGTTTTTCGACACTAATTTATGCAGAACATTCACCAAGATTTCAATTCAATTAGACATAAGCAACCTGATTGCTTTGATCGTTGAATGATTGAAGGGTATACTTGAATGATTTATGTACAATGCCAGATATGATTCAAATCATTCTAACCAACATGGATTGATGATTTAAAAGATATGCAATAAAACTCAAGATTGAGAAATTTAAAGTACCAAAAGATTTGGAAGTAAGTCTTGAAGACTTGGTCTGTTTGATGAAGATTTGTAAACAGTTCTTTTGACTATTATGACTGATTGTAGTAATTTGACAATATATGTGAGTGAGAAAGTATGTGGAATGTTTTGTTGGCCAATTATTTGTAAAATTAGTTTAGCTGAGGCCCTTGATACCCATATGCGCATGGTATTGATCATGTCCCAGGTACCCAAAAAGTTTAAGATTGGGAGTAATGAAGAAAATTAATGAAGTTCCAAACATGGCATAACGAAATCAATTTGTATTACAGATGAAAGGAGCATGTTATTGGTTACTAAAAATAACCTATCCTTTATCAATATTGTTAGGTAAGGCATTTTATTTAATTATCTTAATTTGAATTGACATTTTTACAATTTTGTAACAGTTGGAGACAGAAAAGACGAAGCTTAATGATTCATTAAAGAGACTCAAGGAAGAGGCAGTTGCAGACATCTTGCAGTTCTACACCAAACGAACACCAAAGAAACCGACTGATATTACCACCAAGCTACAGATGAAAAAAATGGTGGATGAATTGGAAAATGAAATAGGTACCGGTTACTTTATCAAAAGTTGTAATTATGTGTGAATTTCCTTAAGAAATAATAAGCTGTTATATCCATTTTACTTTTAAACTATTAAACACAATAGTTTATATTCTGAAGAAGAAAAAATTCTATGTAGACTTACTTTGCACTCATAGTGGGGAAAACAAAGAAATACACAAAGAAGGTGTTTTGATTTATTTGACCATTTTGAGAAAACGATATTTTCATGACTCTTAAGACCGTAAACAAAAATTTGGGACTTTCTAGTTTTAAAAAAAAAATTATTTGTACGAACAATAATTATCTTTGAATTACACTTCAGTCTTGTTAAACTTTGTCAGACTGCAATAGTTTTACTTCCAATATGAAAATTACCAAAGCTTAACAATAACATAAAAATGTTCTTCAAACTAATGTTATAGTTTAACCCTGATAAATTTTAAACAATAATTATGAACCCATTGCTAAACGTATTCAACAAATTTTTATACTTGTTTAACAGGTGAAATATTGGTGGCACTTCGAAAATCTGAAATCGAACGAAAACAAATTACCGAATTAGATAACAAAAAAGACACGGAGAAAGATAAATTTAAGACTGAACTGGATGATCTCAGGAAAAAATTAGAAAATTCACAAAAACAATTAAAAGACGAGAAAACCAAGTGGGAAAAGGAAAAAGAAAAACTCCAAAAAGACCTGAAGACAGTGGAGGAAGGTAAAAATGTAATTATAATTAAAGATTTAAGTGTAGTTTGTTACATGTGTCTGGGAAAGAAAGATTCAAATTAGAATGCATTGTGATCATAATTCGTGTAATTTTGATACATTTAAATCTGTGTAATTAAATTTTTAACTCATTTGAATGTTCACAACTCTACTTCATCATAATTTCTTGAAAATATTATGTACAGTGTTGAAAATGTTATGTATATTAATACACATTTTACTGTTAATAATTATTTGTCTGTCAATTAATCAAGATTTTTAAATTGCATTACCTTACTAATTATTCATTACAGATTAAAATAACACTAGCGGGTCGTTTTCAAATTTTTAAGATATACTGTTAAGCAGCCATTTTGTTATGTCCAATTTTAAGATTATAAAATCTGTTAAAACATGGACAGCAAGATTGTATAATTTTGAATGTATTCAAATGAAGAACATTATAAATTTTAAGTATAATTTTCTCAAAATCACAAACTAATTTTTGTACTTTCCTACAAATTTGCATCAATAATTATTGTTAAAACAATGCCCTTTTGCCTCTTCTCTCTCCAGAATTATTTATTACATAAAAATAATTCTTCTAATATAGTTTTAATCAAAACATCGATAAAATTTAAGTCAACCAGCTATCCCATAATTGAAAAATAAGTGACATTCATTTTCAATCAACCCTATTATATTCACACTTGATATACAATTATTTTTATCAAAATATAATCAGTTTAAGAACATGATGCACTTAAAATTTGGAACACTCATTCTTACTCCGACCAGAAAATGAATTAAAAACGACACATCAAAATATGGCAGATGAATGTTTCTAAATGTAGAAAACTAGATATCTAAAATTTCACACCATCTCATTTTTTGTTTCAAACTAAACCAAACACAGTGGCACAACACCTATGAAAAGCCTAGGTTTGCTAGACAGCTTTTCGGTCAAGTAATGTGTGGTTACCACATCAAAATTTCAGTCGCTGTTTTTCTAGCATTCTCAACCAGAGTCTACTACCAATTTTCTCATGATGCTGGGACAACACTATAAATATTTAAGCTCTCAATGTAGAGCTCTAACCACTAGATCAGCTGGGTTTGGTCTTGATTTAAAACTTCTTAGCTTGGGCCAAATCTCAGGACAATTTATCCAGGCTTGAACTTTTTCTGATATCCTGTTTTGTTTAGCTTGATCCTGTTTCAAGGATGTTTTAAAACTTGAAAGGATGTCTTGAAACTTTTTAGTATTTATTTATAATGTTATTTATTGTAACTGGTACTAATTATCATGGATCATAGTGACTTTATATATAACTACTACATTCGCACCATTTCTTTAATTCTGAGAATTAAACTAGGGTTGAATTAAGATGTAAAGCTGAAACATCACTAAAATTATTATAGGCCAGTTTGTTAACTGATTTTTTTCTTATAGTATATAATGTTGTGCATATTAACTTAACATTTTATGGCTAATAATTTTGTCTCTGAATTTTTATAATTCAATATTTTGGTGCTGTGAACAACCTAACAGATTAAAACAAAACATGGAAATATATAATATATGTCTATTCCAAAATGACTGTAAATATTCACTAATTGCTGACTCCAATAAGGTTTGCTACTATCCAATATAAATATATTTGAACTAATTCAAAAAAAATTCTAAACTAAAAGATATTTTATGTAAACTTTCAGTCTGCAATTTTGTTATACACATGTTTAAGTTTATATACATATATAAACATACATATACATAATTTATATACATACAGTTTTGAGAAAAAATACTCACTGCTATATTTATTCTTAAGTGTAATTTAATTTGTTTTCTTAAATTTTATAAAACAAAATGGTAAATATTTTCCAAAACCACAGTAGGTATTTTCCAAAATAACTTAATTAAAATTTCAATTCAATCTTTTTCCCTACAGTTATTAGAAGAAAGTAGACAAAATATATTGCAACACTCAGAATATATTTCCATATATTTCAGAAATATGGATGTTATTAAAAACATTAAAAAAATGTTTCTTAGACTTGCATAATAAATCATTAAGAAAATGTTCATTGATGCTAAATATTCCATAAAATAATAGTTATTTTATGGAATTATGTTAACTCCAATCTAACTCATCAGCAATTGCACTTATTTATGTAACTCACACTTACAAGCTGCAATTTATCATGTATAAAATCATGACTAAACTCTGATGTTTTATACTGAAAATATAGGTAGTCCGTAACAACCACTCAAACTACAGTATTTGTTGTGAAATTTCATTCCCACTCTCTAAATATAAACCTTCATAGACTGGCCTACATTCGTGTTGATACTTCTATGATAAGAACGTATCATACAAAATAACAATTTAACATGATCATCAAATGTGAATTATTTTTATTTGATCTATCATGGCATGAATTTGTGTGACTCACACTAGCTTTAGAGCATCTTGTGTGTTTGTTTTATTTATAGCTAAGAAGAAAAGTGAAACACAATGGGACAGAATCAAAACAGGATTAAACGAAGATAAAAAAAGGTTGCAAGAAAGCAAAAGAAAAGTTGAGAACGAAAAACTTGATCTTGAGGAAATTGTAGATAAGCTTAATGCAGAGATTCGTAAGTTATAAATTATATATTTTTTATCCTTACTGTGAAACAAAAAGAACTTGTAATGTTTTTTATCTGGAAACCTTATATTGTATTGATATCATTTCTATAAATCATTCCTATTTAGTGTAGTTTTCATTTATTTTAGATATTTTCAAAATTTGCACATCACTATCTGAATGAAAGTTATATATCACTATATGAACAATCATTCTTAAATCAGATTTAAATGAAATTTATACCATTTTAATTTCAATAAAATTATTTATCTTATTGAATTTTTGTTTGTTCAATCTCCTCTAAACAATTTCCAATTTTAATAGAAAAATCAATAGCTTTTTATAAAAACTCTCTATATTTGTAGATGTAGCTAAATTAGAATCTTATGTTCCCACTTTTATTGTTTTTTGTTGTGCATGCTTAAAATTTGTTAATTGAAACTTTTAATTTTTTATTTCAGTCTTTTCCAAAAACAAATTCTTACACGAAAAATGGGTGTCCGAACACTTTAACAATGGCTGAAATATCATTAATGGTTTACTGTATACAGTTTCTTTTTTTTAGTCTAGTTGTGCACTACTGAACTCTATATAAATTTTTTTTTTACCAAAACTAGTTTTAACACTCCTTTAACTTGCTGTTGTCTTCGTTGCCTAAACCAATAGTCACGGAATTTTTCCTGAAGTAGATTATAATTATACACTACAGGAGTCCAATTTTTTAATTCTGATTTTATAGTTCTAATAATTTTTAATATTGGCCATTAAATTTCACTTTAAAAGGATAGCCTCACTAGTCATCCATGATAAGTTATTAATCTATTGTCTTGTGTAGTTATATTATTTGCTAATTCCATAAGTGGGTGTCAAAATGGCAACCAAACTTTGAAAAACAATTTCTTTGTTTTCTATATTTTTCAAAAATATTTTAATTGAAAATTCACGGTCCGCTAAAGGTGTAAATTATTTATAGAAATTGGTATTCCATTATTATTTTGTCTTAGCTTTCCAATTAAAATTAATCTCATAGGTTTAATAATACTGTATATAGTATATCAGTATTTTATAATTCTTCATCTGATAAAGTTTTTTGTAGTTTATTCGGATGACATTTAAAAAATTGTCTTATTTTTTAATGCATTTATTATAGAATCTATTGCAACCTGGGGTGACCAAAACACTCGAAATTATAAAATGTCTACCAATCCTACACATAGAAGTAGTTTGTCAATTTTTTTGGCTTACTATTTTTATTTGTGTCTTAGTGCTAATTATCAAAATTATTTTTGATTATTAATTAAATTTAGTAATTAAAATTTTGTATAAATCTAAATCATTGATTGAAAATCTTGGTCTATAAATTCCAAAATGATTTTAAGTGTTTTTCACGATAATTTCTCACCGTTACATTGACTGATTGTGTGCAGCTTTTAAATCTTTATTCAATGATTCTCAGTTATTTTTCTGCATAAAAGAAGAAAGTCTTCACTATTAAACCACATTTCTATTAAGTAAATAAGAAAAAAAATAATGAAATTACTCTAAATAGATTCAACTGAAATCTTACCAAGACCAAGTAAAGAAGATTGTATTTTTATAATTATGTTAATCCTAACGGACACATAAAACATTATAGTAAATTTTCACTGTGACACTTTTAAATTAAAAACAAAATGTAATAATTACTCTAAAAATTGATATTTTAGTAAAATTTTGACTTAAGCTAGAGATACTAGTTGTACTAAAACTAAAAGTTACAAAATACCAAAAGGTTTGGCGGTTACAACTTTTTTGAGTGTTCCCACCTACCTGTGGATACTCATCAGCCTTAACACATTTTATGTAGCTGATAATATATGGATATCAATGGTATTGAAGTCAGCAACCAAATAAACAGCAAGAAAATACATTTGTACATGCCAATTTATCTCAAAGTATACATTTTAAAATAATCTTTTATAACTTAATACACTTTAAGTTAGCTGTAAAACTAAAACCTAAATTTCATTTAACTAAATATCCGCATTGTAATAATAAGTGATTATTTTCATATGTAGGCCTATCTACAATCGAAATATCTAAATAAAATATCAATTTACAAACATTTCAGTGGTTAATTATTTTGTAAATATTTTAGGAGCTGCAAAGATGGCAAAAGATGATGCTTATGTTTTGAATCAAAAGATAGAAACTCTAAACTCAAACTTACGAGAAGAAAAGAGGGAAATTGACTCACTGCGCAATGAACTCGAATCTGCCAAGAAACTTGCACAAGATAGAGAAAAACAGGTATGAAATTTAGACAGCCTACAATTATTTTATTCTCTTTTACTAATCATGCAACCCTGTGAAATAGGTCATCAAACCAACTGTTCTGTTTTTACCAATTAATCTAACTTTAAGGTCTGGAAATACAAGAGTAAATACAAGGACTAAATGTTTTAATTAGTTGCCTTACTCCAAAATTTTTCCTTCATATTTTTTTTAAAAAGGGTTAAAAATCTTATACACAAATATGATGTTTTTTTTATGTTTTATTTGGTCAAATACAGTACAGGATTATATTTCTAATGCCAGATGACTAATAAGTACATTTTGTATAAAAATTTTAAACAGTTCTCAGAACTAAAGTGTCAACATAATAAACACACATACATATAAAGATATTATGTATGTCTTTATACATAATATACACATTTATATATAGATATATAAACAAATTAATTTCAAATTTGAAGAACCTGTGTAGAAACAATGTCAGCAAGACATGTGTATCGCAGGAATTCATTTACTGTACAAACAATTTCTCAAAGAGTAAAGGAGTTTTATAATTATTTGAGAACAATCTGGTACATTAATATGTACAGTAAATGTATTGAATTGTCTAATTCCACTGTATATAACGTTTATCATCAAATATAGTTGTTTTATGAGCAGGATAATTAAATAGGTTTTTTTCCTAGTGACGGTTACCTGTGATAGTGTTGTAAACCAATAAATTTAGATAAATTTTATTTTACAAAACATAGTGTAATAAATAATCATGATTTTTGTTTCTATTTTTCCCTAAGTACTGATTACTTGACAAATATTTTATGAATAATTAAATATTAAACATTTTTACATTCATTAAACATTTTTTTGGTATGTCTTCCATAAATGTATCAATTAATCCTTGTTTAACCAAAACCTTATTTTGTTTGCTAATAGGTAGAAACTTAACCAAATCAGTAGTTTGATTGTTTTATATATTTATTTGGACTACTTATAGACTAAAATTATACAATTGCATATGTTATATAGTCAGATGCTGTCTACCCAATCCTCTTCTTCATGCCTTGCCTTCAAACACCATATTCTCATTAAAATTCCTCCGACTTATCACATCTCTTATTTTTAACAACATAACAATTGTAGGCCTCGAGGAAAGTATGACGAATTATATGTATGATCTATTCATACCTTTTTTCAACTTAAAATTACCGGTTTCGACAGTCAAATTGTCATTATCAGATTTCTTCTGTCAGCTAATAGGCTGACACAAACAATACAAAACACAACACAAATAAAAGTTTTTACGACTGAAGTCTATCTGTACTACAAATTTTCGTCTTTTTACAAAAAATGCTTGGAAAAAACTATTGTTTGTTTTAACATGTATTGTGTTGTGTTTTATTCATATTAACGAGGTTTATTACGTAGATGTTGGAAGAAATCTGTGATGACAATTTAATTATCGAAACTGGTAATTTTAAGTTCAAAATGGGATTGTAGATAGACCTAAGAAAAGAGTTAAACATAGATAATATAAATCATACTTCCTTCATATTGTGATCGCCTAGGACTCTTCCCTGTTTTTCCTCCCTGTCACAATCCATTTATAAACCAACAAGGTCTATCATCCTCATGAGATAACCAAAGCATCTCAATCAGTTACATTCAATGCTATCCATAATAGTCTTAGATACTCTGATTTGGTGCTGTATTTCTTCATTCCTTCAATCTAGTCTAAACACTCTTGTGGTTTGATTGTTAATAATATAAATTTCTAATGTGTAATTTCAATATGGTGTAAATATGTTTAGGTATTTTAAATTTGTATAATAAATACATTTGTTCTTTGTGAAATATTAATGAGTAATTTTAGTATACTATTTTTATAAATATTCTACTGTAATTTTATAAGTTGTTTATTTTAAATTTATATTTTTAGTAAGTGACATGATGAATTCCATTTATTCTGAAAATGATTAACAGCATGTATGAAAGTAATACAATAATAAATTACAGGGGCACTATTACTATTACACTGTACATTAAAATATAAGTGATATGGTATTTTCTGGTTATCAGTGAAATGTCAGAAGAAGTTAAAATTTTTAACATTTTGTATTTGAAATTCAATTGAGTCTAGGCTAATTAATTTATGAAGAAAGAGTAACACCATTCCTGTCACGACTAGGTTGCAGAAAAGTCTGAGCAATTGTATAATGCTGAGAAGAAAGTAAAAGATATAGATGACAAGTTGAAGAAAACTGAAAGGTTAAACGGCCTGAAGAAGGAAAAAATTACAAAACTTGAAAAAGAGGTAACAGAAGTGTTAACCCGTGTTGTAGAGCTGCTTTCAACTTGGTTGCTTTGGAATTTTCAAATTTTCATTTATAAAACTAGAAATATAAATAATTTTTCTTTCCAAGCTCAAAAAGTTTTTAATGTTGATAACATAATTACTCTAACAACATTAATAATCATACTATTAGTGTAATGCTTCTTAATATGAATGATTAAGTCAACTTGTATAACTTTATAGAACATACACAGCTTTCTGCAAATAATATATATACATTAAAATTAATAAAACTTACCTAAATACTAAAAAATTGCTTACAATGTCGTAGTTATCCTACTAAAACTACACAAATTTCAATGGAAACTAGTTAAATAACTGGGAAAACCATATTGTGGGATTTTCACACGATTACAAAAAATAAATACAACAAAAAAGAAAACCAGAGATGAATTTATTCAACAATTACTAGTGCGGTTAAATTTTCATGAAAACTCAAGAAAGCTAGTGCCAAATATTCATTCACTTTATTAATAATCATGGGAACAGTTATTTTTATTAAATTTATCAATTATGCCATTTTTCATTTCTTCCTTTTCTTTGAACAAAATAGTATTAAATTCCTTACTAACTTTTTGAAATTTAGCAAATATTTAAGTTTTAAACATAAAATTCGGAAATATGGACTTCTTAGGGGTTAAATACGAAAATTCAATAATTAAATTTCGTGGTGACACTTAAAGCAACGAATAGTGGAAACATAATTAGTATTCAGCTGTTTGTGCTGTAAAAACCCATATAAAGATCCTCCATCGGTTTATATTTTTGATAAAAGATAATAATTTTAAACACTGATTTTTATTGACATCACTAATTATTCTAAAGTAATCAAAATATCAAACCAGAATAAACAATTATTATCAAAGTATCAGTTATTAAATAATTGTATTGTTTTTAAGAAGGTTATAGATGGATTTTTTTTCAATATACTGTAATCACTGTCAATTATCGGAAGTAATCACCGTATAGTAATAAATTATATTTCTAGATTGCAATCCTGGGCTCTTCAAATTGTAAAATACCCTCCCCCGACCATCCACATTATGAGTGGATAGGAATTCTATAAATTTCATTTCACCTTCACCCTCTTTTATTGTTACTTATTTTGAAAGATTTGTATTTTCCTCAAAATTAATAACATATCATGTTAATTGTTTCATGCATGTGTTTCAGAATTTTATTCCTCGTGTGAGCTGTCCCTTAAGCTTTTTAAGTGAAATAAATAAGAATTATTTCTTTACAAATTTGTTCGCTTTATTGAATTGCAGGATATTAGTTATAAATACCTTATTTTTTAATTTGTGCAATTTTAGTAGATTTGCAGCATTTCACCGGCCAACTTCACCAGGTGTAGACTTCTTTGTTAAATACTAAGAATGAACACAACACATAATCGAATTCAAGTAAACATGAGTAAAAATTATGATTCAATATGGCCACATACTCATCTTGACTATATAGTTCTACTTCCAGGAGATAACTATAATAAAAGAAATATTTCGTCTATAAATATGCTTAACAAATTGAAAATATTAATTTGTAAAACTATAACCAAATAACTTGTTTATTTTAGTTGGAAGAAGTTAAGAATTTACAGAAAAAAGATTCTGAAGGATGGGACAAAGAGAAAGAGTGCTTAAAATCTGAAGTATCCGATCTTAAAACCGGAGCAAAAAAATTGGAATTGGAGTTAGAAAAGAAGAAAAGTCAAATAGATCAACTGGTAAGTAATAAGAGAAAGAAGTTTTTAGGATAATTATAACAGATTATCCTAAAATCTACGTACATTATCATATGTGGGAATTAACTATAGAAAAATTCATAAATAAATTTAGTTACTTTGACATGTAGTTTATGTCACTAGAGACAAAATTAATTATGATATTAGGGTTAAAATTGATTTCACAAAAATTAATTGTCACTGAAATTAAAATTGGTTTTTACAATTCACATGCATGTAATTCATTTATGGAAATTGTTTAAACATTCATCTATTGAATTGTAGTAATGAATGCAAACGTAACCTAAGGTGTCTACATATTGAATGGGTTTTTTTTAAATAAAATTTGTTTTAACTTTAGATATGGCTTTTTGTTATTACGTTATTAAACTTAACTTAATTTGTAGGAATGAAATTAACTTTTAGTTATTTTATATACAGAGTAGAAGAAAGGTCTTGCAATCCCTAAGGTAAAGACTCCCATTTATCTGAATGAGTAGAGAAAAAAACTTCATCAAACCTCATAGTGTATGTAGGTTCTTTCCTTTTTATGGGGTAAAAATATTTTCCCCCCTTTTAAAGGAGGGACCTTAATTTTTTTTAAAATAGCAACTCCCATCGTGTGACATATCATTTTAAAGGGCATAAAAAAGACAAATTTTAGTTAGTTCGAAACGTCTTTATGATATCAATAAACCGAATTATGGAGGAAAAACTGAAATTTTGAGAGTTTTCTATTTATTTGTCTTGGATAATAATGGGGGGAAAAAATACTGATTAATTTTTTAACAGTGGACTTGTTTAACTAAATGAACATAATTTTATGTTAGCTTAGATCATACAGTTGGGAATCAGTTTTTTTTTATTTAACATAGTTAGTTTGGCCTTGGATCAAACAATAAAGTGTTTCCTTGGCAATGCCACATAAGAAGATTATTCTCCATGATTATAGTATCAACAAAACAGAAGTGTAACTCAAGAAATACTTCTGCAGTGATTTTTGCGATAAAAATGATAACAAAATTAAGTTATTGTTTAAAGTCTAAAATCCATAATTACAGGTTTTAAAAAATATATTTGTCTTTATGGTGAATACATTTCAACTTTTACTAAAAGAGTTTAGTGAAACAAAATTAAAAGCAGGTCAGTAATTTTAGGCAAATACATAAGGAGACCTTGTTTTATTTCTTTGTCTTAAATAAAACAAAACCAAAAATTATTTTCATTTTTAAAAATTGATTGTCATATACAACTTTGAAATGTGGAAATTTAAAAAAAAACCTGAATCTATAGACTATATTATTTAACTCTCTAAATATACTGTAGATAAATTGTACATTACTTACAATTTATTTCTTATTAAATTATATACATATATTAGCTATATTAAACAGCAGTGAATTGTATTTTTTTATGTTTTGAAGGAAGCCAATGTAAGAGAAGAAAGAGAAAGAGCTACAGATTTAAGTTTAAAAGCAGGTTCAGCAGCAAGCAGGGAAATGAAAGAACTTAGGGAAGAACTTTCAACAACTAAGGCTAAGCATCAAGAAGTGGCTGACAAACTGAAAAAGGTATGACTTTGATATCCTAACAACTGTCAAAATTAACCTTTATTACGATATATTTTTATTGACATTTGATTTCATTTTTTGTCTTTGATTCAATTTTTAATTAGTTTTGTGGCGATCATTTGTAAATGAGTTGTATCCAGTTATCTCTGAGTGCTAAAAAATAATATTTCTCGACATCTTTCATTTAAATCTGATCTATGATTTCATTTCTTTCAAAGTGAATTGGTAAAAAAATAACTATTTACATGATATAATAGCATACAAAATGACAAATCCAATGGTTAAATTCTATTTTTTTTTTATTTGTATGTGACTTCCACTATGTTTAAAGTATAATTTAAAATCTGGTTATGGTGTTTTGTAGACACTATATGTTCATGGTGTGTTCCCACTACAAACCCTACAGCTGTCCCTGTAAGCGTCATGTCCTATCAAACAACCATTAAAGTTGATAAAGTCATTTCTTTTTAAATTCTTCCCCCCCCCCTCCTATATTCTGATCATCTAAAAATTTGGTGGAAATTTAATATCAAATATTATAAATCTCTGTTAAGTTTGTCAACATACCCTTTTTTCAAAATGGAGAACATTAAAACAACCAGAGAAACATATTATTTAGAAAATGAACTGTTGTGAACCATGGACAAACTCCTATTTTGTATCCCAATGTATAACTATCATGAAATGTTAAGTTTTATTGTATAATTTAAAATAAATATAAACATATTCTTGTATGATCTTTGTAGGCAGAACAAGATAAAAGTGCAACGGAAAAAGTGTTCAAAGAAAAAGAGAACACATTAGATAAAGAAATTAAACAGTTGGAGAAGAAATCAACAGAACTTAAAGTAGACTTGGATGTATGTATTAAATTCTATGTTTATTATACATTAACTATTTTCAAGAAAATTAATATAGAGGGTTATTTTTATAATATTATTTTGGTGCAGGCTGAAAAAGCAACAACTGCAAAGTTAAAAACAACACATGAAAAGGAAATGAAGAGTAAAGATCAAGAACTAACAAACTTAAAAACAAAACTACAGGAAGCAGGTGGAAAGAAATCAGCTGATATGAAAGAATATGAAGCTAAAATTGCAAGTAAGTAAGGAAGCATTCATTATTCACCATACATAATGTTATAATTCTTATCTTTCTTTATGAAACAAAATTTAATAATTAAGACAAAATCCCTTAATTAATGATAACCTGAATGTTTGATCGTATGGGAAAGAACCTGTGATTATAAGTTTACATTTCCTGAAACCACATTATTATTAATAATTATAAAATACATCTGTTAAAACGCATAAAAAATACAAAATATTTTGAAAAATATGTTAGTGTGTTTAAATATTATTAGCAGCCTAATATACAACTAAAATAAAATTTAGGTTGTAAAACTAATTTACAAATAAAATTTGATTTGCAACATAATACAAAGAGGTTTTTGTACCAGATCCAGATTTCAGGTACTTGTATAATTTCACAATGTACATTGATATAATTATTACAAGTATGTATATAGTAAGATTAGTAGATGTAAAGAGGAACTAGCTACTTTTAAATTATAATTATGATTAGCATTTTTTTAAAGTACAGTAGTCTTAAAGAAGAGTACTACTTTTCAAAAGAGTTTTCCCACAATAGGTTATCTTTTATCGTGTCCATTCTATTTTATAATTTTTTAGCCCTGCTCACGAAATTTGGTATAAATGTACAAAAACTCTGTTATATCGTTAAGAGGTCCGATTAACCTTTTCAAAATAGTAGTCATTTGAAAGTGATTTTCAGCAATAACTGAACAATTTTTTTAATATTTATAAACAAATGTTAAATGAGATAAAATTTGAAACAACAAACCAAATGACAACTTTATTTGCTCTAATGAAAACTGAATAGTAACAATTTTGCTTATACATAAACTAAAAATATAAAATAAGAGTTTTTTTAAAGAGTTGATGGGAAGAAACAATTATCTTCCATTACATTTGTATATGACAGAATTTTTTTACTAAAAATACAATTTCTCTTTATTAAAAATTTTCCTATCGTCATTCTTTCAATGATTAAAAATTCTAAAGAACTTTGAGAAAAATCTTGTGTTTCAAACTATATGAATATTATAAAAAATTATTTGTTTTAGGATTGGAACAAGCTCTAACAAGTGAGAAGAGAGAGTACGATGAACTAACCACAAAGTATGAATTGTTAGAAGAAGAACATGTTGTAACCAAAGCTAAACTGGTTATGGACAAAGAGAATATACAAGGGTGAGTTTATAACTAAAAGCTTCTGAAAAAAAAAAACTTTTAACATTTTATTGAAGGTGTTACAAATGTTGCAACCCATTTAACAAATTGACAACCCTGATTACATGCAAAAAACATCATATCAAATTAATTGATATTAGCTTAGCCTACATGACCTATGTATGATCTTAATTATTTTTTACTTTGATATGTAATCACACATTTCACCTTCCTTCCCTTGATAAATTGTGATTACTAGGGTTGAAATAACTTGGTGTTTATATACGAGAACTAAAAGTATTGACGTATCAAAGAATTAATTTAAAACTTATAAAATGTTATGTTCTGTATTGCAACTGATGTGTTAATATATGCAGTTATTTTAAACAGACTTGTCTGTTAATTGTGAAAGATGTTTTACATCCATCAACAATTTTTAACGTAAAAAGTGAGTACTTTCTCTGTTAAAAGATGGCTTTTCCAGACTTTAGTGATTATTTAATGAGGTTCATAAAGGCCAATTCATGAATATGGGTGTAGAAAGTGGAAGACATATTTCAAGATGAACATCTTTAATAACATATATATTATATATTTTTAGTATTTGCAATAACGAACTGTATTTTGTGTGTTTTCCTGTTATGTATATATGAGTCATGTGTAATATTTGTTATTCATTCAAGTGAAAACTGTTTAAACTAAATGTTTCTGTTGTTATTGAACAGACAAGTCGTAGCAAGCCAGAGGGAACTAGTGAATGTGGAAGGTGAACTTCGCTCTCTTCAGGAAACTTACAACAACAAACAGGAAATATGGGATAAGGAAAAGAAAAACTTACAGGTGAATGGTCTTTCCTAAAATTGTAAACATCGGTTTCTTTAGAGATGGGTTTTCCAATTTGGCAAATACCTCTTGATACACAGAAATCATGAGAGGTTTGAATACTAATAATATTTGGTAGATATTATAACAAAATTGTAAATCAAGAAGGACTTCAAAGATCTAGTATAGTAGATTGTATTAAAAGACACTTTGAATTTTTTTTAGATTTGTGTTATTATTATTTACACTGAAACCTATTTACTAGATCTGCTATCAGTTAGTTTATTTTTAACAAATTTATTGATTTTTCCAGATAAAATCATCAGTGCTACTTTTTTTGGACTCTTATCAATTGCGTTCTTTTTAAGAATGTTTTTAAAATGTAAATTTATTTTTTGGAGTTGTCTCACATATTTTTCATTGTTATTTTATGGAATTTTTCGTTTGTCAATATATTACAACATATAGTTAAAATCATAGTTTAAAAGTAATTTTAAATGTTCAAAACACTTAAAATATCAGTTCTAAAATAACCTGTGTATTGTCACGTACGAAAGGCATTAAAAAATTCAAAAATTTTAATTGGCTTTTGAAAAATAAATATCGAATCAGGAAATTTTTACTTTAACCATAAATAATTGTCATTTGTTTCAGGATAAAATGAAAGACCTTGAAAAAGAGGCAAAGAGAAACTCTGGTGCTGCTGAAACTTGGCAGTTAGAGAAAACCCGTCTGAATGCAATTAATAACGAGAAGAATTCTGAGTTGGATCAACTGAAGAAAGACAATCAGGCTCAACGTGAACAGATTGAACATATGCACAAAGAGGTAGAATTAGTAAACTGTTTTATGTAATATAAGGTATTAATGGTGGGCAAAATATAACAACAACAAGGCTCCATTTTGAGCCCTTCAGTTTACAAAGAAGTATTTCCTTAATCCATTTATATATTTATCACCATTTATTTTCAGAAAGTATTAGACTTAAGTTTTTCATAATTGGTACAGGTTTTAACCCATCTTAGAGTTCAGTCTATTCCTTATAGTCCATCAGATGTAAAAGTCTCAGAAGATTCAGTTCATTAAAAGCTAGATTTTCTAAAATTGGTTTTATGGACTTCTGTCAAATTGTGGGAAAATATTAAGATTGGTAACCTAAACGAATATGTCAAATTATATTTTTTAAATATTTTGATTTGAAAATAATTTCACAAAAAACAAAAACAAACAAAACATCAAAATAAACCTTGTCCCATTAATAACTCTTTAGTATTTTTTTCCTAAGTAATAAATATTTTTAAATTCAATATAATATTATATCTGTACATAAGTACAAGTGAGAAAAATTTTATAATATTTTTACACTCTAAATTTTAAATAGGGTAGTGTTTCTTTGACAGCCTATCATTTCCAAAAAGTCTTGTTTTAAAATTACAAATCTGTTATTATAAAAAAATCTTTTTTTATATATGACCCTTTTTTTCCCATTATAATTTAAATGAAAATGGGTATGTTTTTTCAATAATATAATTAATATTAGAATCTCACAATATATATTTATATTATTTTATAAACTATATTTCAGGACAATATAAAACACTGAAACCCCTACCACAAGTTTGATACAATAACACACACACACACACACACACACACCAATAAAATATTTATTTGCCTTATGTTATAATAACCAAGTTACCATCATCGGAGGGATCTGAAATAATACTAACAAAATATGAAATCTTCACCACAGTACTCATTGAACATATGAACATATTTCAGGACTTTGAAGTTTGATTTTTTTCCTGTCTTGGTAAAATTTGATAAAAACTATTTTCTGGCACCTTTTAGGGCTCTCAATACAAAATTAACATTAATTTAGGAGAAGTTTAGCCAAGGAAAATTCCAAATTTAAGTATTTACAACACACAAATACATTTATTTAAGAATTATTTGTTGCAACAGTAAATATTTAGGATGGTATTGTATTTCAGATTGAGGATTATCGAAGACAAATGGAAGATTATGAGAAAGTGTCAAAAGTGCAACGTAACATGTCAGCAGATACCTCAGCATTAGATAGGGAAATAAAGGAGTTAAAGAACAAGTAAGTGTTAAAAAATACACTAAGAATATAAAATTTCAAGTTTATTTTCAACATTTACTAGGTATGTGGAAATATGGATTTTTGACGTTGAATTGAATACAATAACGAACATTATAAAATGTAATCTAAATAAATTAAAATCAAATAGATATTGAGTTATAAAATTATGTATCCAAAAGTTGCACTTTTACAAATATAAAACTTATATATTTTTCTAAACATTTTCATTTACATATAGATAGATATTTGTGTGTTTATTTCTCAATATTTAAAATAACATTGTATTGGCATTGAACTTATATTTAAGAAGTTCCATAGTATATGATAATGTGAGGCTTCAATATGTGTTGAACCGTTGTCATTTTGTGGGCTCAGATTCAGAATGCGCTAAGATTGGAGGAATCAGACGGTATGCTGTGCTCAAAGTGTCATTATTGTAAGTGTTCCATTAGATTGGAGCTCTAAAACCTCTAATTTCTGAGCTTCGAGCCATACTATGGAGATAGGAAATTTATTTAGTATGTAAAATCAATGGTATTGGTTGAAATCACATTTAAAAAATACTGGAATTATCAACTTACCAAAAATAAACTCAAAGAAAATAATTTATAAGAACTTGTGTAAAACAACACAAGAGTGTAATTCAAAAATTACTGAACTAAATTTTTTTTAATGAAAAAGTTAGTGCCAAATATTTTCTGCATCCAAATAGTTAATGAAATCGACACAATTTTAAAATCGCTGAAAATTTTTAATACGAACTAGCTCTCCTAAATACAGTAAACATATGTATATGTACATAATCATATTATGTGCACAATCAGAATTACACAAATTTGCATTAATTTGATCTAACCTCTATCCTCATCCATGAAACAATCAAAATCTTGTAATTCAGTAGAACACCTGGAAACCGACTTCAAACTATTAAATCATTCAGACTACTTGTTCCTTATATAATACTAAATAGAAACATACCCCATCATATATGTGGCACCATTTCTAAAATTATCTAAATATTTTCCTAATAATTCAAAACATTAAAAGTATAAGACCGAAAGTTTCACACCACCAGAATGGAAAGCAAAATAACAAAATGACTTATAGATTTATTTTAATAAATTTATGATTGTAAACTTTTGAAAATTATTGTTATGCTTGTTTATTTGCACACATTAATGTAATACATTTTAAAGTCTGTATTGTTGTAATGTTGTTAATGCTACTAATTGGTGGCTCAATCTTTGAGTAATTTACTCAAAAATAAATTACTTTGATTATTTATGCAGGCCTAAATCAATATTTGGAGTTTCTGCAATCAATTAATTTGACATTTGACATTTTAAATGCTATCCTTAAATCAAATATCATTCATATTTAATTGCGTATTTCCAAATATGTGCAATATTAGAATTTCCAAATTCAAATTCAAATTCCAAATCATTGATTTGAACCTTTGAGTATCTACATAGACCTATGTTCACCCAATCTTAACGAAAATAATTAAACAAATTATTCTCCGACATACAGGTTGTTTTTAGAAGAGAGATCTCGCAAGACTGAAGTATCAACATTGAAGATGAGATACGATAACCGTGTTGCTATTATAACAGAAGAGTTGTCTAATGTACAAGGCCAAGTATCAAGGTTTAAGAAAGAGAGGGATACATTCCGACACATGCTCGAAGGTGCTCAAAGAACCATTGCTGATCTGAAGAATTCAGGGCCAACTTCTTCCACACCAAATTCTGATGAGGTAATACTAATTACATTAGAACCAACAGTCTTCAATTAGCATGTCTTATTTTTTGGGAGGTTATGATCAAAAACATTCATTTTTCATTTATAGGCTGGAAATTTAGAATGCAGGTGTGGTTTGATAGTTCAAATTTAGGTGGAAAAATAAGAAGTTGAACAAAAAATAAATGGAAGTTAAATATACATTTTTAAATTTTGATTCACATTGTAATAGTTTTTGTGTTACCGGTATTTTAAAAATTAATATGTTAAAATATTACTTAAACATCAAATGAAAGCTTTTATTAATTTGTATTTAGAATCTAAGTTGGGCATTTATTTTAATATTATGGCTACCAGAACTATTCCCCCACAGCTTGCCAATATAAAACTTAAATATTCTATGTGATTCATCCTTTGTATAGAAAGAGTATGTTTTGTTCCTTTAATGATAAAGCTATTTATAATGACAGCTTTGACTGATTCATCATCATTCACAACCTAAACAATCGCTTTTAGCAAAATATTCTTTTTCGAGAGACCCTAAAATCCTGCTCTAATCCCCCCTCCCCCCAATCAATTTTCTTTTCTTAATCAAGTTAGTTACCAAAAATAGTTTTCAAATTTCTATCATTGATTATCAGTATGAGCAAAGTGAGCAGAAGAAGTCTGGAGAATGCCAATCATTCAATGAAATCAGTTCAATAAATATACAGTAGAAAAATCTGAAAACCTCAATTATTAAATTTTTAAAGTGGCCAAAATGTTTATGCATTCAGTCGTATTTTACACCCTAGAAAGAAACTGAACTCTATTAATGTTAATTTTATTCATTAGTTATAGATGTAATATTTATGACAAATGAAATGTATGTACAATTTGTATTCAGGTTGAAACATTGAGAAACCAAGTTGGATCTCTGGAGCAACAAATCAGCTGTATGGAAGACGAGATGTCAGAAACTAGACTTGAGAGTTCAAGACTCAGAACTGAACTTGTCTCCGAAAGATCAGCTTGGGAAGTGAAGCATTCAGAATTAATGTCTAAACTTAATGAGGTAACTTTATTTATTAGTTATTTTGTTAAGTTTGATTTAATGAAAATAACTATGTAATTGTAGCAAATAAACCATATTTTGTATAAAGTGGATTTTTATAGCAGACTCTTCATAGCTAACAGGCTTTCTTTTTTATAATTTTAGGATGGTCTTACAATGGGTCATAAAAATATTTAGTGTTTATCAATATCAATTAGTTGAAATAAAACATAACTAATAATAGAATTTTTTTTAAACATTATTTTTTTTAAAAAGGATGAGTTGGGGACAGAAAATTGTTTAAAGTATTGACAGTGAAGATAGTCTAAAATTTCAAATGAAAATTTGTTTAAATAAAATGTTTCGTTTTATTTCGATGGAGGTGGAAATTTTTATATAGACACTGGACCCGAGCTCCCAGTATTATGGGATTCTTATTCACTAAAACTCTCTCCCCTCCTGTTAGTATTCCTAGTGTGTAGGGCAGGGATTTAGAAAAGGTTTCCATGTGCCAAGCTGATA